>VWYP01018447.1:257-17656 GCA_013400435.1 Pycnonotus jocosus | reverse complement strand
AAGGAAAAAAACCTGGAATAAGTAAAACAAACAAGCATCAGCAAGTACTTGCAGGACAAGTAGAAAAAGAGCAAGAGACGTGGACCTGTCATGGATACATTGATTCAAAGAAAACCAGTTTCTTCCAGAACTGCGCAACAGAATTCACAGGCAAGGTGGAAGCAGTAGGGTCCACGTCACTTGGCTGTATTAATAGTTTTATGAGATCTTGTATGATAGTTTCATAAGAATTCTAGGGACATGCAAGCAAGAAAAAATTGGTATGTCATGAGTATGAAACCAGTGGAAGCCCGAGAGCAATTATCACTGCTCTACACCTAAATTGGAGGATGTGTGACAGGGAGGTACCCAAGTGCCTGCCCTGAGCCTGGTTCTGTTCCATGCTTTGATTCTGCTCAATTGATGATCTGGATGATTAAACAGTGAATAGTGTTGTTAAACAAGCAGGTAACTGAAGCTGGGAGGTAAAGTAAATACACTGAAGGACAGGATCTGAATTTAAAATTAACTCCATGAACTGAAGAAAAAGTGTTTAAAATAGGATGGAGTTCAGCAGAGACAGATGCAAAGTATTTCAGCAAAGCGAATCTGCCCAAATTATTTTCAGAAAAGCCTCAGGGTTTTGTATTGGATCCCCAACAGAACAAAAGTTGATACTGTCACACTGCCTTCTTCCCACTAAAATGCAGAAATAGAGTGCATAAACAGGGATAAAAATCCTTGCAGCACCACCAGGAATCCTTCCCCTCAGCTGGGCATTGAAATGCAGTGGGCTCAAAGAGACTGGCCCAGGTCAGGCTGCCCAAAGCCAGCAAAGGACCCAACCCAAGGCTTGGAGAACACAAACCACGAGGCAAAGTCACAGGATGGGAGTGGCAGGACTCAGCCTGCTGTGCCTGGGGATGGCAGGGGGAGGGTGGCACCAGAACAGTCCTGAAGCAAGTGTATATATAATATATCTAATCTATTTTAGACATTATATATTATCTATATTTTAATAAATATTATCTTTACTTATTATGTTATCTATATTTACTATATGCCATCTACATAGCAAAGAAATATAGGTAATATATAGTAAATATATAATATAGACTATATAGTAAATACATATTATAATATATATTCACTATATATATTTGCTATATATAATATATATTGTAGTGTTTTATACTTAATATATATTGCATAATATTTTTTTATATCCATTACTGTATATACTTCAAAGAACAGAAAGGTCATATCTATCATCAAACTCACAGGCAATGAGCAATAGGTTTTGCAGTAAATAAAACTCAGGCTATATCTTCTGCACTCTCAAATCTGTTAGACCAGACCAGGAAAAAAAAAACAAAACAATTCAATTTGCAATCACACACCCCTGGTGAGACTTCTAGTGAGCAGTAGTTTCTTTTGCTCATTTAGAGCAAGTTTGACATGAAGAATAGCCTGTGCACAGAAAAACAGTGTATTTATTCCATCAAAAGAGACCCCTCTGAGCTCCACCAGCACCTGTAAGATTCCTCTTTCCATGAGTGTGTTCATCACTCCATGGTGAGGGGAAGGTGGGGATGCTCAGGACCATCGACTTGGAACATCTTCTGACATCTTCCTTTGGTTTTAAAACCTCTTTGTAAATCTTAAAAGCCTTAATTGTCTTTCAGCATTCAGGACAACAACCAGCAGCACATGAAATTTTAAATCTTGACATGAAATAAACCCACTTATTTGTATGAGAAAGCAGCGTTCTTTTCCCAGAAATCTTTAGTAACTTTTCAGTTGCCATGCCCAGAAATTTCCTGCAGTGAATGCAAGGCCATACACACCTAAAATTCTCTTTGACACATAATTTGGATATTTTTCCTTATTAGCTTTTAAAAAAATATTGACAAGACATTAATTCTGATATCCAATAGCTAAAGTGATGCTAGGGGGTTTTACCCCCAAATAAAAGGTTTTTCTGAAGGTATTCTGTAAGCAGAGGTAGGAATTATACTGAAAGCTGGATTGCACCTTGAACTAGGGCTTTTTCTGTTAAAAAACTGTAATAGACACATACACTTTTAAATATCACATCAAGCTAAGACTCAGTGTAGTTTCAAGCCCAGATAAGAGAGTTAAGAATTTCTGCTGTAAATTGTTTAGGGATTTCAGAACATACATACACACAAAATACATGATTCAAAACACTTTGCCATAGTTGAGAATAAACTTTTTTTAAAAAATATAAACAAAAACAATTTTCAAGAACTGTGCTTCACCTGAAATCAGATTTTGGTTTTCCCTTATTTCCCTCCTCAAAAGAAAGGATTTTTTTTTCTGCATGCCATTCACAGAAGATGCAATGAGCTCCTAGCAATGTGGAAAAAAAGCCCATTTCAGTGAAGAATGCAAGTGCACAAGCTGCTCTCACTTCCAGTATCAAATGCCTCCAAGTTAAATATTTACGCTTGAAAATTAACTACTGACACTGCGTGGCAAATTATTGTAACTTTGCCAACGCAGTTTAGATTTTGAGTTTTCTGAGAAAGGTTCCACACTGGTAGAACAGGCAGCACAATGGATTTCTGGCTTATGAATAAGGCACAAGGCTATGGCAATAATAATTCCCTAGACAATGCATTCCCTACTGAAATAGAGCATGGGACAGCTCTTCCTTAAAATCACCACATAAACAGTTGTCCCCATGCAAAAATCCCATATTTCAGAGTCAGAGCATTCTTCTACATGCACAAACCTTGGATGTAGAAGAGACCTAAATAGTGAGATAAAAAATTTCTAGGATTTCCCTTACTTTTCTGTTTGAAAATTCTGTGGTTTTCAAAGAACACAGTTCAGGTGTTCAGGGTAGTTTGAGTTGCTTTTTTTTGCTTTGTTGCTTTTTGTTGGAAGGTGGGGAGAAAGAAAGGGGCACTAATTGTTTTGCATTGTGGGCTTTTAAAATAAAAGACACCATCTTGTAGCAAAAACAAATTCTATTCCTATTTACTGAAAAATTTGGGGTTTAAAGCAACTCTCTGTTCTGCCTCCTTCATCAAAGAGGCACTTCAAACCTTGCCCAGGAGTATCTAGAATGGTCAGTTTGAAAATTCTCAGCAGACAAGAATCCATCTAGCTTGGGATGTTTCTCTTCTGCAACTATGGATTCAAGAGAAACAGACTAGGAGGAAGGGTTTTTTTATAGAGGAGGAAGAGTGGGGGGAAAAGCATGAACCCTACTAAATAATAGGACCTGAGACAAGTGTCTGATGGGGAAAGTCTGATAATTGATGAGAGGTCAACTCAGCTGAATCACAAATTCTATCAGGAGATAAATTTAGAGTGAGGAGGTATTAAGAAGGCAGTTTCCTTCAAAACACTTCATTTTTTTTTCTTTTGTGACTTTCAAGCTGCAAGAAAGCCCATAGAAACTCACCAAGAATCCTTTTTGGTTTGAGATGAGTTTCTGGTGGCACCAGAAATCAAGGCAGGGAACACTTTCCTTCAACCACAGCTCAGTGAAACATTCATAAAACTCAAAAGCAGCAACAGAGGAGTAGTGACAAACATCTTTTTTGCTGATAAGAGTATCTGTGTTTGTCTGAGAGAACCCAATCAGCCCCATGCTCAAAGGAGCAGCTAGAAAGGGTACTTTTTACAGAAAGCCACAGTTCTCCTGGGATAACACAATCTCCAGCAAAACACAAGGTAAATGCTAACACCAAAGGGCAAGCAAATAAAACCCCCAAGTTCCTCACCTTGAGGCAGCTGTAGATACCTGTCTCTTGGTATATTTCTTTGATACATCATTTTAAAGTAGGGCACCTATTTTTAGGCCATTACAGGTCCTGGGTGCAAGCACATTTTGGTAAGAAGAGACCTAATTCAGTAAAATTTCTCCGGAGATGAACTCAATAAATTGGATTCTTCTGACAAACCTGTCATCTTAACTGCTTGTCATTTTCTTATTGGTGAATTGCTCTTCACTTAGTGAGTAATCCAAATAGAACTTCTTTACAGAAATTAAGCTCTTACGCTTCAAAAATAATCCTCACTGTATTAGATGGTCTCCAGATTCCTTGTCTGAAGATGAAAAGTGGGATAGAAACCAACAAACAAACCTGGTAACTTGATTTGCCTCACCCTACCCAAACCATTCTAAAAAGAAGGGTCTTGTCTAAACCCCCTCCACAGTCAGTGCAGAGGATCATTTCTTCCATCCTTAGGATAGATTTCTGAAATACAAGTGAAAGCAGCTGCTCAAAGTGCCAATCTCTCTTACTGTACAGAAGTAATCTAAAACAAATTTAATTGCACAACAAATTTCAGTGGATTAAATGAGATTAAATGACTCCCTTTTATTTGTGGGGAGCACATGCATGCACATGTGCTTGTGCACAAGGTAGAGAGCAGTTCTGCAGCTGCTTTTAGCCCAGTTCTGGAGCTGCTTTTGGCCCTAAGCACGTGACACAATTTGGAAAATATGTACAAGCATATGATATCTAAATAATTCAAAGCCTGCAATTCCAATAGCCTTCATCCTAGAAAAATCAATCACAGTTCTTCCACAGCTCATAGTATTCTCAGTCCAGAAATAGCAGTCTGTTCCCATTTACAGCAGATGATGGCTAAAAAGCACAAAGGGATCTCTATGTAGGTCTGTGTCTGAGTTACAAACAGACATTCCAATAAAGACACACAAACAAGAAATCAAACTTTTGCATCCAGATCTAAATGGAGATCAGCCCTGACAGGCAACAGACAGTGGCAATTCTGACAGGCTGAGGGCTTTTGCCTCCTCTTGCTGTTCATGGAGCCAGCGTTCAGCTGCACCAACCCAGACAGCACCAGAGCCTGGGGGAGGAGCTCAGCAAGTGCAGAGGAGTGTAAATCTAAACTTCCTATAGGAGCCATAAGCACTGGCTGCCAGCCCTCCCTGGCAGGGGCCATGCCCACCCAGGGAAGTCATTAATCTGCATTATGACACAATAACTCAGATTAGGAGGGACCTCTGAAGGCCATCTGCTCCACATCCTCCTCCTCCTCTTCAGCCCCCTCCCTCCAAGTGGTCCAATTTCATCAACCTCCGGCTCTGCAGCCCCACACTCTGCAGCATTACTGTGATCTGAGTCTCTGCAGAACTCACCCAAATCAAAGACTCATTCAGGTAGTGGCCATACAATTTAAGAGCAAAAAAATATATATAAAAACCACATCTCAATATATAATCTAATTTTCAGACGTACCTACTACATGATCCTCAGTGAAAACCAGGCATCAGCACACACATGCAAACCATGCATTCAAAACGTATTTGTTGCTTTCCAGAAAAGCAAAAAATTTATTTTAAGCTGCATTTACCTATTTTTAGATTATGCATGCAATATCCTAATAAATTAAAGATGCACTCCCTTCTTGAAATGCAGGCAGTTTCAAAGGAAAAGGTGTTATAAAATGCTTCAGTGTCAAAACTGACTTTTATTTTGACTAATAATCTTTGTGTTCATAAAAACCTCATTTTTCTATTTTTAAAATCTGTTTTTCTTCCCCTGCTGCTTGGAATTATACCAAAAAAACATCACCAAAACCAATTGAAAAGGAAAGTTTTGAAACAAACTATACAAAAATTCAATCAAATCCTAAAAATTAAGTAAATAAAACCAGAAGTTTGGTGCTTCTCCTAATTTTAGCCATCTAATTAGTGTTCTCATTTTTTAATAACCAGACAAAATAAAAGTCTTCCAACAGAAGAGCTCTTTGTAACTTGGCATTTAAAAGAGATCATAAAAAAAAAGGCAAAATTTGAATTGAGGGAAGAATAAAAGCTTCTTCCATTCTCTCTATTTCCTTTCATCCACAAAATCCTCAAGAGGATGCTGCATATACAACATGCTCTGCAAACCAGGGAAAAGGAAGCCCTTGCGAACCTCCCCTCAAACAAACCCACAGAAAATTACTAACCATGTGAATGTAAACCATGCTATATAACAAAGAAAAGCAGTGGCTTGGTTAATATTCAGGGTGATACTGAAAGATAACTAAAAAAACCCCAAACAAACTCAAAACCATTCGTTTACTCAAACTAGACCTTTGTGATGTAAAGCTATTATAGCATTAACAGATTTAGAGTCATATTTTCATAGCACTTTGCTCTAGAGGAAAATAAATTTACTATTTATTTGGTACCTAAAGTAACATGTTCTATCTCCAGCATGCAGACTTTTCTCTATTTTTTTTAATCTACTGGTATCTTCTTGCTGAATGCTCCAAGTCTAAATATTAAGCATGTGTAATATAGCGATGCAAAAATCAGCACTCTGGGGTTGCTCTGCTAGTTATGAGCATTTCCAACCTAAATAAGGCTTGAAACTGGATGAAAAAGGGGAGCTAAGAGGGAAGAGGCAATAAGGGCTGGGGAAAATGAGCAGGGGACAATCTTTGCAAGCACCTGTATGGAAAACCAGCATCTGCTTTACATCTCAGGCTGAACACTGTCACACGTAACCCCAAAATAGTTTTTGTGTCACTGGGTGACCACACAAAGATTGTTAAGCTGCTTCTCTGTGACCTTTTCTACAGTGGTTGCACACAAATGTTCGAGGCAGTCTTTGTAAGTTCTTTCTAAAAATAAAAGCTCCTGTTTATACAAAAGCAGATCCATTGATCATTACAGAATTTACAGAGAGCAGAGCAGAGGTGGCACAAGCAGATCCACACCAGGTTTGCAGAGCACTTCATTAGAGCTGTGTCAGCACTGCCACTGGGAGAAGGCTCTGGCTGCTGCTCCAGCTCTGGAATTTGCATACTTCACCAAAGATGGTGAAAGCTGAGGCTTTTGTGTTCCTTTCTTGTGATGCTCCACACTTGGTAGGATCAGCATCACAAAAAAAGCAAGAAATTTCCTATAAACCATTCATCTGATCACATCTGAATTCTGGTCAAGAGATTATGTTTCTACTGCTCATTAGAGAACAACAAGACACAAAACCCCAAACCAACAAACTAACAAAAACATAACAGAAGGCCTCAAAATATCCAGCCTATTTAAAAACTGCCCTGTATTGTGGCCTCCCTGTTTGGAGAAAGGAGGTGCACACAGTTTAACTCCTCTTCCATGACTGGGCTGCTTTGTACGTAGTGGCTCTAACCACTGGACAGAAAGTGTTGCAGTAGCCCTCTTGTTAGAGGGTAGAAATGAGCTGAGACACAGTTCTTGTTTATCACAGCATGAAAAGGGTCCTGGTTTACTTCTCTTTACAGCTCAGCCATCCTGACTCCAACCATTCACTGACTCTGGCTGCAGCAGCTCCTGCTGGAGGTTTCCCTTGCAGCCTCTGACTGCTGGTTATTCCCTGCTAAACTCTGCCTGCAGGGATCAGTGTGCAGACTGTGACTGCAGGCTTTTACCCAGCTAGACTGTGACTGCAGGTTCCAACAACAGGCTCTGACTGCAGCCCCAGACCGACCACAAAGCAGGGATCCTCTCTCCACAGGATCCTCCTTCGTCCTCATGATCCCCTCCTTCCCTCTTCCTCAAGGTTCCTCCTCCACGATCCTCCCCTCACCAGCTCACCCATTCCCTTTTATCACACTTATCTTTATTCAATACAGCTGTGACTCATCAGGGGCAAGGCTAATTAACACAGCTGTTACTAATCAGGGACAAGGTCATCTGTATTCCCTTTTCCTGCAAGAACGAACCAACACAGAAACACAGCCCTTAACAATTTCCAACCTACATGCAAGCCTGAAAGTCCAGGAAACAGAAAAAATGAGGTAGAAGAAATGCAGAGCAGGATAACATCTTCAATGAAAAACTAAAAATAGCTGAAGCATTTAGTCTTATATAAGAGACTTTTAAAAAAATTGATCAAAATTAACAAGCATGAGCATATGAAAGGCTTTTGACACACCTCATGACCCTTTCAGCTTAATGGAACAACCCTTAATATACTCAATATTTGGTAGCTGTAACTAAGCAAATTCAGATGTCTAATAAGGTGTACACTGGTTACAATGAGGAGCAGCAAGCAGTGGAAACTCAACTGTGAAATGTCAGGGGTCACTTTCACTTTATCTCCCCAGGTCAAGTCTGCTTCATTTTCTAGCGACCCTTTGGTGATCAAACAGCAGGATTCAGAAACTGCTGGGAGATGTCCTCAAAAATCTGTTACCCATAGACAGCCCAAGGACAGCAGGAAACTCAAAGCTATCAGGATGATCTTTAAAGTTCACCAGTTGGAAGTGACTCTGTAAAAATGTATCTTTTGCAATGTGTTGAGGCCTGTAGTGGGGTAAATGCAACATTTTCACATGTAGACTGGGGATCCCCATTGTCCTTATTTCAAGTTATTTGCAGTACAATGGCTCAATCAGAAAAATAGTGTTACAAAAGCAGTTACAGTATTTTAAGTAAATTACTCCCACTTAAATCCATACATTTTCCAAAACATTCTCTTGTTTTGAGTCATTGTATCATTACCAGGCACAGACAGTAAATGAGCATTCAAAAGCAAATGGTGAAACGATGACAGGAAACATCAGAGGCAATCCTATGCAAAATTACAGAATGGCTTTTCAAAGAGGCAAAACATATGTTTGTGATTTCTTCAGAGAGATTGAACTGGAAGCCACCAATGGTAAATACTGCATTTAAAGGTTGTTATTTAATTTAAAAATCCCCCTCATGTTTTCAAAATTCAGATTTCACAACTGAGTTGACAAAGTTCAGTTATTTCACCAGCACCTCGTGAGAAGGGCAAGCATTGCTTTGAGGTGGTCCATCCCATTGCAGATATCAATTTCTGCAAGGAGAATCTCTGGCTGGTGCTCTCCAGGGAGCTGAAATAGCTGTTTCACAAACCACAGGTGCTGTGGCACAGCCTTTCTCCCAGGGCACAGCAGGATTTGGGCACTACAGAGCTTGTGCAAAGGGCAGCATGACAGAGCCAGAGCTGGAAATCCTGGGCAAAGAGGCCCTGAAGAGATAATAGGATGATACAGAAAGACTTCATGTCTCTGCTTGCAGCAGTGAGAGGGAGAAATTTGAAAAGACGCATGTTCTTTGAGGTGGTATAGTAGCACAGGTATAAAGAATGAATGTGCCACCCTTTATTTATGATGATAAAAACTCTGCCAAGACAGGCTCACCTTTTCTTCTGATGTCACCAGAAGCATTACTCCCCTGGCTGCACCCTGGGGGACAAGGACTCTCCCTCTGGCTGAGATCACTGATCCAGCACACTCCACCTGGAAATCCAGGCTCTGGCAGGCAGAATCCCATTTGCCAGCGTGTCCAAGGCTCGATAAAATCATCAAGTTCATAAGACCAAATGAACTTTGCACCTCAGTTTATCTTCCCTTTGAGACCCTGCTAGAGAAGGAGCCCTCCACAACTCAAAAATGGCACTCTCAAAACCAGGTAATGCTGCGTTTGTTCACTCCAAAGCACAGCCCACACAAACCACAGGGTTACTGCAGAGAACCCTCTCTCCATTGCTGTCACCCAGCTATCAATCTTTCCTGGTGAGTTTGGTACATTCCAGCCAGCTCAGGTACCAACACTCATTAGCCAGGAAGTAAAGCCTGAATTGATGACAGCATAATTTCTCTGATGCTGTGTCTTCTGCCACACTTGCCATCCCTCTCTGACACTCCCAAAACACTCCTCTCTGACACGGGAAAGCCCATCTCCCTCCTGAAGCTACCTGTTCTGCATTCACAGTTTCCCACTCCTAAATATGATCTCAGGAAAAATTAATTTTTCTCACAACACAGGGATTTAACAGGCATATTCCTCAAGAAGCAGCTTCCATGAATTTCCAGCTGGGATTTTCCCCAAATTGATATTTTCCTTATGCTTTTCTCTGCCAACTTCTTTTATTTAACAGCATCCATCCAGGCAGGAAATATACACTGAGTGCATTTGCATTCACACAGGCCACCTGAAAGACAGGTGACTTAAAACTAGAATAGGCATAAGAACTCCTTTCTTCACACTATGCTTCTGTTGTTGACAACCAAAATTAGAAATCAACACACGTGCATAAGGTAGAATTCAGTTCAGTAGTTCTAGCAATCTGAAATCTGGTATTTAGTCTAACTTAGTCACCAAAGCTTTAGCTCCACAGTCAAGGTAGAGCTAAGTAGCTCCCAAAAAAGCAGCCTACCCCACCTGTTTCATGTACCTATAATGTTCTTTGGCCATAACTGCCTTCCTCTCCACTGATTACACACCAGCTCTAAAGGATTAACTCTAACTAGACAATTTAAACACCTACAGTGAGGTGAAATGAAATCTATGCCAAGTGATCAGTTTTAATGCATGAAGAAATGACAATTCTTAGAATGAAAACTTAGAGCATTTCTCTCTTATTTCATACTATTCTAACAAAACCAAAATCCTTCATAACACAGCTAAATCCTTCCAATCACAGTCATTTATTCATCCTGGTTCACTAAGCAAATTAGACTTCTGCCTATATATACACACAACTGTGTAGGCACAGTGCCACTGCAGACATCTCCAAGACATTCTAGTGGTTCTCAAGAGCAGATCATTTTTTTTCCAGCTATTTGGAAACAAAAAAAAAAATAAAAATGCCTCATGATACACACATTGAGTGAGAAAGATGGCAGATAAAAATCAGAAATATCTGTATATCTAGATTGTTATTCAAGCCCTGAGGTGCCTAGTGATAACTATATGTATGTTTGGGAGGAAGAGAGAAGTTTAATCCCTCCTATCCAAGAATGATGTGCAGTCCCCAAAGAGAGACCAGACAACAGTCCCCTTTCCTACCAGATTCCCATTTGATCATGGCATTCAAGAGACTATTCAATGAGAAACACTCTGTCTGTGCAATTTACACCCAAGAGGGAAGCCACACACATCCTGATCATAAAGCATCTGTTTAAAAATTCAGAATCCTGCACACTGACTCCTGATAAACCTGTCTGGTCATTTGTTTCCAGTTACCAAGGCATCAGCCTCCTTCCATGGTTGGTACATCCTGACCATAAAACTGATCATCACCAGGGAAAGATCACACTGACAAAGAAGAGAATTCTCTTTACTTATTAATTAATATACAGCACTCATTAGTGAAGTTAAGGCTGCTCAGAATAATTGGTGTTAGGGCTGCAGGCAGATGACTCAGCCTGGCCTGGGCAACCTAACAGGACATGGAAAACTGCTGGCCATGACATGAGAAATTAGCAGGAGTGATAAAGTGAGGAGCTGACAGGAGATACAGGTGGGACTGTGACAAGTGGCCAGATCCCACACACAGTTTAGAGGGAGTTGTCAGAGAAGAATAAACTTCACACTTAGTTGAGGAAAGTACTGGAGTCCTATAGGGGAGTGTCCCAGGGACAGCAGTGCCCAGGTAACTGTGTTAGGAATGTGAAATAAGGCCAGCATAACTGAAATCCAGTACCAGAAACACCAGATTTGGGTATGGAGGTAGAAAGGCTCATGCAGTTGAGGGAAAAAACCAAACTAGGGTTGGGTTGTTTATTCTGGAGAAGACTGGAATGACAAGGGTGACACAAAAGCAGAGAAAAGGCAAGTGAGCAGAACAGGAAAGAGATAAATCATGGCACAACAGTTTTGTGGGGGCACCCATCAGGAGCCCTGCTCCTTGATCACCACAGGTGGACCAGGACAAAATAACCAAGCTGTGGTTCTAACCATACCACGAGAGTCAAACCTGCTTGTACACTCAGGAGGACCCAGGCAGGGTTTGTTCTCTCTGATTTACACCCAGACACAGGGATAAAACAGCCCAGAGAATTGCTCCTCTGTTCCAGGCTTGATGACATCACTAACTAAACACCATTTCATAACATGAATCTTATTAAAATTAAATGCCTTATTAATTTCTTTGCATGCACCTCCTAGGGTGATATCTTCACATAAGCACACACAACATAGCTGATGAAGAAAGAAAATTAATTTTCCAAGCCTATTGACCTGGCACATTGGGAAGATGAAGAGAGTTTTTAGTACTGGAAGACGTTCACATTACAGGGATCATGACCATGTAAATATATAAGAGGAGAAGTAAATAACTTCAGAGAACATATTTCTTTTTCAGCCTTCCAAAAGGAAAGGAACACAGCTTTTGTGGAGACACAAGACTTTCTGAAAGTCTACATCCCAACGTAGAAATAAATTAGAATACAGTCAGATCCTCTAAATGTCCATACTACAGTCTTTACATTCCCAGCCCAAGCAGCACCTGACAGTTTGTCAGATCTTTGTTCAGTGTGTTGTAGCTGCAGAATCAGCTTTAGACACTTTCTACTGCTGTTATCAGAACAACTAGATACATGAACTAGAGGTTTAAATCCTAAGATGACAAATGGGGCTCTCCATCTCCTGCAGTAATTCTATCTTGAAATAGCATTCTAAAATAGTACTCCAACACGACATAGGGAGATGAGCAATAAAATCCACCAATGTTTTAAACCATCTGGCTGAGCTCACATCACATTCCTTTTGAAGTATCAAACACCACCGATACGCACTAAAAGAATAAATTTCCTTCCCTCTGATATTTGTAGAGCTGACTCCACACAGGGCTTTCCCCACCCATATTTCTCATAAATAATGAGAAATTATTTCTGGCCCTACAGCATGCATACCAAAAATCCTTAGGAACACTCAGTGTATTCCAGGCACTGATATTCTCCATCAGAACCTGCCTTGAAGCACAACAGATGAGATCTCAAGAATGCATACCCAAAAACAAAAGTAAAAAAGTGTTCTGGTGAAATCAGAGCAAATCCAAGGCAAAGCAAGAGAACAGCAAAGCTCTCAATAAGAATGCCAAGTACTGGAAAAATAAATAGATCAAGAACTGCTGACCCATATGTACTTATTTAGGTACAAGCTTTGCCTTGTAACAGCAGGATGTATGTTCCAGTCAAATGCATATCTCTCCACAGAAATACTCCAAGCTGTGTAAACCACATTGCAAATTAAAAGCACTTAAGGAGATGTGGAAGCATAACGTTTCATAGAAAGTAGAAGTTGCATTCTCAGCATTAAAAACTTCCTGCAGTGTTTTGTTGAATTATTCATACTTGGAGATGTGATCCTTTTTTAAGCACTTCACATTTGACCGCGTGCCATGATACATTCCCAGGGATTCTGCCAGGCACCTGTAAAGCTCCACGCTCAATTTTCCAAAAGTTTATTCTGAACTTTTTTAAATTTTATTTTTAAAATGCTTTGGTTGTCTTTAAGAGCTGCCAGCAGCAAGTCCCTCTTGTCATTTTTGACTGATTTGCTGGCATGCCTAACAGCTTTTATCACTGCATGCAAGGTGGGACACAATTTTTCATTTCTTATGATCTTTCTTGACACTCTTTGCCTTAAAGCAGAGAAAAGCCTTCAAGTCATGTTCATCTTAGTCTTTCACTCTCTGCTTTTATTTCTGACTTTTGCCACAATGGCTGAAAAGACAAGAGATGCTCAGAGTTACTCTGTTCCAGTCATCACTATGCCATTGCAAATTCAATTCATTACAATCCATTTCAAAACCAATATTTAAATGAAGCTATTAACTCTTTTGGTCATAATGTAAACCCAAAGAAACTAAATTAAGGATTTGGTTTTCAGCATAGTCCCTCATGAATGTGCTCATTTCTGATTTAAGCAACAAGCTTTGTTACATTGAACAAATAGCAAACAATTCTTAAAGAAAATCATGGAGAAATTTTTTTGAGAACCCAGCAGTGTGTGCTGCTATATGCAGGACCAGTACATCCCAAACACTTGCTAACAAACACTTCACACGCACAGAATTAATGCAACGGAGCCAAAGCCAGTGAGAATCTTCCAGGCAAGATATTGGTGTTCTTTGGCTAAAGCCATTCACTGATTTATGAATTCAACTTTTGATGCTGGCACTAAACCTAACTGATGTCTGCAAATCTCAGGCTTTTCACTTAAAATTTTCACTTAGGTAAAAGTGATGTAAAAATTTCATGTAATCCACTCCTAGCTATTGCTCCTGAATACAGTCACACTAAAGTTCCATTAAACCCACAATTAAACCTGATCACTTTCAATTTTCACCCCATAAATGCCTTTTACTTCTCTCTAAAGACACCAATTTGAATTTAAATTACACCTGAAAACACTGTGTGCATCTATACAATTTATAATAGGCAATAATAACAGGCAGTATACAATTTATAAAAGCAATAATAGGCAATTTCATTATCATATGTGAATTTCAGCATACAGGTGAGGCTTTCCTCTCTGCATGAGTCATGTCATGTTCACAACTCCAGAGAGTAATGAATACTATGGATTCTCTCGATTTTCTTAATGACCCTTGGGTTTATGTGACTTCATTTGCTGACTTTGCTGTCAATATGTTAAATTTATCCCAAGGAAATCACATCCCTTCATATCTGATAGTTACATATAGGGTCTGCATGGAAAATGTTCTTTTGTGAACTAAATGGAGGCTACAGGATGGAAAACCCAGCAAAGTTTGGCATTACAGATCAGTCTTAACTTTTCCTGATATTTGTCAGTCTGCATCAGAAATAAGGGTCAACATAAAACCCCTTTGCAGCATATGTAGGTGCAATAATTCATTTTCCCCTCTGTCTTCAACACACATCAATTTCAATTCCTCTATTCACACAGATGATACTTGCTTCTCACTCACATTGCTGCATTCCTAAAATTTAGGAACTCTACTACTAACAGGTGTACTACACAAGTTGCAGCTTCAAAATTCTTATTTTTGCCAATAATACATGAAGCTGAATATAGCTGCTACCTGAAAGAGTTGAGCTGACTTACAAGCAAAGAGACACAAGTATTCTTTTTGTCTAGATAAAAGATTATTTCATCTGACAAAAAGTATTAGAAGAATATCTGAGGTATCAATAATGTATATTAAATTTAAAAATTAAGGCATCTTAAGAAATCATCTAGCCAGCCATATTGGAGAATGGGAGCCTTTTTTTCTCCTTTGGAATAAAGAATCTGAAATCTGATCAGTAACATGACTTTGTTCCTACAATGCCTTTAGGAAGAAATGTTGAGTTAATTACTCAATTAGAGCATATTTACTTTGTAATTATAATGTCATGTTCAGTCATATTTAATTGTTTTTTCCAAAATACCCGAAGGCAACCATACACATAGCGGGTTAAAAACCTGAATATTTCAGATAAATAAGAATACCATTTAGAGAAGAATATTTTAAATACATCATATTCTTTAAGGTAAATGGTTCTCAGACAATATTTTCCTTGCAATGATTAACTCTTTAAGGTCTATAGACAAAACTCAGAAAGAGTTCCTGCACAATCAGGGTTTTTTCTATTACTGTGTCTGGTTTGTAAACCACTAAGTTTCCAGTCATCCTTAATAATTACTTTATTTTAATCTTCTGTCTTTTATTAAAGAAGCAAATTTCCCCTCCCTCCTAAACTTACTGAGTTTCTTGGTGCCCAAGTGAGACTTGTGGATTTCTTTTTTTTTCTTGACAGATGCCAGGTTAAAAAACGTTTTTCTTCCCCCACCCCAAACAAGACTTTAACTGGTACTCTGCTAATTTCTCCCAGATGTTGAAGGACATTCAACTTGCTGGTGTTTTGTCATGGATCCTGAATGTTTTTGCTTGCTGAGAAAGCCACTGAAATTTAGAATCTTCTATGTGGGACTAAATAAAAATACAGACATGTGCAGAAAAAAAAAATTGCAGAAGTCCTCTACAAACACAGTTTTAGCACTCCTGTATAAGCTTCTAACAGCCAAAAAAGCAAAGTACTCCAAAACTGGTGTGATGCACAGAGGCAAAAGCCCCTCAAACAGCCTCTGTGTCTCATTAAACACAGAAAAGCAGCAGCAGCTCAGCTCTTGGGTGACACTGAGCTCTCCATCTTCACAGATGCAGGTTGAAATAAACAGAGCAGGTACCAGGAACGAGGTGATGAGCTTGTTTGTTTGTTATGAGGGTAGTGAAATTCTGCAGCAAGCTGCCCAGTGAGCTTGGGGAAGCTCCAGCCTCAAAGACATTCAGGATTTGCCTGGGCTTGGCCCTGAGCAGCCCCTTTCAATCAGCCCTGTTTGGAGTAGGGTGTTGAGCTGCCCAGCTTCAGCAGCTCCCTCTCATCACACAGAATCATTTTATTTAATCCTGACTGCCCAGAAATGCAATTTCTGCAGTGAAACCAGAGCCAGGGAGAGCAGCACATCCCAGAACTGTCTTTTAGGGGAGGATGCCTAGGAAGGTGACATACAGAGCAGCCCACCTTCAAAGCCATCAGCAGTGGGTTCTCCTCAATCTAATCTCCTCCTGAGGAAGAACTGTGCTAATCACCTCTCAGCTCTCAATTGCAATAACTCAACCTTGCTATCTGGACAACTGCCAATTTGAGCAAATAAAGACAAAATGTGATTCCATCAGATCTTCTGTCACCCTCTACAACACATATATTCATCTTTTCTCCTTTTTTTTTCCCCCCCTTCCCACACCTCTCATGGACCACCTATGCAAACCATACAATCTTTAATGCTGTATTTGGGTTTCTGAGGGAAATCCAGTCAGGTCTTTTGTTCTGGAAATCTCTACACATGGTACAGAGACACCTGTGATTCTTCCAGTTGGAACAGACCTAGCCTGAAACCATCTCAAGTTCTTAAAGAAGTTTATTCCACTCTCATGATTGCATCTCATCCACAGAAACTGACAGAAACTCTTTCAGAAAAGGATTTATATTTACTATCAACTGCACCCTGATGTATTTCACAACAGCCTTGCAAGAGCAAGAGTTGTCTCTATGATCATAACACCCCACCAGTGGATATCAGAGACCCCAACAGTAATGTAGCAGCCCTCTTGCCAGAGAGTAGAAATGAGCCAAGACAGAGAGTTCTTGTTTATCACAGCAAGAAAAAGGTCCTGGTTTATTCCTCTTTACAGCTCAGCCATCCCAACTCCAACCATTCCCTGACTCTGCCTGCAGCAGCTCCTGCTGTGGGTTTATCCTCACAATCTCTGACTGCAGGTTCCACCAACAACTCCAACTACAGACACAAACTAACCTCACAGCAGTGATTCTCTCACCTCAGGATCCTTCTTCCTCAGAATCCTTTCCTGTTCCTCGCAAGCTCCTCCTCCATGATTCCCCTGAGCAGCTCACCCACTCCCTTTTATCACACTTATCTTTATTGGATACAGCTGTGACTCATCAGGGGTTGTATTGGGTAATTAACACAGCTGTCACTAATCAGGGGCGAGGTCACCTACACAACAGGATCACTCCAGCACCTGAATCCACACCTGCTCCCTGGCAGGAGCACCATGAGCTGCATCACTGCACTCTCTGCACTGAAGACTGACTGACACTTCCTCTCTCATTAGAAAAAAAAAAAAAAAAAAAAA
>VWYP01018436.1:0-18674 GCA_013400435.1 Pycnonotus jocosus | reverse complement strand
CCTGTCAGATAGCACCAATTATAATTACAGTCATTAAGGTCCACACCAGAGGGGTTAAAAGGAGGTGCTGTAAACTTGGACAACCTCTCTACTGTTTCTGAGGGCAAGATTTATCCTCTGGCCTGCTTCAGTGTCCCTCCAGAGAGTTCACTGTGTAAGTCAGCATGACAGATTTATCCGTGCTCACAGACATGGGTGGCTGTTTTCTCACCAGGCAGGTGGAAGGAGAAAGCAGCATGAAGACAGCTGCCAGCTGAGAGGTCACACTTGAACCCATGCCATGAAATGGCCATAAATTATGAATCTCCCAAAGAGTTATAACACAGCTTCTGCTCTTATTTCTGTCTTGTCCTGAATTTCTTCGGTTGTGCTCCTATTTATTTTTGGTGTGTTGTTATTGTCTGCAGAGGTTGCCAAGTGATGGCTGGGCAGAGTTTCACTCAAAGAGTGGCCACTGAATCCTCGCTGGTGTGCTCCTCTCATCTGCACTCTGCATGTCTGATCCATGCAACTGGGCTTGGGATCAGCTCCTTTTACTTCCATGGCTTTGGTTTATGCTCTGAATGGGAGGATTATCAAAGCCATCCTCAGGAAAATAAAGCTAAGTTACTACTCAGGTGTAGTTTGGGAAGTGCTGCAGATGATGAGACTGGAAATGTTCACTGGAAGTCCAGACCAACCCTTGGAGCTGTTCAAGGGTCTGCCCTTCATGTCAGGGCATCATCTAGCACAGTAAAAAGAAATCTTTCTGCCTGATTCAGAGCTCTGAAATCATGTTGCTGGGTGTAGAAGGAAGCATTTAGAGGCTGGATTTCAACTGGCAAAGATCAGTGGAGCTCCCTTGAGGAACTGGCACTCAGCACCTTGCCTGATCCAGATCATCAATCGGCAATTTTAATTTTTTTTTTCCTGGTAGCATCTGTGCATATCCTTCAGCACTGACCCCTTTTGAATACTTGCAGGCTAAGTTTGGAATAACCATCCCAAACTTCTACGAATGGCAGCTGCCCCATTGCCTCTCCAAGCACTGTCTATTCTTAGCGTACCCAAATTCCCCACAAATTCTTTCCGGGCCTGACTTAGCTGGAGTGAGTGTCACTGACACCCTCTAGTGACACTAGGGACCCATCAGTCCCTCTACTGCTGTTTGCTCTTTCCATTTGTGGGATATCCATGCTGTAAGCTCAGTTTGATTGCTGCTTAAAGCTGAGTTGGTGTGTGTGGGACCAAGCCCCTTTAGGATCTGTCACTTTTATGGACCAAGGTCACTGATTTTTGAATTCAGTATGGATTCTCTAAGTCTTCTGTTTCCTAGATCTTCTTAAAAGGTGTGGTTCAAAGGTAGGAACACACACTGGGAGCAGTGCCAAGTGCTGCAGCTCCAACAGAGAGGGTTTGAGATGCTCTATGGTGGCCACATTCCTCAGAAGTGTTCCTCAGGAACATTCATTCACACACCCCCCTTTCTGTCACAGGCTGACTTGGCAAAAAGCAGGTGGTGGAAAGGGAAACCACGTAAGAAGGAAGTGAAGAAGATTGGCCTTTTTATTGCTAGTAAAATTCCCTTTGCTGCCAAAAGGTCTTTGAAGCAAAAATACCAGCTTGCTGGGTGGCATCCACCACCTGATTTTAGCTTTAACCATATGGCAGCACAGTGTCAGATTTCTCCCAGCACACACAGCTTCCCACCAAGTGCTTTCCAGGTTCTAAGCCTCTGCGGTGTTTCTTCCTCTCTCCCTTGGATTTTGGGATACAGCATGTTTGTTCTTGCAATTTTATTTTTTTTCCAACATTCCACTTTCTTGATCACCAGCACTAGCATGATCTTGATTTCCTTAAGCACTTCTCTTTCTCCTCTGGGAAATTTATGTTTCTTTCTGGCATCTGTCCCCTCTCCTCTCTGCACGCTCAGGTGAAGAATTCATTTCATTTTTTTTCCCCTTAAACAATGCCCTTACTACTTGTGTCAATAAATTACTCTTGTCATTTTTAAGAGGCCCTTCTGTCTCCTTCACTGCCCTCTCCTTCTGTATGTACCTTAAAAATGTCTTATTTATCTTAACCCCTGCTGTGATCTTTCTTACCATTTTTAAAGCCCTCTGATCTTTACCATTCCACTCCTGGACCCCAAGTATTGTAGAGAAATTTGTTACAGAAGTTTNGCCAGGCATTTGAATGGTGCTTTAACGTGTAAAGGATGATGTGTGATAATAGATCCTCTTCTTCTGTGCCTCAGGTACTGAAAAAGTCTTTTTAAGATTAAAAAAATCCCCTTTTTTCCTTTTCTTAATTGTAATTAATCCCACTGAATCATGGGATTCACTGTAAGCACCTTTTTTAGTACCACCCTCACTTATTTGAGATCAGCTGTGTGTGTTTGTGTTTTCCTATTTGCCACTCTGCCTGTCTTCATTCATNCTTTTTTCCTGTATACCAGAAAGGGTAGGACTCTGACCCCACAGGAAAGACTGAAGATGCAACATGGAGTGAAAAAACTAGTCAGGGGGGCAGTAAAGGAGAGGTTCCTGCAGCCACTTTTCAAGTTCTGTCCTCAGTTAAGCTTGCCACTTTTCCCTGTATGCTAAGCAAGCATCTCTGGCTGTTTCCCAAGATGATTTGGGTTTGCACGTGACCCTATAATATCCCCCAAAGCCAGTGTCACCTGCCTTGCCATGCCTTTAAGAGCAAAGTTATTCCATGTGAGATCCTGGTGAACACACCTTTGCAGGTATCATCTTGATTTTGGGTATTTCTCCAGAGGGTTCTGCTGCAGCAGGCAAACATATTCACACATTACCTTCTACAACCTCAAATGGATTTTCTTCAAAGATCTACATTCGATGTGTAGTTGTCTTTTGACCATACCTTCTACACTGATTCCCTTTTAAAACTGCAGTGCATTTCTCACCTTTAGAGGAGGTGCAAATGATTGAGAGGCTTAGACCCTGAATTAAGGCAAAAGGAGGTTAAAATGCTGTTCCCAAGCTTTCCCAAATTTTCCAGATTGCTTGTGAAATACCACTGTGCTGTGTAACAGGTTCACTGGTTAGCTCTGATGGCAGTGGGATCCATGGGCATTTTATCAGGTTTTAAGTGTAGCAGTCCTCTCATGGAAAGATTTATATATTAAATGATTTATGTATGAAATTAGATTTATGTAAATTAAATCCCTTCATTTACAGTCAAGAAAGAAATGGCACCCAGGATAAGTATTTTGCATTTGAAGAGAATGTGGCAGTAGGTCCTCCAGGGCAATTTTAGCTAAGCCTTGGTTTCTTTTCCAGGGGAAAACCCTGATATTGTCCAGCCATGAGTCCCTCTGTGATGTTCCTCTCTTATCCTACAGCCCTTGAGTCCAGAGCTAAGGCTTGGACATGGAGTGATGCTACACCAGGCTATTCTCAAAAGCTCTACCAGGCACCTCAAAGCTCTGTGGAGAAGGAGAGGTCAATAATAATTTATCCCTGACAATTTTTCTTCAATCTCTGCCCCATTGTCTTCATATATGTGTCTGATCAGGTGCGAACAATTTCAGGATTCATCTGGGTCATTGCTGCTGAAGTTTAGGCACCCACCCTGATCTGACAAGGGTGCTCCTGTCTTGTGCATAAAAAGTTGCTTGTCTGTTTTGGGGGTTTTTTGCCTTTTTAAATTTTTTTTTTCTTTTTTTCTTTTAGTCTCCTGACAGTAGTAAGGGAAATTTCCCACCCTTGTCCCGTGCATCCTGTCTTAGAAATTTTTTTAACATCCCTTCAATTTCCAGATGGTTGAAGAGATGCCAAACCTGAATTCAATCTCAGAAATCTTTTTTATCCTCTTTTTTTTTCAGCTGCTTTGTATTTTTTCCCCAGCCCATTCCCCCCTCCTCCACATTAAGCACTAGGTGATTATGGAACAAACTTTATGGTGGGCATCCAGAGGGGCATTTTACATTAAATATATAATAATTCCACACCCAAGAGAATTAAAAAAAAAAAAAAGAACAAATATAAATCTTCAAAGAGCTTGTTTTCCTTTTGCAAATTATAATTATTTACCTCTTCAATTTGCAATCAACTGGCTGGTGGGATTATGCAGCTAAGCTGGAAGTAGCTGCAGTTGTATTTTGTTGGAATAATATCAAATATCCTTCTATGCTTTGCATAGCTGTCACCCAGTGATATGATAGGTCCACGATTTATTGACCTACTAAAAACACTTTCACCGACTTGTCATAACAAACTTTACCTAAAACATTAAAACCATAAAACACCAACCAGCAATTTAAACTAGGATGCCATGCAAAATGCTTTCAAATTTAGCTAGGCTCTGGTGCAAATCCTGGAAATGAAGACCCCAGCATAAGTTTTCTTGGAGTTGTCATGCTAGAATCTGCTGTGTTAAGTAGCAGGAATTATAAATACAGATGCCTTGAAGGACGAAGCGCTGACAAGAAGCTTGGCTCTGTCTCAAACCCTCACCACTTTTGAAGGTCCTGCTGAGACCAAGGAGCTGAACCCAGCTGTAGCAACCACAATAGATCTGGGTTGCCAAAAGATGCTGGAATGTCCCCTCATAAAATTTGGTCTTGTGTGACCTGGCTGTTTGTGTGCCTGTTGGGTTTAGGACCTGTTTTTGTAAAGCCAGGGAAGCTGGCAGTGACTGTGATCCAGACCATGGCTTTACATCAGTGTCCCTGTTCCCTGCTTGGAGATGGGTGCCCTCAGCTCTTCTGGTGTGCAAAGAGCTTGTTGTGGGTTGTGTAGTAAGAAATAATTCATTTGAACAGAAATAGACATCAGTGATGGCCAGGGGGAATTCTCTTCTTAATTGAATGCATCTATTAGTGTTTTTCCAGAATCTCTGAATTAAGAAAATTAGGCTGCTTGACTTTCTCATCAGCTTTCCTGGAAGTCTACCTGAGCATCACTTGCCAAGCTGAAGAACTCACTAGTTCTTAATTAGTGACTCTCTTTTGTTCCTTATTGTATTCTTAATTTTAAAAGCCATTAAACTAAGTGGAAATTGAAGGTAGTTTCCCTCTAAGAACTGCTTGCTTTACTAAATCTTCATTATTGTCTTGAAAAATATTAAATAATGGCATGGCAACTACTCTGTTTGCATCTCTCACCTTTAGAATTGCTTCTTTAATTTCTTTCTCAATCATTTCAGTTTGATCATGCCATAAGTGTCTTCAAGACTGGATATGCAGCTTTATGAATGATCCAGAAGATGCTTAGGGATTACTGCTTTAGTCATAGTAGTCCACAATTCAACATATGTCAGGTTTACAGACCCTTTTCATGTTATCTGATCCATGGAATCCCATAGAGATCTCCCAAGACACTTTAAAATTGGTGAGGAAATACTACAAGGAAAGTATGCAGGTAACAAATCAGGGATCCACAAATACTTGTGTCATCATGAGACTGCTCGAGGCTGCACATACATGTGTAAAACACTGGTGATGAAAAAATGACAGATGAGTAGTCACTGTTCTGGAAATCTCAGGAAATAAATACTGAGTTCAATTTGCCAGGAGGAAGGAGTGTTAAGATTAAATGATTTCCATAAGAGGAAAAAAGAAAAATGCAGCTAAAAAGTATTTTCTTTCTACCATATGCAAGTGCATAATGTAATATCAATAATTGTTTGTATCTGCAGTTCTTTTGTACTAATTAAATGGGAAATGGATGATTTGCTGGAAGTACTTTTGATTAGGACACTACAAACCAAAGTAGTCATTCATGGTTAAATTTTGTAAGACTGCCACTCTCCTTCATCATTTACAGGCAATGATGATCAACCACCTTTTGCATAGGGATGCAATGGCTAAAACCAATTTGCAACCCTGAATGAAACTAATGGCATTTCCATTCTGGACAGATGTCCAAACAGATGCTGGGGAGAAGGTGATAGGGATAAGTGTGTGCAAAGCCTGATGGCAGGAAACACTACCCATGACCTGCTAAAACACATTTTCTCCTTCAATCAGACATGCACACACATTGCAAGGTATCCTTGGAGGGTGAGCTCTGTGTGCTGCTGGTGTGCACCTTCCTCAGGTCCCAGTTTGGCAGCCAGAGTTCCTGTATCCTTTATGGACAGAAAAGGCTTCCCTGGAAATAGGAAAAGGGCTCAACACCCATAGTTAGGTGGTGCAGATCTCTAACCACTACACCTTTCCTTCTGGTAGTCCACCTTGAAACATCTAGCACAAGATCATTAAATATTCTCCATCCTAAAACTGTCTTTTTAATTAAGGAGGGTCATCAGAAAGGCACCTTTTGCCTGCACTTTATCTTGTCTCTCTTCATTCAGTCTCTTTGACAGGGCTCAGGCTGGCAGTAATGTTTTTATAAGAAAGGCGTCATTTCATTCTGGGCATGGAGCCTAATTAATGGGAAATCTAAAATTCCCACCTGGGAACTTACTGTATTGAGATCCTTATGCTTTAGGCTTTCCATGGGCAGGGCATGTGCTGACTTCTGTGGGAAGGGAAGGCAAGGGGAAAAGATGGGAGGGTTAACATGTTATCAATTCTTATATCAAATAACTGGAGGCATTACTTGATTTTCGAAAATGCCTTAAATTCATTTTTGGTCAACAGGAAAGGATTTCCACATGGGTAAATAACACAGTTAGTTATTCCATTCAGGATTTTTTTTTTGTCCTAAACTCAGATGGAAAGGTAAAATATAGCTCACAAATTCTCTTACCTGGGCAGTTATAATCATGTATTTTGATTTAATGTCATACATCACATTGGTATTTCTATTGTGGGAGGAGAAAAAAAAAGAAGGCTGAGCAGCTTAAATTAAGAAAAATGTTACTGGAAAGATTACATTTCTCTCTCAGGTGGTGAAAATTAGCTGACTTGTACAGGGTCAGAGGGGCAACCAGGTAAAATCTTGTCCATTGGACCAAAGATTTTTACATGGTACTGGCTCCTTTGCCAGGGTTTCCAGATCTTACACTTGTTCTGCTCCTTGTTCAGCTGTGTTTGGTGAAACTGTAATTGTCATATGCTGCTAGAGAGGGGCATGTTCATTAATTTCCTTCCTTTCTTGGTTTTCATCATAGAAGGATACTTGATTTTATAAGATGTAATTGCATTGACTGCTCTTGTTACCAGGATTGATTGTATTGACTTGAGTTGCATGTTGTTATGTTTTCACACTCTTGATTTAAAATACAGTTTTGCTTTCGTGGTTTTTTTTTCCCCTGCATTTTAAGATTATTTACAGTACATTTTGAGTTAAGGTTCTTCTGCATTTGATTTATCAGCCACTGGAATTGCTCTGAAATGCTGTCAGAAGTATTCTGAGTACGTGACAGTAACCACCAGAACCGATTGCTGTTGACCCCAGTCGTGTCAACTATCATAACCTTCCCTCAGGTTAGGAGGTTGAAGCTGTGAAATACATTTCAGTTTCTTATTCCTGTGTGTCACGTCCTTATTGCAATCCATTTCAATTGTTCATTAGGGAATTATTGGGATAGCTGAGAATACCACAGTGAATAAATAACAGCAACTGGATGTCTGTGGAGAATGATGCTGGTAGCAAAGTGCAGGGGATGTGCCACTGAGCCCTTGAGGTGAAGGAAATTATGAAGATTTCATTTTAGATGTGGTGGTGATGTGTAAGTTTGTGGAAATGTGTATTTACTTGGATACCATGAGAAGTGCATGTGAGGGTAGAGGCTGACATTTTTCAGACTTTGACACTGAGGTACTTAGCCCTGTGTATAGGTGTGTGAAAGGATTATTTTTTTAGCAGTATTATTTTAACACCTGGTGGATACTGGAATTATTGAAATCTGGGACTACTTGCTGTCTCTGAAAATTAAGCTGCTTCTATTTAGCTGCTCAAACATTGTTTTGCAAAATGGTTTTCAAAGATATTTTAAAGAATGTGAGTAAATGCCATGGCCTTTTTTAAAAACCTTTCCTTGTAGTGTCTGCTTTTAGCTACTTAGGTGGAATTGGAAAAATTATACACACTGTTGTAACTTTTCTGTTATTCAGGTCAATGGGAGAATTACCACTGATTTATGTGGGAGCTGGATTCAGTTGATGAATGCATAAGAACCTGTCTTTGAAATTGGACTTAAATCTTAAAAGTCACAATGTCTCTTTCTTTGTGAACACAGCTGATGGTGGATTTCAGGAACATTTACCCAGATTCCTCACAAAGAGAATATATAAAATATATTTATGTGGTTCATCAGCAAAAAGAAAACACTTTAGCCACAATAAACGAGAAATTTGCTTTTGTGCACTTTCTGCTTTTCTTTCCTTGTATTGTTTTTCACCCTTTCTCCTGCTTTGTATCCTGTGACGTCTGGAATTCCTTCTCTAAGCTGATGTGTTTGCAAAGACTTTGAGGAGAGATGTGAAATGCCTCAGAAGGAGACACTAATAGCCTCAAAGTCTGGATTAGAGGACATGTACATCCCGTCTGTGTCCTATTAGGTCTCAAGCAAAGTCTTGTTTAAAGTAAAATATCAACTGTCTTTTGAAATGCCATCATTCCCTGAAGTCCTCTTACAGAGCCCTAAATCTCAAATACAGTATCTCTACATCTACAGGCAAAGGACAAAGGGTCAAAGACATAGTTTCTCCTTATTTAAGATTCCTCTTTCATTTTATTACAGGACCCTGGGGTAGACTCTCTCTTCAAGTCCAGTCTTCACCAATCACATGCTAATAACTTCAGCTGAAAGAGGGCTCTACCCTAATGTCATTATACTCCCAAGCAATGATTGATTGTGTTATAGTATGTTTTCGAAACCTAATTACTGTCTCAGTTTGTATTTGAGCTCATTAATCTTCTAGCCTGTAAATAAGTAAAATTGACTAAATAACTGAATTTCTTTAATGATGGGTTCAAGTTATCTTTATACCTACTGTTTCTATTAACCTTTTTCTTGCCAGAAGTGATTTTTTTTTTTTTTTTTGTTACTGGGGGTTTTTCTTTTAGTTTTTATAAGCTTGCAGGCTGGCAATGCACCTGTTTCAAGCACTCACCTCACCAAATACATCACAGATACTGAACAGACAGATCCAGCCTGGCTGCAGCCTCCTCATCCTTTTAGGGTCCTGTAAGAACCAGTTCTCCCTACAGTTTTGCAGAAATAATCTGGAGAGGTAGGTAGCTAGCTAGCTGTATATTTCTCTTAAGAATTATGTAAAAGATGAGAAGAATTCTTCAGAAAAGTGTTTATTCTGTATAAACCTCTGTATCGAAAGCACTGGGCTGAGCAGCAATCTCCAACCTGGGTGCCTCCATGGGGCTGGATGCTGTAGCTGTGACTAAGAGGGGCCAGCAGCTTGTTTGAGCAACCATGCCTAGAGTTTTGGGTCTAGGACCACGTGTTCTTCCAAAAAACACCACCAAGTCCTTAAGGCAACGTGCTCTTGTACAGCCTGGGGTGGCTCCTCAGTATGTGGCTTTTGGATGGATGCTTTATTTGAAAGTTCAACCCTTTGGTATGTTTGAACATAGTTACTTGGGAGGCCACTGCTCCCTGCAGTTCTTTTTTTTCTTGCAAGAGCTTCATCTATGGGATCTTTGCCACTGCTGACAAATAAGTGAAGGCTCTGGCAGTATCCAGACTAAGCTTGTGGAACAAATTTCCAGGAAAAACAAGCATGGCCACTAGCTTCAGCACAAGCAGAAACACATGGCAACTTCATCTCCTTGCTTTGGTTCCCTCTAGTAAAGTGATTTAATCTACAGCTACATGTACCTCTTTAAATTCTCTTCCTCTGTGTCACTCAGGGAGCAAGGAAAAGGTGATTGATTATTTTCATTTATTGGGAAACACTTGCACAGTCTGGACAATGGGGACTTTATGAGCACCCAGGTGGACAGGACATCTCTTGTCAGGCTTGCCAGATGTGTGAGCTGTGACTCCAGGCCCTGGTGAGAGGCTTCAATTTGATCTGTGTCTTGCCAAAGCACTTAAGGACATGCTTATCTCTGGATGTATGTACAGTCCCTTGGGAACGCCCATGTGCTTAAAGCTCAGCCTGCATTTAAGTGCTTTACTGGAGCAGGCTCCTGAGTCTTTCTGGGGATAATTAAGTCATGCCAAAAAGCTGTTTTACTGCCACATTTTCTTTCTGGTTCACAGGATGAGAAAAATCCATTTTCATCAAAATACCAAGTGGATCATTTTTAACCTGATTATTTGTTAAAGGATTCATGTCATTAGAAAGGACTTCTTTTTGCTCCTTCCTTCCATTCAACCCGTGGAAGGTTTGCTTCTAATTTTAATACCTCCTCTTCTATTGCTTAGCAGTGAGGTATGCTGAAACTGAGCCAAACTCTGCTTATATACCTGGCAGTGTTAATGAAAGGTGATGACCTTTGGCCACTCCTTCACTAATGAACCTCTCTGCAGTAGGACCAGATGGTGCCTTCACTTCCAAGGGTGCAACATTACTGAGGTGATGCAGGTGCGAGAGTATTTCTGGAAAGGTTTCCTGCTTTTGGGGGAGTGGAGCAGTGGGATTGGTAGCCAGAGGGAGAAAATGGCCTTGGGAGGATAAATATAAAAGAAATATTCTCAGAAAATGGAAGTGTTTTTTTTTTTTGTGCAGGCACAGACCAAGTGGTTACAGCCATAAAGCTCCTCTGTGCCGTAGGTAGGAGCTTGCACACCTTTATGGTTTGTGGGCAAAGGAGTTTGATTTTTCATTTTTTTTAAGCAGTGTAAGAAACAAAAAAACCTCAGCAAGACAGTATGGCCATTCATGTATATTCTAATAACTTAGAATTTTCAAATCCTAGTATAACTTAGAATTTTCTAAGAGACTCCAATGAAGGGAAGGATGGAGGCGAGGAGCAGGGAAAACTTTGGGTGGAGAACCTGAAAAGTAGAATTGGCCCATCCTTGGACTGAGCAACCTGCTTTTTTTCCAAAGATGTTAGAATCCATGTCCAAAGCCTGAAATGGGGTGAAAGGAGGAATGGAGCAGCATGTCTGACTGCATCTTTGGCATCTCCCACGTTGGGCTGGTTCAGCCTCCAGCCTCCTGATAAAAAACAAGCATGTTCCGCTTCATTTCCTGTTTTGGAAAAATGTGGGTTGAATGCTAAAAGGCTAATTGCACATTGTTTTTAAAAATTAGTTTGATAATTCATCATATTGTAATTAAACTAATTAGAACACTATTCATTTCCAACCACCTTAATTAGGCCTCAACTTGGCAGGGAGCCCTTGAGACCAAAATGTTGCAATTTGTTAAACAATCGAGAGACTTTGATAACAAATGACTGTATTCAGCTACATTTTGGTTAATAAGATTTATGTATTAATCTAGTTATACTTTGTTCCCTCAGAATCTGGCAGGGCTTGCAGGTCTTCTGATCCCCCCTACGAAATTCCTGAACTCTGAATTAAAATAACTGGAAAATTTTCCCAGTATATCAGACCCTCATGATTTTTTTTTTCACTGTAGCAGNATATATATGTATATATATAATTTTGGTTTTGTTTTTCCCTTCTTGTTGTAGAATAAGCTGCTTTCAAAGTAAAATAGCAAGTTTTTAGAGCAAATGCAATCTGGGGCTGTGGGCTGGGAAGGTGTTGGTGTGTCTGGATCTCTGGGTTTGCTTTTGGGGGCGCTGTTGGATCAGGCTACGCCTTTTTTCACAAAGCAGAGGAGATTCCCTTTGTACCCTTTTTTGGACTCCTGGCCCTTGTCACATCGCTGTGACAAAAGCTTGGCAAGGGCATGAGCTGGCACCCCAAACTCACATGAGAGGTGCAGCACTGCCATGGTGGTTGGGTTCATCAGTGGTGAATTTCCCTGCATGCTCTCTTTGACAGCATAATGAAGTGATAATTACCTAAATGAATAAATGTTGATGGCTGAGATAAATATCCACATTCCCTTAATCTATTTTCCTCTGAAATTGCTAAAGGAAATTTGGCTTTAATGGGAGGTATATGTCAATTTTTACAAATGATTGTAAATCTGTTTAGAGAGAACTTAGATGAGTCAGTCTCTGTTTTGGCAGTAAAAGTTATTGATGTATGAAGGCATAAGATGGACCAAAAAAAAAAAAATTGAACAAGGTATTGTAATAATTATGTTTCTCAGTGTCACTACCTTTTGCAACATCTGGTTTGTTTCTGTTCTTTCCACATCCTGCAGATGTTGCTGAACACATGAAAAACACTGATGAGAGAATGTTTTAGCCAAGAAGCAATTTCAGTGAATATTATAAAAGGGTATCCTCTCAACTCTGCAGAAGTTGAATGACTAAAGAATTCTAGTTTCATTGCTAGTAAAGATCAGATCAATAAGCAAATGGGCCAGGGGCCCTCTAAAAGTGTCAGGAATAATCTGCTGTGGATGAAATAGAAAAGTATCTGGAAACAGTATGAAGTAATAAATCCAGATGGAGTCTTATTCTGACACCCTTCCTGAGCCTTACTCCTTGAATAGTCTTACTGATACCAGAGGCTTGTGTTCAGGCTGCTGCTCTGGGATTTCCTTCCTTGCCCATCTCTGGCTGACATGGCAGAGAAAAAGGAGATCAAGGAAATGCAAGAAGCCCACATGCAAACGATTTTCCCACTGGGTTGCGTGGTTTACTGATGAGCCAGGTTTTAAATTCTGTCTGCCCACCTGCATGGCCAGCATCTGTGCCAGTCTGAGGGACAGAGGGTTGTCAGGACAGCAGGACACAGGACAGAGCACAGGACAGCTGATGGATCTGGTCTCTTGTTGCTGTAGAGTCAGGAAGGGCAGCCTGTCTTTTGCTTTGCCTTTTCCACAGCAAATCTCTCTGTTGAACCTGCCCTTAGCTCTTAAATAGTCCTAAAATAGTTCCTTAGTCTGGTTTTCCATCCTGTTTCACCTGGTTTTATCTGTTGACCATTTTTCCATGGGTGTAGGCACCTTTCTGAGCCCTGGGGAATCTTGTGGGAAAGGCTGGAAGGCAGGGAAGCTGCGAACCATCATCCATCATCAGCGTGGGTTTCTGCCATGGCCTTGCTTAGAGCAGCTCCCAGGGTTCAAGAGACAGGTGTTGGAGCCCTTGGCACTGAGAATTTCAGACTTTCTGTGCTGACAGGCACTGACCCCCAAGCAAACCCTGCATTGACCTGAGGCCTTGGAGAAGGCTTCCAAAACTGAGTGACAGCACTGGGATTATGAGTGTAGTTTGAATAAAAATGTGTAATATCACATAGTGGACAACTTAAAGTTTAAGATTTTAGAATATAGTAATATATAAAAAGCAAGATGGAGGTTTTAGGGTGTAGGCTCAGTCCTTCTTTTTCACCTTCTTCTTCATGGGTTTGGGTGGTATTTTGTAATTGGATAGAAAAGTCCACATTGCGGACCACCTGTGGTTGATTATTGGATTAAAAGTAAAAATAATTTAGGTTTTATTTCATAATTAGACAGTTTGTGCTTAAAAGACCTTGTGGAGAGATTGAGATAGAGCCATTTGTCACTTTGTTAGCTAGAACTCACAGCTTGTGAGAGTGTAACATAGATAAGAATTAACAAACATCTGAGTCCGAACACAAAAACCATCTCACGTGCAATCAATCCCAGTTCTAATAAGAAGAAAAGAAGATAAAATGCCACAGACAGGAATGCAACCACTCCTCCTTCCCCAGGTCATTCCAAAGGGCTCTGTGTGTGCTCCTGCAGTCCCTCTGTTCTGCACAAGCAGGCCTGGAGTTCTCAGAGGCAACTCATTATCTTCTCTCACTGATCTCAGATGGGACAGAACTTCTTCCTCTTGCTACCTCCTCGAAATACAGATGAAAAAGGAGAAATATTGAGTGCATGGAAGTTAATGGTAAATTTCTGCTGGTTCCTCAGTGGCTTGGGCTTTGCTTGCATGCTGGAATGAGAAAGAGTGATGAAAAGGGTGACTCTGAAGCAGTCTAAGTTGGGAATCTGAAAAAGAATGAGGAAGGAAAAGACTACTATATGTGATGGCTCTTCATCAAGGAAAAATAGGACATTAGGAAAGAGATTCTAGAAGAATTCTTCTGGGACTTAGTAAGTGATAGGACAGGAGTGGGTAGGCTGCAGAAAATGCATCTGATGCATCTCCAAAGTGGTCACAGTATAATTCAGAGAGGAATTTAAAAATGGACACCTGGAAGATAGGCTGAGTGCCCGAAATGGGCTTCAGCTGCCCGTGCTGCCAGAGAAAAATCTTCTTCAAAGTCTTTTTCTTTTATGAAGATGAGTGTAAATTAGTGGTTATTTTTCAGCAAGGAAGCAGCAGTAGATGGGAAGGTGCATGAACAGGTGCATCGTTTCTCTCCTCCCCTCTTGAGCAGCTCATTTTAATAGACACCAGTTATTGCTGTGCATAATAATGAACATCTGTCAAATGCTTTCCAGAGCGTGTGGAAATCCACCTACAGAGCTAAAAAGCAGGCAAGTAGCTCTGCTGCTCCCCACATTGCCAGAGAAAACTTCTCCAAGCTGAAATCTCTCCAGTTCACACTCTGTTCCAGACTTCTATTTTTCTAGTCAAATGCATTATTTCTCGTTATTTCTAGTCAAATATGTTGTGTATAGTCTGCATAAGGAGACTCCAGTGACCACTAGTGTTCCCTAATGTAATTTCATAGAAATCTCTGACTCCTCTTGAGACCAAAGCCCCTGGAGACTCCCAGTTGCTGAGGTGATGGACTCCAGCCAGGAAAGAATGAGGTCCCCTAGGTCAAATTCTTCCCCCCAGATAGAGCCATTGCAACCCTAATAAAGGAAATGAGGTTGCCAGGGTGTGGTTGGAGACAGAATTTGGCCACATTTGAAGTCTGTGGAGCGACTCCAGGATGAGATCAAGAATTGGCCTCTCCCTCCAGCCTCCCCTCTGATATTAGTTCTTTATAAAGCTGCATACGTTGCCTCACGCTTGCATTCCTGTAGCAGAGGCTGGCTCCAGAGCCCTCTAAAGATGTTTGGAGATTTCCTTTTGGAGACTAGATCAGGTTACCAGACAAGACATACCATCCAACTGCAATAAACTTGTTCCTTAGATGTATTTTTTTGTTCAGACAAATCTCAGACTTAACAATTTGAAAATTCCCCTTTTTCTCTTTTACTTTGCGCCACTGAGAAGTAAAAAAGGAGATAGAAAAAAATACCCTCAAAGGAAAATCCAACACTCAGCAGTGAGAGCCTGTGTTCTGTTGGTGATGCTTTGTGGAGGTCACAGGGATTAATAAAAAACACGATTAGAACAACGTCAAGCTGGGGGCCCCCAGTTTGGCACTGAAGCATGCATTTGGGTATATCGTGTTGCATTGTGTGATGTAAGAATGTGGGCTGGTGCAATCAAAATGTAACTGCAATCCTTACCAAAACCACCTGTTTAACCTCAGCTAACCCAGGAAGAGAACGTCAGATATTTTATTTCCTTACTCGAGCATCACAGAGGTGTAGTGGTGAAAGCACAATAATGGAGCTTCTGTTTGTAGGCCCTGGAAATTGAAGTATTTAAGAGCTTGTGCCCAGTCTAGCCCAAAATACATTTTATGTTCCTCAGTTATGTGATTACTTAACTTAGTTATGTGCTTGGGAAGGCTGCCGAAGGGAGGGAAAGAAAGGGAGCCTGAGGATGGAAATATTTAATCTGTGATTTGATAAACTGTGCCTAGTGGCAATATGAGCTGCTTCTGGCCCAAGAACAGAGGTCTCTAAAGTACCAAGGAAGCAGCAGAGGTCTTCTGGCACTTTTTGAGGAAAAACTGGTTTGAAAAAAAGATCAGGGCTCAGAACCCAGATCTGAGCTGAAATTGCCAATTTTATCACTTTGCTCAGAGAACCCTTGGAATCATTCCCTTGGTGATAAACGCTGAGTAGCTGCCAGAGCAGGGTGGCAGCACAGCAAAGAATACGTGTTGTGATGGTTCAGGTATCAATGTGAGGCTGAAGAGAAAAATTCTTGCTTTTTTTCTGCTGCAAGCTTTCTTTCCCTTTCCCCCTTCCCCTTCTCCTTTCTTTTCTTGGAAAATTATTATTTCTTTTGATTTTACCTGTGTAGAGATTAGCTTTTACTTTAAGTCAGTCACTGAAATTGCTTCTTTCTTTGGTGATTCATCCTCCTAATGCAATTCCTTGTGTGATTTATGTTCTGAAGGAATTTCTCCAACTGTTGGAGCACGTATAACTACCTGAGATGAAACGCTGTGAACTTTTAGTTAGCTCAGATGAGGGGGAGATGACTCATGGCACCTCAGCTGATTGCTTCTGTAGAGCAAGGAGACCCACACTTCCATGTCTCATCAATGTAAGAATAAATGTTAAATTTTAAAAGGAGCACATTTCAGAGAGTCTACATAAGGCAAAGTATTTCAGAAGTTAGTGGAAAGCACTCACTTGGCTTTTTATAATTCCCAAAGAAGGCTGAAAAGCCACCATAGATGCTTCAGAGGTTTGGGTTTGGGTTTTTTTTCATTTCTGTATAGTCCAGTGCTGTCCTTCTCTTGCAGTGACATTGGTGTTGAATTGCTCTTTGTACCTCACCCCCTCTTGCTGGGCTGTGCTGGGAAATTTCTCACTGCCTTGTATAAGATCAGGAGTCCTCAAGGAGATTTTAGGTGTTGGGGTGTTGACCTGAGAGCTCCAGTGCAGGGTGCAGGTGGCTCAGTGAAGACACATGGGCCTGCAGCTGAGGCTCCACCTTGAACAGGTGATAAATCAGCAAGATTTAGTGACTCCAGCAGAGCTATTGCCTTGTTTCCAGTCCAAAGTGTCAGTGGATATGTTGTACTTTCACACTTCCAAACAGAATCCTGAGTGAATTCAGAGCTGCTGCAAGGTAAAGGTGTGGTTTTGGAAGGGTAATCAATGAGGGAAAGCAAAAAAGTGATTCCTGAGATGTCAGATAAGTGTGTGACTTTGTGTTTTAAAGATTTTGGGAAGCTGTTTTGGCAAGAGGGCTCAGAGCTGGAATGACAGACACAAATCTGTCACAAGGGGTGGCCAACTCCAGTGTGCTCAAATCCCTGGTTTGTCATACTCCAGCTCTGATGGAAATGACCTACCGAGGCATTTTCTACTGAAACACACCGTGAAATTTTGTCAAGGGTTGGATAGAAAACAAAAAGAACATTGGCATAAACCAAATGAACAAAACAGGGATACCCCCATGGCACTGTAAGGTGGTGTAGTATGTTCTGATTTTGGTACAGCAGCACTTACAGAGTCACTGAATTGCCTGCCTATGTGCTATGACTGATTTAACCAGCATCATATAAATCACACATTCCCATAGGCATTCAGTTGTGAATGTTTTTTTGAGCAGCTTACCAATTGTATTTATTTCGATTTGTTTTTGTAATCAAAGCAAGGCGAAACAAGATCCTGCCCTCTGCTGATGTCTTGTTTCAGGGAACAGTTTATCTTGAGACAGAGAAGCATGTATTGAGTTCTCCACAGCTTGTCAGGGCAAATACTTGTCATTTTTGAGCAGCTTCTTGTGAATATTAAGGAATCATGAATATTAGGGAATCATGAATATTAGGGAATTGTGAATATTAGGGAGTAAACTTGCAAGAGGGATAAGAGTTTAAGTTCCATCTGACCCCTTCCACCCCTTTCCCTGAGCCCACAAAACCAAGAGGGACTAGCTACACTTGGAAATAGATGCTCCTGCAATTAGGGAGGAAAAAACATGACTGACTGTTTGGAAAAGACATCTTTGGGTAACATATCAGCAGATCCACGGATTCATTACAAAAGTGCAATCTGAAAAAAGAGCTTAAGGTCTCACCTTGCTCCTCTCCCATGAAGGCAGCTCATATCAATGGAGATGCCTCATAGTTCTTCAGCCCAGAAACGTTCAAAAATGGGAGGGCCTTTGGAAATTTACAGCAGCCAGAAAGCCCAGCACAGGAATTTCTTTAATCTGATCAGACTTGTTCTTAACCCTGAGACATAAATATCCAGCACATTACACCTTTGATTTACTATTACACACATATCAGAGAAACAGTGGTCCTTTTGAATTATGCATTCTCTTAACAGAACATTAAACCTTATGGGGAGATGGAGTGGCCCAACACACAGCTATTATCCTGACAAGAGGGGAGGCTGAGATCAAGAGTAATGCTCCCAAGCTACAGAAACTCCGAGGTTTTGTTGGATTGCTTGAACGAGCATTATAAATAGCACTTTGTTCCTTCTCGTTAATAAATAGTGTTTAGATTGCTCACAAGAAACCTGATGGATGGCTCATCAAGAGGAGCAGGAGGGGTTATTATTTGGCAGAAAAGAAGAGCAACATCTCTAAGTCCTGAAACTTGCCTTGAAACCGATGCAGAGCTCGTGCCTTGGCTTCTGAGAACAAAGCATGTCTTTTAATAACTTGAAAATTCATTTGTTATTGCTTCTTCCTATCAAGACATGGCCAAGAGTTACTACAGTACTGCAGGAAATCAAGTTTGATTTTGTAATATAGTCAAATGAGTACTCTGGAGCGCTATGTTTAAGATCAATAAGGAAGCAGTAACTACATTTGCTGTCATATGATGATATTGATGTAAAAACATGGTGGTCAAAATGATAAAATCAATTTCATAATTTAATCAGAAATGTTTATTGATACTATTAAAGCTGAATTCAATAGCTCCTGGTATCCAGGTAATTTCTTATCTGTCAGTAAAACATATTGAAATGTTCTTTCTTTTAAATGCTT
>VWYP01018429.1:48265-184134 GCA_013400435.1 Pycnonotus jocosus | reverse complement strand
CGCGCCTACAGCTCCCGGCGGGCCCCGGGCCCTCAGGGCATGGGCCCGCCGTTAATGGCCGCGCTTGGGCCGCGGGTAGCGGGGCATGGCAGCGGGCACAGACCCCGCGCTGCTGTGACACCCTCATGTACAGCCGGTGTCGGGCCTTAGGGTTCTCGCTCTGCGGCGCTGCGAGTGCCACGGGAATGCTGTGTGTCGCTAAATAAAACGAGCAGTTGAAGTTTGCTTTCATTTCCCCTCGCTCTGACTGAAGTGCTCTGACAATTAAGCAGCGGAGCAGTTTGGGAAATGGCGTCTTTCCTGTGCCTGTACTCCAGTGATTGCACCATTAACTTTATTTCCGTGGGAACTTTTCCTTACCTGGTGCAACAGGCTGACGTTTAATCACACAGTCAGTGAGATTGGAAGACAGCTCTGAGATCATTGAGTCTAACCTAGGACCGAACACCACCACATTACCTACGCCAGAGCACTGAGTGCCATGTCCAGTCTTACCTTAAACACCTCCAGCGACGGTGAGTCCACCACCTCCTTGGACAGCCCACTCCAATATCTAATCACCCTTTCTGAGAAGAAATTCCTTGTCATAGCCAATCTCCCCTGATGGAAGTTGAGACATTCCCTGTTCCCTGGGAGCAGAGCCCGATCCCTCCGGCTGTCCTCTCCTGTGAGGGAGTTGTCCAGAGCCACAAGGTTCCCCTTGATCTCCTTTTCTCCAGGCTGAGCCCCTTTCTCAGCTCCCTCAGCCGCTCCTGCTGCTTCAGATCTATCCCCAGCTCTGTTCCCTTCTATAAACTCGCTCCAGCCCCACAATGTCCTTCCTGAACTGATGGGCCCAGAGCTGGACAGAGCCTTGAGGTGCCCCTCACCAGTGCCCAGCACAGGGGGACAATCCCTACCCTGGTCCTGTTGGTCGCACTGCTCCTGACACAGGCCAGGATGTCACTGGGCACCCACTGGCTCATTTTCAGTACACAAAGACACAGTCCCTGTCACACCTCCTCCGAGGGCTGTGGAGTTTCTCCTGTCTTTCTGCAGCCAGAGGGGAGCCCACTGCCAGTGGCAGGACATGGTGAGGTCTCCCACCTACTGCTCACAACCCTGGCCTTTCCAGCAAGAATTCGTAATGGGTTTTTTCCACTTTCTCCCCTCTCCTTTGTGATAAAGTGCCGTGTAATTACAGATCAGTGTAGGAGTTTGCGTGCAATTATCCGAGTCACAGCACCAATAAATGTAGAGGTTTGGGTTACTTTTTTATCTTCCCCATATGGGCCACCAATTAATGTGATGGTTTCACATTGGCTGAATTTGTTTACTTAAATGTGAGCTAGGACTTTTGGGAGGAAAAGGCAAAACAGGCCCAACTTAAACGCAAAACAAATAGTTTATTAACAAACACATTAAAAGAAGAAGAAGAAAAAAAAAAACAGAGGAGAACTTTCAAAACCTTTCCTTTCTTTACAAGACTGTTCAGTTTCTATAAGCAATGTAAAGAGGCAAAACTTAAAACTCTAGGTCAGTACCACTTGTAAAATAGTCACTCGTTCAGTCTTTGAGAGAGAGCGAAGTCTCTCCTGTTCTATTTAGTAACTTCACACAACAGCAGCCCGCCCTGGACATTCTGCAACATGTAACCTCCCATACTCATGTCGCCTTTTCGCCGACCACGCATATGGGTCGTAAACTGCAGATTAGGGTGGTATCTGGAAGAAAAAAGACAAAAAATCAAAGAACCTCAAAGGCAAAGAGTCCCTTATCCCAGAGAGCAGAGATGTTTCTTCACTTCTTCACTTGCAGGGGCTTCTTCTCATCTTTCTCTGTTCAAGCCTCTCATGGGATCACTAATTCACAACTCTTAGTTCAATATTCATACAGTAAATCACAGATACCTTTGCTTTAAAAATCTACAAATCATTTCTCTACTGTGCATTGTCCACAATTTAAAGGAATCAGTCTGTTACTGAAAACTTTTAGGAGATTTCAGCCTAAAAACACAGGCAACTCGTCATCTCTCTTACTTTAAAAAGTCACTTTTCATTTACTGACTTAGATATCTTCATATTGTCCCTTTACATATCCTTCTTTGTCTTCCTTTTTCATCTCAGAGGAAGGTTAAGAAAAAAGTCTCACTCTGTGTTAAGAAAGATTTAAACTTGCCCGGGCCTGCTGTAGTCACATGGTCTTGGCTGCGGGCAGCCGCAAAGATGCTTAAGTTATGTCGGTGGTACAAAGCCCAGCAGAGATGCTAAAGTCATGCCAGTGGTACAAAGCCCAGCAGAGATGTTAAAGTCATGCCGGTGGTACAAAGCCCAGGAGCAGCAGCAAAATCTCAGTTGTTAAGCAGGCCGATGGATGCTTTTTCTCTCACCACCCCTTGGGTCAGGAGCACCTGCAGCCTGCACCAGAGCCCGGCCCAGCTCCGCCGCAGCCTCAGCCATGCGGCTGGGACTGGCGAGTGGTAGCCTCGCTCCCCTCCCCTGCCGGCAGCAGGGGAAGGAGAGAGGGCTCCACCGACCAGGCCGTCCCCATCTCGTGGGCAGCAGCTCCCACAGGCCCAGCCGGGCCCGGGCCGGCCACCCCGGCCACCACAGCTGCTGCGCGGTGCTACCTCATTGCCAGCCAGGAGAAGAAAGGGTCCAAACAGAACTTGAGCTTAGGTTTTTATATGGATATCGCCAAAGAGTCGCATTTCGTTTCTGAGTGGTCAAAATTACGTGCCAGTCAGAAAACTGACTTGATAGGTCAACCCACAGCAATCAGTTTCTGTGACCTAGAATGAACCTAAAAGCTCTGGTCTAGGAGGAGGATTTGGGCATCATCTCTGTCTTGGAAGCTGCAGTTTCTTTATGTCTGGAGCTTAGCTTTGGCAAAAGTCTCTTTTGAAATAACCATTCACAAACCAAGGAAAGACTAAATGCTCAGCTTCTTGGGTATGAGCTTTACTCACGAACCTGTTGTGTAAGGACAGGAAGTACATCTGTTCACCCTCCATTCCCCCACTGCTCCTAAACATGTAAAACCCATCATATATTTATTGTTCATTTTAAACCAGAACTCTGCATTAAAAAGCTGAAATTCTCATGTGGATGCTCTTTCCCATACCATGTTTCCTTTCTGAAATATCTGTATTTGGAAAACTTACTCGGACGTCTTCTAAGTGTTAATTTCTCATCCTTTAAAGGAAGTTCAGAGTATATTAACAAGGCTGCAGAACTTCTCTCTTTCTGTAAACTACATATGATTGTGGAAATTCCCATGTGTTAAAGTGAGGAAATTTTGGTGTGGTTTGTGGTTTTTCACTGCAAAGTAGTTTACTATTGAAACATTAAACACAAGCATTTACATACATATTAGGGAATACAAGAACTTAGCTACTACTTGGAAGTTAACTTGCTCATAAATATACACAGTGGTTGGAAAAGAGTCTTTCATTTCCTGCCTGTCACTAGACTGTGCAGTGTGGAATGTTTGGTGTAAAATGAGCTATCCGGTGTCTTGCAGATATCTCTGGTGGGGTTGGGGAAACCGATCTGCAAGGAGATTTTTTATTACCTTAATTCTGAGGCTTTTTTTCGCAGCACTGACACTGTTTTCTACACACCTTCTAACTCTAGAGGAAATGAAATACCATCACTGGGAAGTGCTGGTAATAAATATATACATGCAACCCAGGAAAATAAGAAAAAACCCCATAGTGTACAATCTGACAGCTGTCTGATTCCTGCTGTCTTGAAACAAGCAGAAAAGTTCCTGACCCAGCCTTTCACTGAGGAAATGATAACTCTCCTTTTCAGCAATGCAGATTCACTGACTGCTTTCCCAGCCTCTGACTCTGTCAGGGACAAAAGTGCATGTTTTGTGCAGGGGTTTTACGAGCAAGTTCTGAATTTTAATACACTGGATGCCCACTTTAGCTATTGTATCCAGCAAACTCTCTTAACTCATCTCCCCATGTGAAAAACTGGAATAGATAAAGGGCTTTATGATAATGAATGAGCTAAGGGCTGTTCAGTTAAAAACAAGATCAGCAAATCTGAAGTTTCAGTTTCTTCACAATAAGCTGCAGTGTTTTATCTGAATGTCACAGCTAAGACAGAATATGTGAAATAAAACCCCTAAAAATGAAACTGAGATCAGTGCTCACCTATCTTTAGTCCATCTCAGAGTAGAGGTTTAGCTCAAACTGCAAGTTGAGCCTGTGAGAGGCTCAGAACATTCATTAATTTGCAGAGCAATTGATTTATAAGTTATGAGCACTTTGAGATTAGAGTTATTTGTATGTCAGTCAACACGCTGCTTGGAAGAGCTTCTAATTAAGAATAAATTAACAAATCTGAAGGTGAATACATGATTTGCTATATAAATGAATTTTTATATATGTATACACTTTCATAACTACGGGTAATGAAACTAGGTGAGAGGATTCTATATGAGTGATATACCTGAAGGCAAAGACTTTTTTTAAAACCAGTATTACTGGGGTGAAATGAAAACTGTTTTGTTGCTATATAAGAACCTCATTTATTTATTGGTGTCACCAAGTTAGTCTGTCTTGGTGCCATAAATCACACTTTGGTGTTTACCTCAACATAGCAAATAAGAAAAATATTAAAAAGCCCCCATCCTCAGCAGTTCAATGAGCACTTTATCAGGAGAAACTAGGGCAGGTTAAGAGATGCAAAATATGCTGGTGTGTAATTAAGGAAGTGTAAGCTGCTTTATAAGAACTGCCTGTTGTGCCTGCTCTTGTCACATGTTTGGTGAAAGCCTGATATTATCTCATGTGCTGCAAACTCCCCACCTAAATTACCTTGTGGTATTTGGTTCCTGTAACCTTGCTTTGCAAGAAGTGTCAAAGGCAGGGCTGAGGCTTCTGCCCATCGAGGTTTATCCCCAGCCAGCAGTCAAACCCTCACAGCCACTCCCTCACTGCCCTGTCAGTGGGATTGGGGAAAGAACTAGAGGGGTAAAAGCAAGAAAACTCATGGAGTGAGTTTAATCAGGAAAGTAAAAGGTGTGCATGCAAGGAAAGCAAAACAAGGAATGAATTCACTGAATTCATGGGTGAGCAGGTGTTCAGCCATCTCCAGGGGACCAGGGCTCCATCACATGTGACAATGACTTGAGAAGACAAACACCATCACTCCAAACATCACTTCCTCCAGCAGAGATTAAATGCTGCTGGTGCAAGATCAGCTGGAGGGGTGGACCACTGAAAACAGCCTGATTCCCTGCCAGTTTTGAGCTATCCCCTGAACACTCATTTACCTGCTTTCCTCCCTCCCACACCTCAGAGGTAGGATGTGCACTTTTCCTCCCAAGATAAGACACAGTCTTGTAAAAGATTATTGTACAGAAAAAGAGTGATCCCTGTGCCATGGGGACAAGCCTCACAGACAAGTCAGAAAAGGCACTGTCATCCCCAGACTACCTTGAGCATCACTGTACTTTGAAGGCTAAGAAGCCCTGGGAAAGTAGAAGGTCAAAAGATCACAGAGGAACAAGATACAAAGCTGTGCAAGTCTGACAGCAACCTCTGTTCCTCCTGCTTGTAAGACTGCGGGGTGCCCCCTGCATCATGGGGTAAGTCTGAGCTCCTCATCCTAACAGGTACTGCTTGTACTACTTGTACTGCCTATGGACTCCATTCCATGCCTGAGGACTTTCTTGCTGCCTGCAGGGCTCTCAGAGGGTGAAGGTGCTCGGAGGAGCAGCTGTGCTTTCTTCACAGACAAGAGGTATCACAGGCTGCGGGGTGTGCGCCTGACAGCTTGGAGACCCGGCTGGGTAATGAACTCTGCAAGCATGTAGTGCTTTTGCCTTGGTGTGTGTGAGCAAACGGCAGCAGAACTGGGGTAGAAACAGCAGAATCCGTTGTCATTCCATAAGATGCTAGCATGGAAATAATCAACATCAACAGCAGCCATGTGACACTGATGTCAGACCAGTGTCCTGAGGCTGCCACAGTGAACAGGCACAAGCTGTCCCATATGCCAGCACATGGAACCCTCGTCCTGCTGCCATGGATGATGCTGATAAAGTGTTGGGCATCCTCAGATCTCATATGGTCTCCTGGGGCTCAACAGGGCCACCGTTCTGCTGCCAGTTCATGCACTTTCCTGGGGTAAACCCACGGTGATCCCATGCCATGTTGTGGGGACAGCAGGGACTCCTGTTATTGTAGGTGAACAATGCTAAGAGGTTGATGGCTCAGGATCAATAAAACCTGGGAAATTATTATTTAAAACTTCCCAGAAATTCTGTGTATCACATATACATGCGCTCCTGTGATGAGCAGCTGAGGACTCTGGGCTTGTCTAGTTTGGAGGGAGAGACTGAGGAGTGACCTCATTGCGCTCTGCACTTCCTGTGAAGAGGGCACATGGAGAGGGAAGTGCTGAGCTTTTCTCCCCAGGATCTAGACAGCAGGCATAGAAAAGATTCAGTGCTGCACCAGGGAGGTTTATACAGGACATCAAGGAGCATTTTTTTTTTTTTTTGTGGAAAGCCTAGACCAGGCTTCCTGGAGAAGCACTCATACCCCAGGCCTGGCGGTGCTTGAGGCATTTGGACAGTGCCCTCAATAATGGGCTGTGATTCTGTCAGCCTTGAGTTGCTCAGGCACTTGGACCAAATAGCTGTTGTGTGTCCCTTTCCACTGAAATATTCCATCCCATCCCGTCCCATTCCCAGCGGAGCGGGACGGGCCGCCCTGCGGCGCCACCTGCTGGCAGATCCCATTCACCTCCACTGTCCTCGAAAGCTGCGGGGCCCATCCTGGAGAACATCTGGAAAATATCTGGAAAACGTCCTGGCTCAGCACGCACACAGAACGATACTGGACTGGCCACCCAGTGTAACATCTCGCTGGGCCTTAAATCAAGGCATCGGAGTACCTTGGCAAAGCGGAGCCAACTCCGCCTGTCCAGCCCGCTGAACTGCGGGGCTGCCTGGGGTAAGCTGATAGAAACTGGGAGGTTACTCCTAAAAGAGGTCACAAAGACCAGAAGTGACAGGATCCCAGAGAATAACGCAAACCCCGCAGCCAACCACGGTGCAAGCAGCAGCTCCATCCAACTATTCCCTGCCGACTAGAAAACAGAGATAAAGGAACATGGGATAGACTATTTCCAGCATTGTTTGCCTCCTTCCAACAGCTGACAAGCAGTACCTGGGGCAGTGCAAGCAGCAGCACAAACAGGAGCGTTGTATCCTCAGGCTGCAGTTCCTTGAGTGCCTGCTCAGAAAGCCCCAAGCTGCACAGCCACGAGCAATGCAAATAAACTTGAGCAAACCAAGACAGCAAACCCAGACGTTTTTGAACACGTCCCTGCTAGCTTTTTTAGTGGGCTCAGCTGGGTTTGGTTTAAGTGAAAATGCTGCCATCTGCTACAATTATGTAATTAACCTTCATAGTTCAGACTTAATGATGCTCATTAGGTTGAGTGTTTTTATTGGCTAACTGCTGTCACCAGTTTTGCATGGAACTGCAAAAGCAGCTCTTAAGGGCCATAGTTTGAAGCATAATTAGCAATATGTGAGTGTTGCACAGGGGCATGGGTGAGGGAAGGCAGAGGACTAGGTGGGAGCTTCATTTAATTCTATGCAAAGGCTGTGATAAATAGCAGAAGTCTGTTACTGTTAATAACAAATTAATAATCTAATCACTAATAATAATTCACTAATAATAAATAATCAGTTACAGCAGTGTGGCAGCAGATTTGGAATGTATGTGTGTCAGGACATCACAGGATCCCCTCCATCTACAGTTGGCTGTGTGACTTCCATTCCCAGTATTTCTTAATTTATTCTAACATTAATTAATGAGTGTGGTTTTACTGCAGGCCTTTCCCAAACAGTTTTAAAAATGTAGCAAAGAAAGTTTTTAATTAAAGAAAAATATTTCCAGGATTAAAAACTAGGTGGCTTAATTTGCCTGTGCAAAGATTCCTAAAATATTAGGCTGGGATGCCATAAAAAATTGTAACTAGTGTACATAACCACCTTTAACTACAACTGTTCTTTGATTTTGTCCATGAGGAATGTCTGTAGTTCCCCCATCATTTCCTGTCAACTACCTCATGGACATTGAAGGTTGGACTCAATACCTCAAATACACAGAGAAATAATCTGCATCACGAGCTTTTACAATCTTCCATAACCCAACAATTTATTTAAACTTACATCACAATGAGAAGCTAATAATAAAATACATCAGTTCATACCAGTCTGCATTGCCATTTGTAAAGGGTAAGCATCTTCACTTTATATTAAAACTTTCTGGAGGTAAAAATTACTGCATTGTACCCACAGTTCTTGAAATCTATTGTAACATTAGGCAGGTTACAAAGGAACTTTCAGAGCTAATTACACTTCAGTTAACCTCACATTTTTGGCACATCTGAATGCTTTTTAAAATTTTCTTCTTAAAATAATTCTATAGCAATTAGAGAATCATGGACATAAAGCATCACTATCCAGTGGCAAGTGCTGCCTAAAAGCATACAAAAATTGCATAATTTGGTTACAAAATAGATATTTTTTTAGTTCTTTATCCCAACACTTAACACTTAAGTGCCATTACAGAAAAGAGCCAGGAATAGGGCTGGCCTTGCTGAGTTGTTGCTGGTCCCTTTGCTGCAAGGCTTGGTTTAAGTAAATCCCAGAGTGATGTGTTAACAAGATGTTGATGGCTTTTGCCTTGCCAGGAGTTGATTTCAAAGCACCCTCCAGCAGGTGTGAGGCCACCCGTAAATGTCACCCTCTCTGTCACAGTGCTGCTGCTCAAGTGACAGAGTGAGCACAGTTTTGGACAGGTTCAAGAGGGGCTGTGTTTCTGCAGGCCTTGGCAGTTGAGTGGCTGCAAATCTGAGGGCTGCTGAGCCACAGCTAGGCTGGATTTCTTCTGCCTGACCACAGCAGCTGCTTCTTTAGAAATTAAAATGTTTTTAAGCAGGAGTGAAGCATTAATGGTATTAGTGTGCCTGGCACATATTTATACAAGTGTTTGCAGTTACTCGCATGAATTTTTAAAATGTGTAGGTTTGTGGTTTAGGTGATTTTTGTCGTACACCACAAACCCCACCTGTTATGAGCTTCTGATGTTATATTGAAAATAAAAAGCAGTCCATGGTACTTGCAACCAGGGTTAGTTTTTCCTGGCTTTTGAACTGAATTGTATTAATCAGAGTCTGGCACATTAAGTAGAGATTGTTTTATGTTTCCCTGATTGCTAGCCAGCTCCATGTACTGGTATTTATTTTGATGATTTTTTGAGATGGCTGTTATGTTGGTTATGTCCCTTCTGCTCACATTGCTCTGGTCATAACAGAGAAATATGAATGAACTGCTGCAGTTAAGAGGAGACTGACCTAGCAGAAGAACAATAAGCACGTTACTGCTTTCTGGCTGTATTACATCTAGATGGTTTCTTCATTTTAGTGGGAAATAAACAATTCTACTTGTCGTGACAGGGTTGCATTCTATGCATCCTTCCAAAGCCCAAATCAAACCAAAGTCCCATTTTCTTGATTCAACTTTCCTACTCAACCTTTACTGAATCCTCTGATCTGAAAGCCTTTTGGTGAGACCAGTAAGGACTCAGTAAGGATTCCCAGAAGGACTTTATGGCTGCTAGGAAGCATCTCTGACTACCTTTCTTAGAGACAGAGAACTTGAAAAAAGGATCGTAGTACTTACTCCATTAGAGAAAGAAATAAATTACACAGATAATAGAACAGTTGTTGATGGAGAGGTTTGAAACTTACAGTGAGAGAAAATTCAAGGTATCCATGGTGCTCTTTGCATGTGTCCTGACCCTGAAAGGCAACCTTGACAAAAACCCTTCAAAAACCAAACTCACTCCAGAGTCAATTTTCCCCTCACATCCATAGTGAGAATTCATCCCTGCACAGATTTCCATTTCCTGCTCAGCAGCTGCTCTGAACATAGCTCAGGTGGGTGTAGGGTCCTTTGGGAGGCAGGACACGGAGCAGAGTTTTGGCTGTGCAGGGCCGGCTGCACTGGGTGGAGCTGTGACACCTCTACCTGTGCAGGACAGCACTGCTGGGGCACACAGTTGTCAGCTGGATACCTTCACATGGATTTAGTGCAACTTCTGCTCTCTTGGGAAGCTGTGGGGAGGCAGGCAGGTGCTGAGAGCCAGCGTGTGGCTAAGCAGCAGCCATGGCGCAGCTCACACCCGTGGCTCGAGTGACAGCGGCAGTAAAAGCTGATATGCTGCGGTATTTTCATGCTCTTTACAACCTTTGCAAGTTAAAGTGTCAAGGTGTGATAAACTATGTAGCAGTGCATTCCTTACATTTCATATACAAAAAAGGGCTCAAGACTGGGAACAAGAAGGCACAAACTTGGGAAATAACATAGCTGAGGAGTTTACACAAAAGTACTATGTCATTTATTAGGCATCACTTAGCACTTATTTCACATTTTGCCCCCAAATTACCCCAAAAGCAACATAAATTTCTCCATTTCCTTTCCCTTCGCACCCTTCTGTTGGATAAAGCTGTCTGTGCTCTATAGATACAGTTGCTGCAGAATATAACGTGAACACAGATAAATACAACATACACAGCAAAAAAAATGTATTATAGTATTACAATAGTCAAATAATGTAATTAGCCTCAAGCTACGGCAGTGCCTGTGTGCTCCAGGGAAGCAGTTCACTGTACAGGAGCAAACCAGCATTGGCAGTGTTGGGAAGAGAAGGGGCTGGGAAGGCTCTCTGGGTGCCTGGATGCAGTTGGTCTCGGGGATCTGCTCACCTGGAACTCCCAACCAGGGCCTCGGAGCTTTCTTCAGCCCGTCTCAGTCCGGTGGCAGGTCCTTGCAACACCTTTATGTCTGTTTGTTGTGCATACACATAGTCACCCCACATTCCTCCTGTTAGGCTATGTTTTCTTTATATATATAATTTTTTTTTAACCTTTTAGCTTTTGAAATTTTTTTTCTTACAACTGTTAAAAAATTTCCATGGTAAAAATAGCTCACTATATGATACATATACCCAAAGTGGTGCGATACTTTATATAATAAAAGATGAAAATAGTCACTTTCCATAATAAAAATAAGTTCTATTTTTTGCTTATTTTACAATATATTTAATAATTTTCTTCTTCTTCACTCTGCAAGTAAACAGGTCCCATTTCAACAATGCTTCTGAGTCGATTAAAGTGGCGAGAGAGCGGAGAGTGGCTTACAAGCACTTTGAGCAGCCGCACTCCACGTGTCTCTCCAGTTCCTCCGTGAAGGTGGAGCCGTCCAGGCACTGGAAGAAGTATTTCCTCCTCTTGCTGCGCAGGGGCACACAGCACTGCCCAGTGCCGCAGCTGCCGCGGCACTCCAGGCGCGGCACTTTGGAGGTGCTGGCACACGAGGTGTAGCCCTGCTGCTTGCGGACCACCTCCCGAATGACATCTCCTTGGCAGAGGGTTTCTGCTGGGACAATAGAGACAGAAAGGAGTCAAAAATGTGGTAACTGAAGACCCGGAACAGTTGGATGGATGTGCAGAGTCCAACAAGATGCAGTTTAATAAGCCCAAGCGCCGAGTCCTGCATGTTGGCCACAATAACCCCCTGCAATGTTATAGACTGGAGACAACGTGGCTGGACAGTGCCCAGCCAGAAAGGGACCTGGGGGTCCTGGTGACAGCAGCTGAACATGAGCCGGCAGTGTGCCCTGGTGGCCAAGAAGGCCAAAGACACCTGGCCTGGATCAGAAATGGTGTGGCCAGCAGGAGCAGGGAGGTCATTCTGCCCCTTTACTCAGCACTGGTGAGGCCACACCTTGAGTATTGTGTCCAGTTCTGGGTGTTTCAGTTTAGAATGGACATTGAGTGCTGTGTCCAGCTCTGTCCCCTCAGTTTAGGGTGGACATTGAGTGCTGTGTCCAGCTCTGTCCCCTCAGTTTAGGGTGGACATTGAGTGCTGTGTCCAGCTCTGGCCCCTCAGTTTAGGATGGACATTGAGTGCTGTGTCCAGTTCTGGCCCCTCAGTTTAGGGTGGACATTGAGTGCTGTGTCCAGCTCTGGCCCCTCAGTTTAGGGGACGTTGAGATGCTTGAGCATGTCCAGAGGAGGCAACGAGGCTGGAGAGGGGCTTGGAACACAAACCCTGTGAGGAACGGCTGAGGGAGCTGGGGTTGTTTAGCCTGGAGAAAAGGAGACTCAGAGGTGACCTTATGAATCTCTGCAACTTCCTGAAGGGTGGCTGTGATCAGGTGGGGTTGGTCTCTTTCTCCAGGCAACAACGGACAGAACAAGAAGACACAGTCTCAAGCTGCATCAAGGGAAATATAGGTTAGATATTAGGAAAAAGATTTTACAGAAAGTAAAGTACTGGAATGGTCTGCCTGGGGAGGTGGTGGAGTCACCATTCCTGGATGTGTTTAAACAAGACTGGATGTGGCACTTGGTGCCATGGTTTAGTTGAGTTGTTAGGGCATGGGTTGGACTTGATGATCTTAAAGGTCTCTTCCAACCTAGAAATTCTGTGATTCTGTGAACTGTTTTGCTGGATATTTGCGGCACATCAGCCAGCAGCCTTGGGTTTGTAATGTGATTCAAGACAAGCAGATGGCAGGAGAAGAACCTTCATCTTTTATTGCTTTGTACCTGCCACCAAAACAGAGCTTGGCTACACAAATGTGTAATGTCCAGTGCAAGGCTGAGGCCAAGCAGGCCTGCTGGCTTTGATCAGCAGCCTGGAAAGTGTTTTAATGAACGCTGAGTGGTGAGACCTGCAAAATAAGAATTAGTTTTTGTGGGGAGACAGATTATGGGGAGACAGATGGGGAGATGGTGCTGAAGGCAGTCTTGATATATTGCAGCTGTGTTAATTATCCAAGAGTGGGAACAGCCTTGCTCTCACAGCTATGGGGCTGATAAAGAGTGAATTAGGTAGTTGAGAGTTAGAGTTTGCTGGCCATGCTGTGAGGAATAAGGGACAGGAGGTTATGCAAGGGACAGAAAGGTAAGATGGCTGTGCTGGGGACAGGAAGGAGCAAGCCAGAACTGCAGAACAGGGAGAGAAAGAGCTAGAGCTGTGTGGAGCTACCTGTGGGATTGCAACAGAGATAAGGTATGAGAGACTTCTAAAGGGCAAGGTGCTGATACTTGAAGCCTTCTGAAGTTTTATTAAAGCACTCTGAGTATTGTGGCTGTCTGGACAACCACAAGTTTTACCATGTCTACTTCTCCAGAGCAAAGCTCAGTCTGCTGTGTGTGACACTAGTGGTCTGGGATACCTGAAAGTGTCTGTGCTGTTCTGCAGTCCCTGTGCAGCAGCCAGATATGTTTTGGTGATGGGCATGTGTAGAATTTGGAGAGTCTGTGCTTCATGCATAGGAAATGGATAACCTAAATAAAAATAATTTAGAAGCTTATGCCTTCTGGGTAAGAACAAAAAAAGAAAGGATACAGTTAAAACTAAGTGAGTTTCCAGGGAGTCTTTTCAGGTCAGGGCAGAAGAGCTGGACTTCTGCCCTCATAGGAAAGTGTAGCGTGATCTGTGGGATTTCCCTGGAAACCTGCCCAAGAAAGAGCAAGCTGAGAATCTTTCATGCCACTTTAGGTGAGCAGTTCCTCCTTACTGTAAGACCTCTCTTCCCAACAGTGCAAACAACTGATCCCTGCTTGCTGAGGGTAAACCTCATAGCAACCTCTTCTTCAAACATCCCACCCAAATCCTGGGAGCAGCAAACCTGGAGGATTCAGGAGGCAGAGAATAAAACTCTTTGCTCCACGTCCCTATTTCTCTATGTGATAGCAGCTACCTACTATTATGAGCTTTTGTTCTCCCTGTACTGCTCTGGAGGCTGGCTTAGCTTTGTCTTCTATTTGCCATTTCCCCCAAGTCCGAGTGGCAGGGTAGAGAGATATAGAGCAGGTGTAAAGCAGGAATGCAGCAGCACATCTCCCAGCCCTGTGGCCAAGCCTACCTCTGTCACAGAGCTCTCCGCTGTAGCCGGGGTCACATTCACAGTAGGGCTCCCCATGCTCCGAGACCTTACACTGCCCGTGGCTGCATTTCAAAGTCCTGCAGGGGCTTGAGGAATTGTTCTTCTTGTCACAGTACATTCCGGTGTAGCCCTCCATGCACTTACAGGTGTAAGCAGCGCCCGCCGCTGTGCACTTACCATGCAGACACCTGGAGAAACAGAAGCATTTAGAGCTGGTCTTTGCTAGATGGGAAAGTTCCTTTTCCCAGAAATGTTTGCTTTTGGCATTTCTGCCCATTTAATTCCAGGACTATAATCCAAAACCAGCAGCTCAGTGTCAAAACATTTTGGAGAACTGCGAGTTTGCAGCGAACACTGGATACCGTTCAGAGAATACATTTAGAATTTGTGAACCTAAGTAGAAAATATCAGGCTCTTCCATGAGCACAGACCAAGGCTGGCTATCCACACGGGACAGTTCAAATTTACAGCATCAGTGCATGGAACTAAGTGCCAACAATCAAGCTGCATGCCCAGGCTTCCTGAGCAGAGTTACTGTACAAATAATAACAGGTGATGAAAAGCAGTGTGATAAATGAAGGTGCTTGTGGCAAAGCTATGCACAGACTTATCAGCAGGCAGCTGCAGCTGAAGGTTCCCTGGCTCCTGGGGTTTGCAGCGAGCTTTGGCATTTCCGAGGAACACCACAGGGTGGGGTGGTGATCCCTAAGAAGTTCTCTGACACTGTCCCCACTTCTGGGATAGGGGCAGATTTGAAATGGGCTAAGAACAGCGAGGAGAGCAACTCTCTCCAGCCAAGGAAAAACTGCTCAGGGATTATAAACCTTTGGCATAACATAACTTGACATAAGCCCATGTCTCTCTTATTTTTATTTTCTTTCTGGTACTTTTAAATTATTCCTTGTTTATGTTGAAGTTTTGTACATTTAATTTTTAAGCTTTGAACTAAAACGGATACATTATAAGAGCAGTTTCAGTCAGATCCAGACATGCAAAATACTATAATGAAGGGAGTCACAATGTGTATAGAGCAGTATTTTCTGCCCCACGAACCAGAGGTTACCTGATCTTTCCAGGTGCATTTCCTCAGTGAGATTAACCTGTGATTGTTGGAGCAAACACCTGCCAGCAGGGCTCTGCACTCCCCTGGGTATACTGGGCAGGGCTTTAGGGAGCCAGCTCCAACAGGCTAAAGTGATTCAGGGAAGGTGAGACAGTGTGTGAGCATTACAAATACCCACAGCTACTTTCCTTAGCAAGGGGCTATGTTCAAGATTGCCTCACCCTCCCTGGACTACGACAGACACAATCCCTCATCATGTAAACATCTGGAACTCCCTTATTTTTCTCTGTCCAACCACAACAGCTTTGTGTCGACACTGGAAATTCAAGGAAATATTTGGTCTTCATACCTTTGGTTTGTAAACTGTCAGGTGCTTTTCAACACCTTCCAGACTTCACTACTTTGCAGAATTAGAACCAGAAGCAAGTTTAAAATGGTACCTTTGCCAGGTTATATTTCTGAGAGTGATTATTCACTGCATCAATTTACCTGTCAGAAGTATGTGCTTGTGAAAAGTGCTTTCCAAGACAGCAACTGAAGGAACTTCTACAACAAAAGTACTTCCATGTGCTTATGAAACAACACTGAAATATGCAGCCTGCTGCTCTGCACAGGACTGCTTCCTATGTATTGGCCATAAGAAAGCTATTCAGCCCGTGTTTCTGATGGAGATGTGGTTATTGAGCCTTTGAACTGTAAATACTTTACACTCATGCTCCCTTCACATGCAACAGCATGCTATCCTTTAAGCTTGCACTTTAAAGGGCTCTTTCAAAGTGTAATATTCAAGTCAACTATTTGGGAAATTTAAAACTGCTCACACTGGAGTGCATAATGGTCTTCAGGGAGTAAGTCTGAAGACTGGGCTCAGTGCTGCTGGGAGAAAACCCCTAAAATGTGTACCTCCCACTCACAGGCAGCTCTGCTCTGGATCTCTGTAGGCACTCACCTCCTGGGGCTAAGCCATGCCCATTAACAGGAGGTTTTGTATTTTAATGTGTGGAGTCCCAGCTGAAGGTATGACCTGCAGCATTAACACCTGAGCTCCTTCAGGACCATGAGCTCCTTTGGCAAGTCAACAGTGCCTGAACAAGAAGTGAAAATTGAGAGGTGCCACAGATGCAGACTCACAACTGTCAATAACCTCACATGGGGACCAAGCACCTCCAAAAACAGTCAGATGCGGTTTTGCAAGATGAAGTATGTAAAGCTTTTGCTATGAAGCTGTAAAGCTTTTGCTCTCCTGTCAGCATTTGTTTGAGCTTACTTGTGGTTAAGACATGGATCTCCAATTTCCTGGTCACACAGAGGGCCCATCCAGCCTGGGTGACATTCACAGATCACACTCGTTTTCTCCAGGGATCGGCAAATCCCATGCTTGCAGATGTTACAGGATTTGCAGCCAGGAAGGACTCCCAGGGACTGCTGTGGTAAATCCTTGAAATCCTGCAGCTCATTATTGATTCTGACATCATGAATGCACCCATGGAAACCATTTGGTGTCTTATCTGCACCCTGGCGCAGGGATGATAATCCAGTAGAGGTTGGGATCCCTTCAGATAAAAAACAAAAGGGGAAGGTTCACTTACACTTACAATGATAATATATAAATTATAATTGCTAAAGCTTCTTTTGTCACAGCCCCTTAAAATCTTTGAGTAATTAATTTGCATAGGACCTTTGTAAGGCAACACAATCTCATTGGCCTCATTCTGGAAATGGAAAGAAAAAAACTCACCCAATCTTCTGTAAGAAGTACATGACCAAAAAAAAAAAAAAAGCAAACCAATTTTTTTTTTTTTTTTGACTGGTGGCCATGTGTTCCTGCCCTTAAATAATTTTCCTTGTCTCTACAGTTTAATAGCAATTATTCTTCTGAAAGGCTTGAGAATGCCTTCATTTGTCAGCAGGTAGCATCCACCTTGGGATGCAACAAGACAGTTTGGCTTTACTGGGTCACCATGTTAAGAGAGGGAGTGGTAAGAGTATATCCCATGGAAAGTAGTGGAGGAAAGCTCTAAAGACAGAGACAGCACTTCAAGGACCAGGCCAAGGCTTTGTGGTGAGCACCTCCCATCTTGTTCAAGTGCTTGGAAGAGCTCACACAGTTGGATGGCCAACAGGTTCTTTTGGCTGTTGTTTTATGCCTTCCCCACTGATGCCAGCTTGCATGTACACCTGTATTAGCACAGCAAAGTGCTTCCATTTTCAGCCATGTGAGGCCTCTGAACTTGCCATCTATAAGTAATGCCACTGTTAAAGGTGGTCCTAAAATAAATCTAGCACCTGTTTAACTGTGTGTTAAGAGGAAAGTTGCTAGAAGAGGTGATGTGGTTGTGAGATGGACAAAACTGTGAGGACCTGAAAGTGCAGATCTGTGTTAACTTTACTGTAGGTCAGGAACAATTGCTCTGGAGGCAACTACTTTAACTAAACCACTTGCAGAGGAAGGGCAGGTGGCTTCCATGGGAGGGCTGCACATGAAGAGGTGGCACATGAAGAACAGGGAAGGCTGTTCTTCAGAGGAAGAACAAAGAAGCAAGAATGATTTTAATAGCCAACAGTCAAAGTTTTTACTGAGGCCATGGATCCTGGTATGCAATAGTCCTTCATTCCAGACCTCAGGTTTTTCCTGAGAGTTTTTTAGGTACCTTTTGAGAATTAGTATCGATCTGCAATGCTCATCCACTAACAAAACTTCCACAGGATTAGTTCCCAAGCTCCCTCGGTATAAATTGCTGCAGGATTGGTATCTTTTGTGCTGTGCTAAAGGGAGAAATTGTAATGGCCTCTGCACCAGCAAATTATCTTTGATGCACAATGCTTTTTAATAGCCTGTGACATTCTTAATAGGAGCCAATTTTAAAAGTCAGCTCTGTACAAAGCAAGATTAGCCAGATTTCTGTTTTACAAGGGCAATATTCAGGGTTCTTTTAGAAAAGTGTTATGAAAGAAAATTATTTAGAAAAGCCTTGACCAGCACCAAGTGAAGTTGGTAAGAGTTTCTACTGTTGGCTTCAATGATCTCATTAGAAAAGGCTCAAAGACTTTTTAAGTCCATTACCATTCTGCTGACTTTTGTGTTTGGAACATGCTGACTAAAAATTCAAGAACTCCGTGTCACTGAAAGAGAGATTTCAACATTCAGTCCAGAATAGAACTAGGGGGCTTCTGGCAAAAACAATCCATTGAGCAGAGACCAGCCTTTGTTCTGTCTCTTGTAACCAGACACCTAATCAGTGGTATAGTCATTATTCTGGGCATTGTTCCCCACCCCATTTGGCCTCTTCTCCCTCCAGATTCAGTACTTAATGTAAAAAAAATTTCTTAACTGAGGTTTTGTCAATTCTAATATCCGTCTAAAACTGTGGCTTCAGTTTCCAGTGAGAAAACTATTAACCAAGGTGTTTTTAGCTTGTGTTAATACATACCTCTTTCCCCCCTATTTTTAGACTTCTATAAAACTTCCAGCAGAAATACTGCTCAGTTATATTATATTTAAACCTACTGACTATTGATTTGCTTTTTTGCCATGACAATTTGTGATACTCCCACTGATACTCTCACTTCATCCATGACACCTTGGTGCCAGCCAGTTCTGGAAGCTTCTGAAATGCCAAGTGGCTATGTGTTCCTGCAGTGGCTATGTGAGAGCCCTCTCCATAGGATGGAAGATGATTTGCTTTATGATAAAACATGTTAAAACCTCAATTCTAGAGCAACTCACAGTACCTCCAATGTAGAGGGGTGTGTTGAGGCTGACAGAAGACTGTTTCTGGAGCTTTCCCAGACTCTTGGGAGCCCCTTTGTCCACCACCAGGTTCAGAGTTTGATTCAGCATCACGAGTTCCACACTATGAAACTGCCCATCATTTACTGTTTCCACACTAAAATGTAAGAGAGGAAAAAAAAAACATAATTAGAAGATGAACAAGGAACAGCCTGTGCTTGTGTGTCGTCCTGTGTCCCTGTGGTACACCTTGCACCGCACAGCTCTGGAGTGCCCTGGAGTTTGCAGGCACAGTGTTCTCAGCATTTCCTCCAGCAGGGAGGTACAGACTGACACTCAGCTGGTCCTGTGCAGGCAGTACTGACCCATGTGGAACACTTCAGGGGCAGCTAATCAGGAGAGCAGCCACTCCAGGTGTTTTTCCCAGGGCACAAAAACAACTGTGTAGCTACATGACACACTGGCTTTGGTGACAAAACTACCAAAAAATCCCATTCTGTGCTCTCAGCCACAGCTTGCTGCCCTCTGTCACATTGCTTGCTCATGCTGCAGGTTGGATCACTGAAATAATTTCTTCTCATATAGGTAGTTCAAACTCAAATTATCTCACAGGGGTCGGGAGAGATTGCAGTTTGGAGTGAGACAGCAGAGGCCTCTGAAACCAACATCTCCTCAAAGCAGAAGTGTCTTGGAACTACATACCAAGGAATAAGGACAGACTGAGATTCCTAAAGCCAGAGAAAGAATTCAGGAGGTTTGTCTTATAAATGACCAGTGTGCTTTGTTCAACATCAGACAATCCTACCTGTACACAAGGAAAAATTACAAATTGCTACTCCTTTTTGAGAAACACTAAGGTGTAGATTGAAGCTTGAGGGTAAAACAGTAGGAATTGTTGGTTGGTGGGGCAGGGAACAGGCAGCCATCTGAGCAGACAAGATGTTAAAGTAGTGTGTATTTATTGCTTTGTTTTTAACACTGATTTTTCACATGCATGAAGCCTGCAGCAACCTCCTAATTTGCACTTCAAACCATCTTTACCTTCATCTCCTGTTCCCTCCCTCAGACATTAACAGGTGCAGTGATATTATTCCATTTGTGTCACACTATCATTTTTTTATTTTCAGTGCAGCTTCAGCTCTCAAACCTTTATGGTGCATGGTGAAACTCTCTAAAACACCACGATGGTTTCATGCACTCCTGAAAGCAGGGAGGCGCAAGGGAAGGATTATGTGCTCTTGAGAAAAGACAGTTTCAAACTGGGGTGGTAGTTACAGATCTGATGGGATTTTCCCACTGCTATAGGTGCAATTTAAAGGCACAGTATCTGTTCCATATGCACTCAGACACCAGGGCATAATAAGATCTGCCAGCAGTAGTGGTTGGTCTGGAATCAGCCTGTGGGCTCTGCGAACTGTCCACATGCAGAGTGTTGCCTGTGAGCAGCCTTTCCAGATCCCTCCCTTCAGGCTGGGGGTGCTGCTATGTGTGGATAACGACAGAACACACCACCTTTGGGCATCCTGAGATACCTCCTGGACAACAGCCTGGATTTGAGATTGCTGCACATGTGGTGCACACCATGGCACAGTGTCAAAGTTTGGGTTTCTGCTCATTCAAAAGGCCCGTAAGCTCAGTGTCCTCCCACGGGAAGTTACAAATCCACAGGTCAGGTTCCTTTCAGGTGATGTGTAAATTTGCAAGATCAATGTCTCTGAGCTGTTTACTCACACTTTCTTCACTGTCAGTGGAGAGAAGAAACACACTCATCTCTAAGGGTGAATCACCTTTTAAATGTGACCACCTCTCAACCTAGGTGACATGCTGCCCATCTTTAGTGCCCACTCCTGCAGAACTGATGTGTAAGGCTGTTGCAGCAAGGAAATAGGACCTCGACTTCACAAACAAATTACATGCCTTGGAGGTTACTGGAATTCAATTGTTGCTGGAAGAAGTTTCATTTTTATAGTGTTTTATGGTAGACCTGACATAATCAATTGTACTTGAGTGATGTCAGGCAGGAGTGTTTCTGGGGATATGCTGTTTGAGAAGAGCACACTGCTGTTCCAGGCTGCAGCTGATGTGCCTCTGCAGTGCTGCTCTCCCTATGGGTTTTTGGGATGTAGCACAAACACACAGGCCTTCCAAAATTCATGTAAGGCTACACAGGTCATAAGGTAACAGACAGCAGCGTATGAGCACCTTTACAGTGTGGCTTTACATAAATAAGTGAGTTAGTTCTGCCACAGAAAGGCTCCCAGGAAAGCTCTGCTGGCTTAATCACTCATTGCTGACCTGCAGGGAAGCACTGGGCTGTGGCTGTTGCCCATGTTCAAGATGGGCATGTGAGAGAACCCTGGGGAGAGCTCAAGAACCTGGACCTGATGGTACAGTTCAAAGGTTTGACATCGAACAAAAATGCAGAGCCAGTTGCTCCAGCAGACATTGGATCAGAACAGTTGTATCAGGGCCCGGGCAAGGGCAGTGAGTTGTGTGGGCCAGGATGAGAGGCAGAGGATGTGTGCTGGACTCTCTGCCCCAGGGGCTGAGCCTGTGCCCCAGGGAAGGGCAAGCCTGTTGCCACTGCACCCAATGCACTGCAGAGGGGCCACACCTCGAGCACAGCACTCTGTGGATTGGCAACTCAATTAAGTTTGGAAACAGCTGGTCCAAACTTTGTGTTTAGATACTCTGGAATTCTGCTAAGTGTCTGCTGCATTACAAGGAGCAGCTGTGCTTCGGCAACGCTGACTGGGTGATCCCCCTGTGCTCCCTGCTTATCTCACTGCTCTCTGCAATGCCTGATTCCCAGGGGGGAAGCACTTGGACTTCCAGTGGAAAGGTGCAACATAAATGGAAATGCACATGTGGAATTGTTAGTCTGTGCAGAAGTGCCAATGAAAGGGAGAAGTGGAACCAAACCCCACGGGCTATGAGAGCTGAGCACTGTGGAGGTGGGATGGCTGGCTGTAGGACAGGGAACCCTTCCCCAGCAGGATCAATAGCTGAAGATAACACACAAACCACGTGGTTATCTGCAGAAGGCCAAGCTATGACCATTTGTAAGAGGACAACATTATCACATCTGGCAGGACTGGCCCTTCCCAGAGCCAGGATTTCACAGGCATTCATCACCTACTCTCCACAGGGTGTGCTTTTTCCAGATTATGCCTTGACTAGCAGGCAAACAAAAGTCTGTGAGTCCTGGGGATGGAAGCAGCCACCCCACGTGGTGTTCATGCCTTTCAGCATACTCAGAGCTGGTATTTTTGTTGGAAAGGGAGTGAGAGGTCCCAGTCTGTAGGAACACATGCATGAGTATTACTCTGTTCTGATTCTTTCACTTTTTAACCCGGAGTTCGAATAATCTTTGCTTGAACTTTGAGAAACAAAGTAACTCACAGCCATCACCAAACATTGCACTTTTGTAAAGCAGATAAAGTTAGAACAGGCAAAGCACTCATTTGCTGTTTGAGAAGACACAGAGATATGATAAAAAAGCTGAATGTGGACAGGCAGGATGACAGGAAATCCCCAGCCAGCATATACTTGTGTGAGAGCACTTACTGCTGCTGCTGCTGACGGAAAGGCATTCAGACGCCTTAGGATTCTGAGATGGAGACAACCGTGGGGGAGAGCCCAGCGGTGAGAGAAAAGCTGCGCGAACTCTCCTCAGAGCCTCTTGTGCAGCCGGGCCTTTAGGGGCCGCGGCAATCGGCGGAGACAGCTGGAGACTGTGGCTTGGCCGGGGATGAAGGGCGGCGGCCACAGGCGCTGAGCAGCGCCCGCTGCTGCGCTCCACTCTCCTGCGGGGCCCCGGCCAGACCCGCTGCCTCAAAGGGTCCTGTTAAAACCTTCACCGAATTCTCCCTGGGGATCAGGTGCTCGAACAGGGCTCTCCCTTTTGGAAATGCCCGCGGGATGGAGATTCCCGCCTCGAGTCGTCACTTATGGGGTTCCTCCGGCCACCCCGCACCGAGCTGCCCGCTCCAAATGTGGTGGGGTGCAGGCCGGGAAAGCGGGGTGCGAGCAGGGAATGTGGGATATGAACCAGGAATGGGCCAGGAATGTGGGATATGGGCCGGGAATGCGGGATACGGGCCGGGAAAGCGCAGTGTGAGCCGGGAATTCCGGGTGAGAGTCGGAATGGGGGATAAGAGCTGGGAATGCGGTCTGGGAGCGCGGTGCAGCGGCGCGGACGGGCAGCAGAGGGCGCCGTGGCACCNCCGGCTCCGCTCCCGGCCCGCTGCTGGCCCTCATCCGGCTCCGCTGCCGGCTCCGCTCCCGGCCCGCTGCTGGCCCTCATCCGGCTCCGCTGCCGGCTCCGCTCCCGGCCCGCTGCTGGCCCTCATCCGGCTCCGCTGCCGGCTCCGCTGCCGGCTCTCTCCCGGCCTTCTCTCGGCTCCGCTCCCGGCCCGCTGCCAGCCCCACGTCACAGTGAAAGCGAATCAGCCCGTGGAGCACAACGAGGGACACCCGAAAGGTGCGGCAGAAGAGCCCAAGGGCCGCTGGAGCCGTACCAGCTGCCTTTCCTTGAGGCGCTAACAAACCATGTGCCGCTCCTGAGATGTTTCCAAGCCGTCAATACAGCCAGGAAATTCTAGCTGACTTCCAACCGCAGCACTTTGTACCACCGCCACTGGATATTGTATAGTTTCCTATATATCCTTGTTAAAAAAGGGGGAGAATTACGATTAAAGAGTAAACACTTGAAGTGTAAGCAAGGCTTTCCAGGAATTTAATAATTAAACTTACTGAAAAGTAAGCAGCAAAAGGAATTGAAAGTTTCCCATAACACAAAATGATTCCACAGGAGCCAGGCACTGCTGCTCTGGGTTGTGGTTGGCAGCTGGTGAGGGCCCACCTGGTCAGGCATTTCCCCCTCTGTGCTCAGTCTCTGCAGCATCCTCCTTCTCTATCACACTCACCTTTTTACAGCTCACTTTAAATGCCTTGCATAGTCCACTACATTGCGCTCACTGAGGTTACCCTCATGGAGAGCTGTCCATGGCATCTGGTCAAATTTGGCCAAAAAAAGAGGAACACGCTGGGATGTGAGCAGAGCCCTGCTTCCAAAGCCCTGGGTCCAGCAACTTCTGTTCCCCCGGAGCTGCCCTCACAGGGAAGGGAGGCCACTAGAGAGGGCTCTCTGGAAGAAAAATTAACATTTCCCATGAGAAGGAGCTGGCCTCTCTCCTGCCAGAGCAGGTCCAGCAAGGTGAGCCAATGGAGCCATTGGACAGGGCACTACACACAGTACACATGGCCTCTGCTGGGAGCTCAGACTCCAGAACACAAAGAAGTGAAGGTAAGGGATGTGTATTAAACATAAAACCCCAGGGAATACAGGAAAGAACTGATTTCCACTCTCATTTTTCAGCTATTTCTCTTCCTCCTATATATTTTCTTTCCCCTGTACTCCAGCCCCAATCACATACAGATGTTTCACTGACTCCCCTTGCTCTAACACCCATGAGAGATTTAGAGCTGAGCCACTATAAATATGCCAGTGAACAAAAATGCATTAAAGGATTAAAGCATTCAATTGGAACTTGTAAAATTTGGGCTTTGGGGTAAATTTTTTTTTTCACTGTCTAGTAATATACCTTAATTATAGACAGCAGAGAACAGCAGGGCAGAGGAATCAAACCCAAAAATAGCTTTAAGTATCACAGCAAACCATATCACTGAGGAGATATATAACCATCAATTATGCAAATGAGAACATTAATTCATTAGCTACAGTCTCCGGATTTTCCTGACCTCTGTCTTAATGGGGACATGCCTCATTTGACACACAAAACAAAGGAAACACAGGGATGGTAAGAGACTGGGGGTGAAGGCCATGGGGAACATTGAACTTAGATAATATTTGAGAACATTTGAAGTAGAAGGGAATAAACAAAAATACACACCCAAAAGAGCTTAAGGAGCTTACAGCACCAGAGAAGAGGTACCAAAATCAAAAACTCAAGGTGAGAGCTGCAGGGAACTGCGCTGAGATGTCAGCAGTTTGGGAGCTGTGAAACTCACACTGTGCCAGGCTGCCTGCGGGTACCAGCAGTGATGGGTTCTCACCTTTCCAAGCTACACTTACCTCCTACCATAAGTTCCAGCTATAATCAGTCCTTGGCCTAAAATAGATTTAAACTTCTCCATGGCAACAAAGGCAAAATCATAATTGGAGTGGTGTTTGTGCTACCTCCACAATAACACATCACTTCAAGCACTATCATCTTCAGGAGCTAAATAAAAACCACATGTTGAGAAAAAAGTATGAAAAATGCTCATGAAACACAGGACTAGGGAAATAAGAGGTGAAAGGAATATTAAAGCACTCAAGTTCACTTTCAGCTTGAAATACACTCTTTTGTTATGTTCAATCCTGTTTTACATGACTTGAGTGTTAGGTCTTTTAGGCTGAGAGTACTCGACATTAAGAGTTTTTTCCTTGATACCTCCATTTTAATTTGCTTGGTTTTATACCTTTTCTCCTACTTACAACTTCATAGGCACCCAAATAAACCACCTTTCTCTTCTTGGTGTTTACAGCCCTTGAACACTGGCAGCTGATTACCGTATCTCCCTTAATGATCGTTTCGCCAGGCTATACATATCTAATTTCCAGCCATAATTCAATTCCTGCAACACACCTGCCAGCAGTGAAAGTCATTGTATTTCAGACCTTCTAAGGGAAAAGCAAGGATCTTTTTTACACCCCTGCAACACGCAATTAACACAATCCTGACCCCTTTCCCTAGATGATTCATAAAAGGGTCACACACCCAGCCAGGGCAAACATTGCCTGTTTGCAGTGGATTCTCACAGTGTTCCTGAGCTGGATGAGGTCCCATAGCTCCCTCCAGCCCCACTGCCGAGAGCAGAATTTGCTGGGAGCAGAAATTGCTGGGAGCAATAGCTGCTGGGAGCAGAAGTTGCTGGGAGCAGAAGCTGCTGAGCAGAAATTGCTGTCTCCTGCATTTGCACCAGCAGAGCTGTATACCTCATTCTGCTGAGAATCTGTTAAAGCAAGTGCAATGGCAGTAAAAACAGCTGGAATGCACTCCTCAAGTCCAAGGCCCCTCCTGAGTGACAGATCAGAGCGTTGCTCCCTGCCCACCCTCTTCCCAGGATGTGTTGGCTCCTCAGTGCACAGGGTGGTGTCACGAGCTACCATGTCCTGCTGTCCTCACAGTGACATCCATCAGACAAAATAACAAACCCATGAAGTACAGAGTGCAAAAAAAAAAAAAAAAAATCAGTCAGAGATTCTGCAGTGCTATTGGGTTGGTGGGAAATCTGGTATCCTTATAAAAATGACAGTGCAAAAAGCAGAGGGGAATGCTCTGGCACAGCAGCAGGGTGGTGGCAGCCTGAGTGTCACATCCTCCCTAGCACTGCATGGGTACAGCTGAGTGTCACACACCAGGACAGGCTGTGACACAGCCCCTGGCCCCACCAGGGCTTGGAACAGAGCAGGGTGCATGGGGTCACCTTCTAGAAAAACAGCTTTGCCATTCAGCTGGCTATCAAATTGCAGGTTCTGACGAGAAAATCCACCAGGTGCCTTCACAGAGTTGTTACATCAGGCAATACTTTACACCATCTATCCCCTTTTCAACTCTGGAAAATGTGCAGTATCTGCCCGTTAGCAGCAGGGAGCTGGGCCACTACAGAGTACAATTAACAGGGCATCCAGTCAGAATCACAGAGAATGATGGGTTTTACCTAAATTGGAGGCTAAGCCCCAAGAAAAAAAAAATATCATGTTTATTTAGAAATTGTTTTCACCTCACCTATAGCAACATACCTATAGCTGGATCCTCTCCTTCCACAGAAGTGACCAAAGCCATCAATGTTTGATAGCCACTAGAGCAGCTGCCATGCCCACCTTTCCCCCCAGCACTGAGGCTGAGCTGTGGCTCCCATCTCCCTCCTGGGAAGAAGCACTGAAATAAGCATGCACAGACCCCTCCTGCACCTCCACATCTCCCTCAGCTCCAGGTCTGTGTGTGCAGCTTCCAACAGAGGCTGCATCGATCGGATCCAGAGTCAGCCCGGCACTTGGGATAGACGGGATATGAATCTATCACACATGGTACACATCTAAACTTTGTGTTACTCATCATGTTCACAAGAAATTTACAGGCAGGAAAAAATAAACATACTAGCTTGCTACATGTTGTTGTAAGGCAAAAAACCTCACAATTCAAGACATGAGCCAGTCATTAGTGCACAGGAAGTTTATAAAGTCATTTTGACTATGATTAGGGGTTTATTCCATCACTGTCTATTGTGTTTCTATGGAAACACTTCAACCTTCCTCTGATGCAATCAGTATTAATCAACTTTGGCAATGTACTACTGGACCAACGACCTATGGTATAGCAGGACAATGCCTTTAAAACATACTTGCAACCTTTCTCCAGCCTGGTGTCTGCTGACAGGGGATGCCTGAGTGCAGCTTAGACCCACAGCTCCAGATTTTGGCCCCTGAATAAGGTGACCTGGGACTCAGAGAATTTAACTTTGATTATTCTCATTACCACAGGACAAGTGGCTTTAGATGACCCATTCCTAAGTGCCTGTACCTGATACCACAGACAGGCCAGCACTGGCTCACTTTGTGAAAGGTTTTGCTTTCTTCTGGTACAAAGCTCACTCTGAAAAACCCTATACATGTGTGAGACATGAAGTATGGGTTTGCAGCTTCTGGGTACTCGGACACTGAAGTGAAGAGAATGAACTGGGTGGAGGCAGAGAGAGAGGATATGAGAAACTGGCATTCTTGCAAGAGATACTGGAGAGATTTACAAAGAAAAAAATTCATTCAGCTTAACAAGATTTTGCCTGCTAAGTCCTTCGGCAGCCTGAAGGACAAAACGTTACCCTTCCTAAGCTTCAGCTCAGCAGGAAAAAGTTTCTGTATTTCATGAAAGCAAATACTTGATTCTGAACCTAATGACAAAAGTGAATCGATACTTTAAGGTCTTGACCTTACATTTTCACTGTCCTACTGCACAAAAATCCTGCATGAAAAACTAGGGAAGTGCAATGTTTGCATCTTGACAAGAACTCACACACTTGCCGTTTTTCTCCCATTTAAGTACTCCAGAGCCCTTTATAAAAGTAAAAAAACAACTTGGCTGTCCTTTGCCTTGGGTCATGCAAGATGTATAAGTCCATTCAAATTTTACAATTTTTCCTGTGCAGGTCAGAGACTAATGCCAGTTTCTTTCATTATATCTGATACAGAATCCCAAAGGGGTACCTGAAAAAATAAGAGTGCATGATAGAGAGAACAAAATGAATTGCAAATATGCAGAATTGTAAAGAGCTCAGTGATGCCTCAGAGAAATGTCTGAAAAACAGTCTATTTAGAGCCCATCCAGAGTATCAAACAGGCATCCCACCAGGGACGGGCACAGCCCAGGCTGCAGACTGTGAAGGTATTAGGAAGAAAAGGACCAGTCATGCAGTGCATTCTGCAAAGACACTTTTGCCAAAATCTGAGTTTGACAAGCTCTAATAATGATCCTAAGAATAATTAATGTTCTCACTCCTCCAGCACATTCCTCCCCAGAAGGCAGAGAATTAATGATGAAGCCTCCCAGGCTTATCTGAAGATAAGCAATTTCAGCTACAGAGACAATGGCACAAAATGCCTCTCTGTGGAAGGTGTGGATGTTTCTCCACCACCAAAGCAATTGTTCAACCTCAGCACCAGCAGAAATTTGAGTAGAGGACCAAAGTCCTTGGGGAGCAGCCCATCCATTCAGCAGTGGCATGGCCAGGGACAGTGCTGGATACCGAGTTCCAGCAGCTCCCAGGCTCCTGAGCCACGGGCAGAGCCCAGGGGAGTGGAAGGGCACAGAAGTTTGCAGATGCCACCAGCATAAGAACCTTGTGCTACTCCACAGCCTGGAGGGACAGGGGAGCAGGAACCTCACCCTCCCGAGACTTGCAGCACATTTCTGAAACACCTTTTCGTGCCTTTCTCTATTTTTTAGCGTGCACAGGGAACCAGATTTAATTTGTTGTCTTGCAGTCATCACATCTGAAACAGATACAATAGGAATGTAAGCTCCTTTATTTCAGGCCTTTTGCTTTAACCACAAGAACATCCATCTATGCTATGTAAGAGTCAGCCAGACCATGAGAACTGCATGATACAATCTACAAGGAATATTTTTAATGATGTAGCATTTTTGAAAGCAGATTATGCAAGGATACTTTTAAAAGGAATTAGAATGTAATTTCGGTGTAGTCTCTACAGAAAGACAAATATAATTCATTCTTATCTTTTCCTAACTGCCTCCTTTTTCACTGCTGTCAGGAACTCTGCATGAAAACATATGATTTTACACCAACGACGCCTGCATCTTGCTCTTTACCAGATATGACTGTCTGTGTGCAACATGGCAATCTGGGAACTCTGGAGGGAATTACATCAGCAGTTGGTGTCAAAGTTCTGTTTTCCATTTCTATTAGGAAGGATTATTTCAGCATCCAAATCAATATGACTGTATGGCAGCATAAAATCTATTGGAGAAAAGTTTACAAGTAAGGTCTTATCTGTGGCTCAAGGAACAGATGTGGGGAAAAATACTGAAAAATAGGGAGTTCTCCCTACAGAATACAGTTAAACAGATACCAGTGTCAATGGCTGAATGCTGCAATGGAACTATGCAACTATGGAATTAACTGCTCTTTGTTAAATCAAACTTTTAACAATTTGATTGTGGTAGTAAATAAAAGCAACATGTTCCTTACCAGTTGGCATCTTTAAATTAAAGTACAGCATCTATGTAAAAGATTAACTTCATTTCAAGGACTCACTGTTGGACTGGCACCAAGTACTTGTCATGGCATGGAAGAGTAACTGAGCAGTGCAGAAACTAGGAGGGCAATAAAGCACTCTGAGAAAAATTCTTGTTCTCATTTGTCCATGTATAGAATAATTAAATAGAATAAAAGAAACAATAACTAGGAATCCTCCTTCAAAAATGGATCTTCTGTAAGAGCTTTACTCTGACATCCAAGAAGCCATTTTTCTGCAGCTCACAAGTGACAGGTTCCAGTAAAAGATCAGTCGGATTTTCTCCTAAAGGGTGAGTTCTGTCATTGCATTATATTATATTAATGGATTAACTTGTATTTCTCTCTAACTTGATGATAAATAACAGTGAATTTTAGGTGGTTGTTTCCACTGGACACGTGCTGACCTTCACCTGACTAGAATGAAAGAGAAGCCCAATGTCAACTTTAACCTTTCTAACCAAACCTACCACAGGGACAAACACATGTTAAGCAAACCTGAATGTACAGCCAGTTATCTTGGGCTTTTCCAGACTGACTTTGTAATGCAGTTCTGGTTCAATCTGCTCAGAAGAGCGACTAAAATACAAGAACGGGTTCCCTCTGGTAGCCAGGGACAACCTGCCTCCCCAGAGGAGTTAAAATGAACATCTCTTTCCTGGCAATCCACTCCTGTGGCACCTCCCTGCCCTGCATTCCCCACTGCAGCTCTGCAGCAGAGCCACTCTCAGAGTTCACAGCAAGCTGAGAGCACCTCCTGTGTCTGGTGCAAACCTTCTCCCACGGGGCTGGGGCACAGCCTGCCACTGGGAATACATGGAGTGCTTCCTCCCTGTGGAATACCATGGAAAAACACCACCAAGTGGGACTTATTCACTGCTGGCTTCCCAAACAAAGCTTTTATCTTATCTCTACAGGATATTACCTGTATTAGCCAAGTACTTTGCTAATTTTATTGTTCCTGAGTACTATTAAAAAATCTTATTTATTAATAAGATGGACATTCTGATGAGGAATTACAGATCATGTGACTTGCCAATGACTTCCCACATCCCATCCTGGGAGTACCTGAAATAGCCAGCAAAACATCTCAGTTACAACCCAGGACCAGGTCAGTGACAGATTTCCTGCAGCTGTACCTGGCACAGCTCCCACCAGGCAGCATTTTAAGGCCTCCTCCTCTTCTGGCAGACTTCTGGGGAAAACCAAGAGCCAAAGCCCTGCTTATCTAGTCCAAAAACTGGACTGCTTTTTGGAGGGGAGCAGAACATGATACTGACTGTGAAAATTAATCTAACAGTCTTTCAACAGAGCTTTGCAAAAGCAAACAGTCCACTTTTGCTGAGATTGAAACTGAAATGAGGCAGCTAAACAAGACAGCAGGGAGGAGGCAATAGGAAAGGCAAACTGTTTCACCAGTGGTGAGGCCAGGATGTTACAGGTTCTCCTGGTAACTTTGTTTTTAATGACAAGTGAAAACTGTAGAAATTGAAGAAGAGTTTCCTAAATTGTTCAGGTTGAGATAAAATGTATTCGTTTCATCAAAATGCAGATTAGGAGAAAATGCAAACAGAAGTCCAGGTATATGTAGACTTTAATTTCCCTTGAGAAAGCCTCTAAACAATCCAGAAGGTATTAGTGACACAACTTAGAAATGACGGCCAATGCGTGGATAATGGAAATAATTGACCATTGTCCAAGCTACTAAAGGAAATGGGGGTTTTCTCTTATTTGGTATTTTCCTGTCAAAACTGTGCCAAGCTGGAAGTCACGTCTTAGGCCAAACAGAGCTCATGCCTTAGCTAGAAGTCAAACAGAGAGGTCAAACCTGATCCACTTACACCTCCTACCCTTAAATCCTATGTCTGTAAGGGGACAAGCAGGTTTTCCTGCTCCTTCTTCGGCCTTTAAGGAAAACAAGTCTTTTAATCTATTTAGAGGCCCTTTCTGACATTCTTTAGCAGCAGTTTTTCTCAATCAACCTAATCTTTCCCCATCGAGCTCCATGCTAATCCCATTTTGCTCCACTCCTTAAACTAATAAAAGATTAGAGTGACATTTCAGAAAGGGCACCGTATTAAGCAGCTCCTTTCCCATCGCGGCAGAGCACGGCGCACAGAATGCAGTGAACAGCCCGTTAATCTCATGGTAATGAGGTGTCAGTGTGAATGGAGCCCTCCTCCTTTGAGCCATGAGAAGGGCATGGGTACAGCGAGGACAGCAGGGACAACGCTCCCGCCACCCCTCTGCTCTGCTGGAAGGCAGAGGTCCATGGAGTGCAGTTGTTTTCGCGGTGGTAGCAGCAGCTCCTGTCCCCACTCTGCCGTGCTGTGCCCATGGCCAGCAAACATCCACATGGACTTGTCACCCCCTGTGCTGCCCACACACATAACAGCTTTCCCCTTGTCCTAATTAGCGGCATAAAACTGTTTATCAACTTCAGCTTTGCTCTATAGCTGATCAGTTAGGATCAGCTGCCACACACAGAGACATTTTTCACACCTATCCATCCAGCTGGTGAAAACTATGGGTAGGCTACTTCCTTCATTCCTACAGGAGACAAGCCAGTGCTCTTCCTGGCAATGTGTCTGCATTGGTATTATTCAGTTTACTTTAATACAGAAAGAATGTTTTCATTTTCTTAAAAATGTCACCATTCCCCTAAAGAAAATTCCCTGGGCGCCGCAAGTGTTAGCAAGTGCTGAGAAAACTTTGTGAGAAAAGTACAAGGTGGGTGATGTGTGGTGACATCCATCCTGTCCCCTGCTCTAGCAAGATGCTCTTTCCCACAGCCTGAGGTGGGCTGGGAATTGCACTGCTACAACCATAGTACCAGGAGTCTGTGCTGAACCCAAAATGCTCTGTGTGGTCACAACTGCATCTGTGCTCAGCAAACTAGTGCAACAGGGCTTGAAAACAACAACCAGGGGAGAAGGATGCTGAAGGAACTGTGGACAGAAAGGGCACCATATCCCTTGTTCCTACAGAAATCTCTTCATGCATGGATTTCACTTGAACATTTGCTTTTCTTTCTTTTGACTAGTGAATAAAACCCCTGGATTTCATATCCTCAAGTGTCCGAAGGTCAAACTACCCTACAATTTACCTTTGCCATTTATGCTTTCTTGTGGTTGTGTAGTTATTACTGATACTGGCAAGAATTTTCTCAAAAATATTCACCCCATAGAACAGTTCAGCTCTTCTCCTTCTATTTCAGGGAGTCTAATCCTGCAGTTGCACATTCACTGTTCCGTCTTGGTAAAGTCACTTAATGCTAGATATCAATGAAGAAACTGATTAATTGGAACTATTTCAGGGACAAAATTCACCAGAAACTGAAACTTTACAGTAGATTGGAAAATGCATTTTTCTACAATTACAGGAAGACACAGCATTGGTATTGCCAATAAATGTCAGTTTTTACCCATGTAGCCTCCAGCTATGTCTTTATTCTGACTTTCTCATCTAATTACATGCATAAAAGAGATACTTCGAGGTAAAATAAAAGTTTTTTCTCCAATGCACATTGCTTAGTAAAATCCTACCTCTTCTCCACCAGTTTTGGAAGTCAACTGTCTTGGCAGAGCTTAGCCACTTACCTGTATACTGTGGTAGGTGGAGAGTTCAGGGTGTCATAGATGAGCCTCACATGGCCTTGGTACAACTCCAGAGCCAAAGGATCATTGTCACCTTTGTACAGTAAGATGCCATTGTCCTTGTCTGTGGCTACCTGTGAAACATTCATAACCACGTAAGGCTGCTTGAGAATGATTAATAAAGAAAATAAACCTATATTTAAAATCAAACCAATATATGCAATTCAAATATACTTTAATACATCATATATATGAGCAGCAATGACAGCAAGAGCCAGGAGGCACAAAAAGGTACCCTTGGGTGGGCTCACACACAAAGGTCAACTTCCCATTTCACATGAGAACCAGTTTGCAGTTGTCTTCTGAACCTCACACCTGTAACAAAGTCCCAGGCCTTTTGTCTGCTAAATAAGCAAAATATTGCCCAGGAAGGCCATTTGGAGCAGCCTGTTTTAAGAAGCATCATGACATTAAACACTAAGTTGTACAGGATGAAACACAATGCTGTGAATCAACAAGAAGACACAGAGCATTCCTGAATCATCCCTGGCTGTGTTGCCAGTCTGGGAATCAGAGTGTGGAGAGATTCTGGAGGCTGGATGTGTGCCCACAAAGGTACACCGGACGCCTCAGTTACTCCTTCACGTCTCAGTGATTTTAGAGCAGACAAGTGGCTCACAAACTGACTGATTTTCCCAGGATTTTGGCCAGCAGCCCCTATTCAGACAAACAGACACGTGCAGCTTACAGGTATTACTGCTTAGGTGACCAACCTGGAGGGAGATGTTGGCCTGAGGGCGGATTTTGGCAGAGGGCAGCTCCACGTAGGAGTCCTTGCCCACGAAGTTGACGGTGATGAGCTTCTCGCAGCGCTGTCCCGCGAAGCCAGCCAGGCAGCGACACACGGGCTCGCCCTGCGCCACGATGCACTGCGCACCGTTCTGGCACTCGTAGTTGTCACACGGGCTGGTCTGCAGCAGCACCATGGGCGGCGGTGTCTCACAGAACAGCCCACTGCACAGCCAAAGGGAGGGCAAACACTCAGTCACCACCCTGCTCTCATTTGTATTTCAGGTGCTGCCTGTTGAAGGCCTTCAATAAATACCCGTTTTCATTCTCTTAATCTCATCTAACCTCTGTTTTAGGTAACATCTCCAAGGCATCAGTTTCTGGTGACCCAGGTGGGATGACGGTCATGAGTTTTTCATACAGTTACAAGTTTGGTCCATTTACATATCAGGGGTTAATCCTCCAATTACAGTTTCAGGTAATGAAAACTCCATTTACTTCATTGAAATGAAACTTCATTTACTCCAAGTCTGCTCCCCTCAAATCACTGTTGTATACATCTCTTGGGGCCTGAGACATCCCTGACTTTCAGGCCTAGAGAGAAATTGCTTTGTCTGAATGAAATGGGAGATCAGCAGCTGATAGGCTATGGAGTTTCAGAGTTTTGCACTAAAGCAGGACAGGAGCTGAAAAATCTAAAAGCTAAAATCCTAGGGCATCACTGCCATTCTGCTTTGGAGTAGCAGCTCTGAGGTCCAGCCCAATGTGAAAGGAGCACAGCTGAGTGCTGGCAGGAATCCCATGCTGGATGTGAACAAGCCAGTGCAGACACTGAGAGCAGTCTGTACTGCCCTTTGCACTGGTTCTTCAGCTCTGCAAGGCACTGCAGCCTGGCTGAAACAGTTTCCACTCATATTGTGCTCTGCAGAGGTTCCCAGTGAAATCTGTGAGCCATTTAAGCCCAAACATGAGATCTCCCCATCCTAGATCTGTGATTATTTGAGTCGAGTCTGCTCTTGTAAGTGGCAAACAAGGGAACTTTTTTCCAGAGGTATGAGCAGAACAGAGCTCTGCTAACCCAGCCTGTGAGCTTTGTTCTACCTAATGCCCATTGTTTTGTGTTGTCTTCGGCAGCAAGTACGTAACAGAAGGAAAAGTCAGTGTATATAATTTTAATTTTTTTGAAGTTAAAAATAATCATAGTAAAAAATCATGTGATCTGCAACAGCCTCCACTAACAGAAAGCAAATGTTGTAAGAAGCCAGAGTGTCTGTGCTTAGTGCTGCTCTGAAAGATTCCCCAAGCTCCTGGTATGGCTCCTGCACACCCTTGCTTGCTGTGAAACCCCTCTGGTGCATGGCTTTACCATGGCAGCTCTGCTGATACTGGTAGAAATTACATTAGCAACAGTCTGTCAAGGCCCTTTCCTTTCTAATTTTAAACATTTTTAAAAAGTATATATTTAGAAATAACTAATAGGATTTATTTCCCCAGCAGTGGAATGTGGACCACAGCCTGATTTCCATAGCTTGGCCAAGTCCATTCTGCCTGGTACAATCTCATTTATTTAAATAATCACTGTGAGTTCCTTGCAGCAATCTGTCCCAGTGGAGAACTTGGAAGCATCTGCACCACAGAGGAGCAGTGCTTCCATCAGGCTCTGCAGCTTAATGTGTGCTTTCCCACCAGAGCTGCATTTATCAGGCAACACTACTGTGAGGCTGATTGCTGGAGGGAAGCTTTGAGAACTTTGGGTTTATTCAGCAGGGCTCACAAATTCTCTAAAATGTTTTCATCTGCAGGGGGCAAATGAGTGCTATTTTGGGAAGAAAACACTGAAAACTTTTCAGGAGGAAAGCATATTCTACAGTTGGGAGAAGTTGGTGAATGCTAAGGAAAGGTGCTGCAAGGAGCACAGCTACACCTGACCAGTGAATGGGAAATGATGAAATGGGAAAGTGTGTGCATGGTGGCACTGTTGATTTTTGGGGCTGTCATGAGAGCCTCACTGTGCATGAGGCCCTACATACACTGTTCAGAATTACCCTAGTGGCACTTGTTCAGCCGTGTGAGGATGTAAGTTTGAACATCTTTTAAATGTGTGGCTCCAAATGGCTTTGACACACATTGTAGTGACAACCATAAAATCATTACAGGTCTGTGTTTATTACAATAGCATAAGTTCTGGATAATTGGGAGGGCACTCTGCAAACTCATATCAGGAAATGATACTTAGCCGAAAAACTTTATTAATCATCATCTTAGGTCTCCCAGTTTCCTCTGTCAGACCACCCCTAGTGCTCTCTCCTTTTCAGCAACACCTGCACCCTTCAAACACTTGCAGAGTTATCTCCTTGCCACACATCAGCGTGCCCAAGGCAGCTGTGAGGACAGGGGAGTCTGTAACCCTGAACATCAGAAGCCTGAACTCTGTCAATCTCCATATTTGCATCTGTAATCTTAACAGGAAAAACCCCAAACCTCAGAACCCCTTTCAAAGCAGCGGGCCTTTAAACTACAAAAGGCTTGAGTCATGGCAAGAATAATGAGATCATATTTTGTTAGCAGAATTTTAATCCTGAAATCAAACAAGATGGAGAACACATGGGGCTCCATCTTACTGTCTGCATCCTGGCAGAGGGAGTGTGGTAGTGCTCAGTGTGAGGTTTTTCTCCCCAAAGCCCCTTGTCCTCTTTGCATCTTGCACAGGAAATTTAGGGAAGTGGCATGGGAAAAAAAAGAAAGCAAACAGGAGAACTCAAGTTAATCCTGGCTATGCTGTTGGCAGGCAGTGGGATTACTCTGCTTGCCCATGGCTGCCTTGGGCTGTGCAGTCTAAGCTGGTAGCTGAGTTTTGGACCTTGGTGTAGGAAGATGCTTCCTCTACTTGGAGGACTTTTAGTGGAATGAGATTTCCTCATTTAATCAAGAGAGAAGACTGGACTGTTCCAGGTTCTGCCCTGGTGTGAGCCCAGACAACCTGGGGCACCACCTGAATTGCTAGTAGAGTTCTGTGGTACATGGGAAGGGAACAGACCAGTCTCCCACCTACCCCTGCTGCTCCACACAGCTGTGTCAACTCAGAACATCTCTGACAAACACTGTGGCTTTGCTTTCCCAGAAAAAAACCCTTTACATTCATCACTGCCTAGTGCTTACAGGCCTTAAAAAAACCAGGGGACCTGCAGCAAAAGTCTCCCAGTCAGTCCCATCTGATGACAGGCTTGAGTTACTCTTGACTCCAGAACTGGCTTTGCAATCCCATTTCTCAACTCTAACAATTAGGTAACACTGAGGATTTACATCCCACAATCATGTTAGTCTTACCAGTCACCACTCTGCAAGATCCCTAAGGCCATCCCATGGACTGAAGCAGAGTGAAGCATGGAGACAAGGGTATGAATTTGAAATTCAGAGGATATTTGATACCTTGTAAATAACAAGTCTGATTCTGTGAAACCATGGGCTGACATCATGTTATATATCAATGCCTATTCAGGGAAGGCTGTCTGCTTTGCAACAGAAATGTGTGTTGAGAGGGAAGGAAAAAAAACCCAAACCAGCAAGGATGAAAGCAAGAAGAATGAAAACAGTTGCAGATACAAAGCAGAGAAGATGATTTATAAGTGTTCATGCAATTTCTGCTCTGTCAAGACTGATCTTTTCAGGTACTCCTTCTTTGTCTCATGTGTGTATTTCAAACACAGAAAAGGTTTAGCTGGAAGGAAGCCAGTATCCAGCCCCAGGCAATGATTAGTGAATCCATTTGGAGGAGCACACTTATCTTTGACAGACAGAGAGATTTCCAGGAGTCAGATATATTGGCAGCTGTCAGAATGAGAGGCTGGAAATTTACAGCCTGAATCATACTGAGCTCATCCAAGAGGCACAGAGACACTGCCACAGAATCTTCAGACTCGTGTTTTCCTTGCAGCAGTTGTGAGGATTCATAAACACAGTTTTATTATGCTTTGCTCACTCTGCACATGCAGGGTTTATCTCCAAATAACTGATGTCTGTGTATTAGGGGGTGTGCTCAGTGTGTTAGCAGGGATGGCTGGGGAACAATCACACAGCACTGCCCCAAAATCGCTGCTTTCCATGCAAGAATCGCCAGCCCCGTGCCTGGTTAACCTCTTAAAACCCCCTGCAGGGACTGCAACTGAGGCAGCCATGGCCCTGGGGATGACAGATGAGTGCTGTGTCGGAGGCTGATGAGGATGAGCGCGATTCGGGAGCCCCGCCGTACCTGAAGCCCTGCGGGCACACGCAGGTGTAGCCATTGACCGCGTCCACGCAGGCGGCTCCGTGCCGGCACTTGTGTCCCACGCAGTCATCATCATCCACCTCGCAGTGTTTGCCGCTGTACCCCGGCAAGCACTCGCATCTGAAAGACAAAAACATGCCTGTTAATGCCTCCCTCCAGCACTCACACCGGCAGCTCACACAGGCAGCCTGGCACCTGTTGGAATGGGGTGGGGAGATGTTTGCAGCATCAAGCACGGTTCCTGCCGTCAGGAAGGCTCAGGTCCCTCCTGGCTGGCTGCATTTGAGGTCCTGCAATCTGCTGAAATTCGAGCAAAGCACCACCATCCTACAGCTCCTCCTCAGCTCGATCTGTGGAGAAGGGTGAGCACCTGGCAGACTCCCAATTGTGCTAAAGATGACAATGCCCTCCCTTAACCTTACAGACTCCAGGGGCAATATCCTGCAAGGGCAGTGGCTCTGATGCCCCAGAGTATTATTTTGCCAGTGCCTGCACACTGCTGGGTGTCTGAGCTTGGCTCTGTGCAGCCTCATGGAGCACAGGAAGGAAGGGTCCACCTTCCAAATGGAAACAATCTGTAAAAAAGCTATAAACCTCACCGAATTCAAAGAGAAAGACCAAGTTTTGAGACGACCACCTGCTTTCCATTCATTTGCAAGGCAAAATGCTGCCGCAACAATGGAAAGTTGTCTTTGCAGTGTCCTTTGCCATGTGACACTGCACCTTCTCCTGTGGGGTGGCACCGTGGGATGGAGCACAGTAGGATGTACCCAAACAGACATTGCCTGTTGGTTTTATTTTATACAATTCTCAAGTTTGCTGTATGAAGGCTGCATCAGCATTTCTATTTTTAAGTCTTGCAGAAGTTTATAACCTGACAATAGAAAATGCATCCCAAAGTCTCTGACTTGGATCAGATCCTTTGGGATTGTTGAGCAGCCTTTTTTTGAATCTATACTGTAGACAATGTTTAGTCAGGAACACTCTTTAGACCATAAAACACATTTTACTCCTCCCAGCTGCATGCTGTTTCACATCTGGAAAACAAAAGGTGTATCACTTCAACCAAATCAGGGAAAGAGCTACAGATAATTTCAGCAATAAAAGAGAGGTTTGTGCTGTTGTTAGAGCCTGTGGTTGGACCCAACGTGCTGGTCACTGAGAGCTGGAAAAGGAGAGACATTATAAAGCTGAGGATGTGGCATCAGGAGAGAGACCACTGCTGCATCAATCTGTTCAACTGGCCTACTCGTCCTCATTTCTCCTCCCTGCCAGCAGCCTGGTGGGGTAAATGCAGAGGAGGCATCTTGTGGAAAACCTCTTTAGAGGAACTGCAGGGACTGATGAGGAAAAATCACTTCCAGTTCCCACGTAGCAGTCATTGTGCTGCCTGTTGCTCTGGGTGACAGCAGGAGGCTCCTGCTGCTCCCAGGGCAGGGCAGTGAGCTGGGTGACAGTGCAGAATAAAACAGTGCAGAATGCAACATGTCCTGTGAGTGCCAGTGGCCCAGGAGTGGCTGCCAGTGTGACAGCAGTGCTCAGGGACAGAGAATGTGAGCTCCAGTCTCCCATTTCAGAGCGTGGCTTGACTGGCTAAACCTGGAGGAAATGGGACAAAGCCTGCTCACCTGTGGCTGTGATGGGCAGGGTTAGGGGCATGCAGACACTCTCTGCAGGAGAGCCCCCCATCACCAGCTGCTGCAGCCATAGGAGGGTCCATGGCCCAGCTGTGTATGTGTGAATTGCTTTTTTTACACCTTGGTGGCTCAGGGAATACTGTGATTAACATAATGGAGATGACAAATCAGAGCAAAGAGCAAAGAACAAAGAGTGTTCCTGCCCCAAACCCTAAGAAAGGGGCAGCGTTTTCTGGCAGCATAGCAGACACACCTGCAAGGAAATAGTGTCAATCAAAAGACTTTGTGAGGGGAATTGGCAGCATTTAATCCTGTTGTTTTTTATTGATCCCTGCAGTCCTAATACAAAGTGATGTAATAATGAACAATGTGCAGTTCCTTATTCAGGGCTGCCATGCATCAATTTTATGATGTGTATTGGCTATCTCAGTAATGACAGAACCACCACTTTTCTCTGCGGGGCTGCATTAAATCAGCATTTTAAGCTGTCAGGTAATAATTCCAAGCTTTGGAATAATAAAGTATATTTATATCATGCTCCAACATCAATTCAGTGAATGGAAAAACATGCTCCTTTCTTGAAGTTATTTTTTGGAAGTAATTTCATTGTGTTAAAGGCTGTTTTTTTTGTTTTGTTTTCTGGCATACAGAAAGCTACTCTTCTTCTATATAGTAACAGCATACTAAAGATGTGGAGGCTGGAAGGGAGGAAAGCCACCTGCAAACCTAACTCCAAAAGCAAAGAGCTCTGTGCAGCCAGAGACACACTGAAATAGTCCAGTTTGCTTCCAAGCTTGGCTTTAGAAGCATGGAATTCCTTTTGAGTCAGTCTTCTCTGAGCTCCTGGTGTGTCACATCTAGGCTGAAGCTACCAAAAAATGCCTGCCTGACGTCTAGGAGGTGAGAAATTCTGTCCCACGCATTCTTCAACTGGACTCCTCCTAGAAACTCAGGGTTTGTGCCATCAGGGAGTGGTGGCATGGTAACACCATCCTTATCCCTCACTCCCACACAGTGCCAGCAAGGGACTGAGTGTCAGTCAGTAGAAGTCTGATGCAGTAAAGAAGGTGGCAAAGAAACCTTCATGTTCAGATCTTGGTAAGAGAGTAATTTACATGATCAGATACTTATTTCCCAGTGACCAATCTGACACCACTACAGCTGAAATCTTGTTTTCTGTTACAGCCTTGTAGTGATTGCAACATTCCCAGGATCACAGAGAGCCTAAAAACCTGTCCAGTGGTATTTAAATTGTTGGCTTATCTGAGAGGATTTGCATCTGCATGCATTCAGTGTCTGTTGTATTAAAGGCATGAATCATGGCTTCTATGTAGGGCCAGAATGGAATCTCCCTCCCCATGTCAATAAATAACTTGGCTTCCTAGGGGTTTTTTGGTGTGAGTTGTTTTTTGGGTTTTTTTCCCCTGTCTTTGTCATCTTTTCTTCCCTCTGCAGAGCTGCAGACTGACGGGGCTGAGGGCAGGATAGGCAGACTGGCGTGTCCTGCTCACATGGCCAGGGCACAAATAGCTCAGGGACAAGCCTGACTCCTGCCTTTAACACTCCCTGCCTCTGGAAGCAGAGAGAGGACAGACAGGAGCCTGGCTCCTCCTGTAGGAGCATTCTCCTGCACCACCAGGAGATCAGGCTGCTCAGGGGATCAGCTACAGCACAGGAGCAAAGGCTGCTGTTTTCAGGGAGCCCCAGCAGCATCTACACATCACTGCACAACTGCTGAGGGCTCATTTCTGAATGGTTTGGTGCTACTAAAGTGTGAAAGAAATAGCAATGCTTGGACACCTCTGCATTCAAGGCTCCTTCACCTCTCAAGTTTGGCTGCTAGAAAGCAAAATGGGACAGAAGGAGTAAAGAAATCGTGGCTTTTTCTGTAGCATTCTATGAATAGTGGGAAGAATAATACAACAAACAGTAGCAGAAAAATACTTAAAATCAGTAATATAGGCTCTCCTCTAGGGTTAGTGTCCCTACTGTGAAGAACAGTTTTCTAGCAAGAATGTGAGAAAAAGTATCTTATTTACTGAAATTGTTTGGGTGGCAGGTATGGCAATGCTTCCAGCAAGGGAAAAACCATTCAGGGCCACAGCTGTCTCCATCCCTTCATGCTCTAAAAGAAGGCAATTTGAGTTACAAGCCTTTACCTCATAACATGATGTACTACTGAATTAACCAAAGGTACTGGATTAAGCAAATGATGGATTAACTGGGAATGAAACCTGGAAAGAACATCAGGGACTATTTATGCACTGGCACACACCTGTCCAGTGCCTACATATCAGTTCAGGAACCATCTTAATAATTTAGTAGCTTCATCTTCTTCAAGATTTGGAAACATTTCTGTCTGAAGGCTCTTCACCCAAAAGAAAGGCTTGTGTTGTACTGCCTGACTGTCAAGCAGAAAGTCAGCTGCCACTCGCTCTAAGATTTTGGTTAATTTCCTCTTAACTCTTCTGAAATGCCCTGTGGGTCAGTTTACAGTGTTCTGACATGCTGGTTGCTTCACAGGACACAATCTGACCCAGCTAGAAGTTACCAGGAAGAACAAAGCCTGCTACCTTCCCTCTCCTGTGTGTGCTGGACAGAACCCCAGGAGAGAATCAGTGAGCAAGGTGCACTGTGGCTGTGAAAACAGCCTTAGGGGAAGGTGCAGAGAGCAGCTCACTCTGCACTGAGCTCTCTTGGATTTGTCTCCAAAGATCTTTTCCTTACAAGCTTTTCACAGAGCTTGACTTTTCAATTGTCTCTATTTGCTGAATTGCTGTGGCAGTCCCTGTTCTGACAAGCAATGAACCTGCCACTGTGCGCCTTTCACACCTCCCCAAGCCCAAACCTCCGGGTGCTTTGCTGCCATCCAAAACATGAGGCTTTCCTCTGCCCCTGTGAAACAATGTCATTCCCAACAGGAAAATGCAAACACAGACCACCAAACCCCAGATGGGCCAAGCAAGGCCAATGGAAAAGGTGGCTCCTGATCTGTTAAGGCTCCTGTTACACTGCTTGAATTTATAACTGCCCTAAGAACACATAAGGAAGCTGTCCTTGTGATGTAGGATAAGGTACTTTGCAGTGACTGTTCCATAAATTCTCCTACTGCCATGCTCTATTCTAGAATAACTCCTCTGCTCTGAAGGTACATCCATTATTTTCAAGTAAACCACAGAAAGCTAGAAAAGTATAGATGGATGCATTAAAGTTAAAATGTGGCACAGACTGAAATGTATATAATACTGCAGTAATTGTGTTAATTTTGGTGATTTTTGCTCCACACTCACTGCCAGTACAACCCCAGTCAAGCCAATGGATGAATGTGCCCTCTGTGGAGAGACCAACACACACACACACTCTTACCTCGTTCCTTTGTCCAGGGGAACACATTTGGACTCATGTTGGCAGGGGTTTAGATCAGGAACACAGTGGTTAATCACCTCATCACACAGTTCACCTGAGGCAAAGGAAAAGCAAAAAAGCTGTAACACAGCTTGAACAGTCCTGAACACCCATGATGTCCAGGGATGGCCAATCTCCCTAAGTGGAGACAGCTCAGTAGTTCAGCAGGAAGTGACAAAATTGCTTGTTGAGGGCACAGGAGACTTCATTAAATCAGCTCCTTTGACCTCCAGAGACAACACTCTTTGTATCACATGGATTTGAAAGGCTGGTATAAAAAGCACTGATGTATAAACTCCACTTGGAGACAGATGAGGGATCAAATGGGCAGCTCCCGACCCAGAACCTCTTATTTCAAAGCAAGAAAGTGACACAAAAGTGAAGTTGCTCATTAGGCTGTAACATTTTCACACGGGCACATATTTCAGCCATAGTTAATATGCTGCCAAAAGAGAGATTGGACATCATTCTGGGAAAGAACAACAACCCACAAACCCTCCCCCCAAAACCTCTGCAACTCTCCATAATAGGAACCAGCTTCAGGACTGCATGCAATTATAAAACATTCACTATTTATAAGAGAAGTACGAGCTCTATTGTGCTCACAGGAGATGATGTCTTTTCAGAAAAAAATCCACCTCATGTAAGCCCAGCTCAGCTGTTTCTAGGTACAGTGTATAACATGCCACAAACCTCCCTGGATTTGTGTTAAGTTTTAATAATTAATAGTTGTAGAATGTTCAAATCGTGATGGTTTATTTAAACACAATCCTTCTCTGAGTCCTAAATTATTAGGTCACACTTCAGTACCCCAGGATCTGAGATCCAGCCAAAGATCACAGAAATCTCTGCCTTTCCCAGAATTCAACAGAAACCTACCCCACACCTCCCAAAGCCTGGCAGGAAAAGCAAAGGTCAGGGAATCTCAATATGGAACCCCCAAAAACTACAGTCCCAAAGGCCCCTGTGCAGCTCTACCAGAGGAGCACATCTGCAGGTTTTCAAGGTTATTCATAGTTTCAGTACACGCCATCACATAAGCAACAGGCCATGGGAATGGTGGGGAAAAAAAGGCAATGTGGGCAGCACTGGTGGGCTGGCGTTGTCCTGAAAGGTTTTCATGGAGCTGCAGCTCCACCTGTCTTGGGAGAAATGCCATTTTCAAAAATCCTTACATTGCTCTACACTCTAGTGGTTACAGAAAACCACTTGAAAACAGGAGCCAAGCAAACCACAAAGATCAAAGTTCAGATAGAAAATGCAAATCAGAACCATCCATCTTTTATCAGTTCTGTCATCTGGCTGAGAGCACAGTTTTGAGGATGGCTCTGGTGCTGATAGGTGTGGTTTGTTAACTCCCCCAGGTGCTAATGTTGTGTCAGGTTATTCCTCCCACGTGCCCAGCCTCCCTCCAGTACAAGATACACAGCTCTTGACATGACTCTTCTTATTAGAAAGGAAGTGTAATACGTATTTGCCAAAATTACTCCATTGTTTTTGCATGTTTCAAACATGGAATGTGTTCTAGATCTGCTTTTGAGAGCTGTCAGATGTAAATGAGAGCAGGAATACAATCCATGGGAGAGGCACTGGCAGCACAAACCCCATCCTGGTGGGCCATACACCAAACCCCATCCTGGTGGGCCATGCACCAAACCCCATCCTGGTGGGCATACACACCCTCCTGACTTTGTGGGGGGCTGGGTTTGGCACTACCAGGGGAGTCTGGCATGGCAACTGCAGTTTATGGTTCACAGCATCAGTTACCAGACATGCAATTCCACCTGGAGCCAAGGAATCCCAGGAAGTCACCATGATTAAATGCTACCAAGTCTTTTCACAGCCCTGGACAAACCCTGGGTAAATATAATGAATGTATCCAGCTCAGGAATCGGGACTTGCCAAAGAAAGTGAACACAGCAGTGCCATGGTAACCAGGGAACATTCACTGGGATTGAGGTTGGCCACTGCACTTTGTTTCTCCTCAAAAGCAACAAGAGATGTTCAGTTCTTACAGCTGTGAACACTGGGGAGTGTTTGACACATTCTACTGACACATTCTGAGGTGGCAGAACTGGGATAGGTCTGTTTACTGCTATCCTCAAACCCACAAGCCACCAACCCTCCCAAAAACTAGCAAAGGCACTCAGCCTTGGGGCAGAGCTGAACATGAGCAGGTCAGGCCTTGCTACAATGCTTGGAGAACTGCCAGTTTGCCATTTTGATATTCCCTATGTCCCTCATGTGCTATGGATCTTATGTGAAAATAAACATCAAAGAAATTAACTTTGGTGACATTAAGAGAGCTCAAATGAGCTAAAGCTGGAACTAATTTTGGAAGAACATCTAATAATTGAAGAGAGTGTGGATAGATGCCTTCAACTATCCTTGCACTAAAAATGGTCAATTCCTATTTCTGAAGTTTCTATTTTTTCTTTTGTTTTGTTTTGAAGCAAAGGAAATAGGCTTTAAAAAAATATGAACAGTATCAAAACTCTCAAAGGAAATCATAATTCTTCTTTAAGTATTCTTCTGAACAGTCTTGACAAGTGCTTAGAGATCCAGTAAAAACCTCCCCAAATGTCAAATATTATGACTCACTGTGTCATTCTGAAGATATCACTATCACAATGCAGGAGAATTCAGGGCTAGGTACCAAACACAGCATCCAAAAAAAATTATATTTTTCATGCAAAACTTGGAACATTTAAGGATCCTTCCTGTTATTTTTCCCATCTATCACTCATTAGGGAGCTCACTTGGGAACGCCTTGCAACTGGAGCAGCCTCTTCTCAGAAAGAAAATACCTCTTGGTCATTATTTCAGGCCCCACCAATGTTCAGTAGATGCTGCAGAAAGCATGCCAGGGAAATAAAACACTTTTTGAAAAGCAAAACCCAAGGCACCAGCTACACAATGTCCTTCTCATATTTTATTCACCCAGAAAATATCTGGGCCAAAAAATCTGCCCTCGGACCTGAGAGCGCAACATTCATTGGTTACTTTAATGTCAGTATCAGAGGAAAAAATGTGATCCTCTTTTGTTTTTTGGAGTGACACAGGGGTTGCTTCTCTGTGCAGCAATTAAAGGTCTAGTCCAAATTTCTCACTGGATAGTTACGTGAACCTGAAAACAAACCGGACATTCATCTTGGGCCAACTCCTAGCAGCACTGATTCTCTTTGTGGAGGATATCTGATCATACTAAAACAAGAGAAAACTTCAGTGTAATGCTTTCCCAAGTGTAGAAAACCATCCAACCTCCCCATTTTCCTCTCTCCTACATGTTCTCTAATCACAGCTCCAATTTGGGTACCACATGGGTTTCTGAAGTGCTTCTATAAAATCGACAGGAATGCCAAATCTACATTTCTTTCTAATCAGTTAAACGACTCTTTTAATCCCAAATAATGCTTTTTGTTCCATCAAGGCACACTTATTTTCTTTAATCAAAGCTGAAGAGAATAGGTAATACGCTAACAGATGCTGGACAGATGAAGAGAGCAGTCTGATATACTACAAAATAATGCAGTTTTCAGATTAGAACCAAGTTATAATGACAGGTGGAACTCTACAGGTGAATCTCCTGTTGCTGCTGATTCGTGGGGAAAAAAAAAAAAAAAAAAAAAAAAAAAAAAAAAAAAAAAAAAAAATGAAAAAAAGAGGAAAAAAAATTCCCTGAACAATAGCCAAGGTATTCTTCTTCTACCTCTCTGGTCCTCTTCACTGGCATTGTCTTAAAAAAACAAAGCTTTTTTTTTTCTCTTTTTCTTTTTTTTTTTTTTCCCTCTTGCAACATTTTCCTGGTCTTATTTTCCAACAGAATCATGAATTTCACAGGGCTTTCCACAGGGTCCACTGCTTATTAAGAGCTGCCAAGAAACACGCTTAGGCTTTTCTGTAGCTTTCCCCACGTCTCAGAAGGAAGCCAAAACAACAATAGGGCAGTAAAGATGACTTTTACACACAGTTTAATAATCATCTATCTTTTTTCCGTTCTGTGCTGTCATGAGAGCTATTTATTTCATGCCCCATTAGACTTTTAAAACCAGGACCCAAGCTACACTATTCCTCCGTAATCAGTAAGCTGGATGCAGTAAAAGTATTTTACTTATCTTTAAATGAAACTGCAGTTCTGAAAAGACAATGTAGAGCACCAATTTGCAACCAATGAGTTCAAGGATTCTTCCTTTGTTCCACGTGTCAGTTGAGTGATACCTTTTTGTAATATACTGACAATATCTCCGTCCTTAATACAAGAGAAGCTTTAGTAGGGCCTGCAAGACTGGCAGTAAATATGCTGTTGAGAATTTCACAATATTACTTGAGAAAAGGAACGTGCTTATGGTAAAGAGAGGATGGAGAAAGCCTGGCCTGGATCCACAGAGTGGAAACTTTTCCAGGCTGCACAGGGTGAGTGGTTAAATGGTGTGTTGCAACATTCTGAACTCTGCCAGGTAAGTCCGAATGGAACTCGTCTCTTTGCTGCTAATAAAAAACACTGGGCTGTTTTTCTCATAGGAGGTTACTCATTTTGTATCTAATAAATTGTATTGGAAGAAATGTTTTCTGTGTTTTGTTTTCCCCTTCCCTCTGTTCAGTCATTAAAAAGAAGTCTGTGCCAATTGGAATTTTCAGACCACTGTACCTAAAAATGGTTGGGTGGAACAGACAGGGTGTTCCTCCAAGGAAGTAATTCAAGTAAGGAATGTTGTTGATGTTTGATGAAAATGATTTGAGGCTCATCTAAGCAAATAAAAAAATATATTTTTTTGCTTCCAAACTATTTCAACTTGCAATGAACATATGAGAAACTCTGTAAAAATCCTTCAGCAGCAAATGCTATCATGTTAGATTCAAAAACATACAAGAAATCACCTGAAATGCACTGTAGCAGAGTAAATTCTGCATGATCTCTGCAGTTTGCTCTTGCTTGACAAAGACTGCCCACAATACTTCGCAGGCAAAAGCTACTTTATGCTTTTTATCCTGTCTTACTTGTTTAAAAACTCTCAAGTTTTCACTTACCAGGTTTTGACCTGTTAAGTGGGAACCCTTAAGTTTGATTCCACATTGGGATTGCCACAGTGGCTTGTTTTTCCGATTCAAGGAGCAATTCTCCCTAACCTTAATGTTCAACAAAGGGAGAATGAGTAAAACCAGATCTGGATGGGGAAATAATGATCCTTTCACTGCTTCAGAATCTTGAAGAAGGAATGTGTTCTATTGTCCTAGGTTAAAATGTAAGATGTGCCCAAAGTAGGTATTCTATCACCATCTTCATGGGCTGTTGAAACCAGGCGGGGCAGTGTTTCTCTTATCTTCTGTTAATGGCCCCATCAATGCTGTGCTGCATGATGTGCTCATAGATAACTCCCTCCAAAGCTATCTCTGTTCAATGGGCCGTTAAGGACCCATCGAATGACTCATAGAATGATCTCATCCCATTGTGAGATGCTCCCCCCAAGGCGAGGAGCCAAGCATTCCCACCTGGATATAATCCAGGATGTGGGACAGCACGGGAGCAGTTACCCACTGGACTCCCAGAGGACAGGAGCTACCAGATCTTTCTACGGGATCACTGCTTCAACGAGACCACTTCATCCGGATTGCTACCATCACCCTAACTAACAGAGTGTCAGGTTGTATTCTTTATTTTACTGCTTTCTTTTCCTCCTATTAAATTGTATTTCTGACTTGGAGCCTCTCACTGCTTTTCCTTTGCTCAAACCAAAACATCTATGCACTGCTGAAGTATGAAAAACCATATTCAACTTCCCAAACACCACACAATACAGCATGTGAAACACTAACTGAACCAGGGAATTTCCAGTGCCCCAACAAGGTGGCGACCTGCCTAAAGGACTGCTCCTCAGAACCACTGTGTCTGGAAAAGATCTTAGTTTGGCTGGACACCCTACATTTTTGAGCTGTATTTATTCATATGGATGTCTTCCAGTTGTTTGCAATCAGTTGAGGATCAGTTCAGTTACCCACAAAATCTAGTGCAGCAAGTCACACCTGAAGTGCCACACATATGTGAGATGTCCTTCCTGGGCTGGCAGGGAGGACACTGGACAGGCTGTGGATTCCTGCTGGTCTGAGCAGGGGTGGGGAATGGGGGCTGGAGTCTGTTAAAAATGCTTTGTCTCCAGCACTCCTGCCTCTGTTCCCTGCCCCAAAACTCCCACGGGATCCATCCCTTCATGGACTCCTCCAGTGTGGCTCCTTCCTCAGGCTGCAGCTCTCCAGGAACTGCTCCAGCATGGGTCCTTTCACAGCACACAGCTCCTCAGGAGCTGACTGATGTCCTTGTTTCCCACTGTGTTGCTTGACAGAATGGATTTAATGACTCTCACATCCCATTTGAGGATGAATTCACTCCGCTCACCCTGAAGGACAGCAGTAGCTGACTTTCCACTTTCTTACAGACATGCTGTGCCCTGATGAACAAGGAGCAATTCTCTGGTGTGTGTTATTCCACAAACATGACACTTTACATTTTACAGATGGGAGTTTGACCAGAGGAGATCCTGGAGCTGAGCACTCAGCATAGCAGGACACCCACACAGGCTGAAGACAGGCTGCAGCACTGCCAGCTGCTCTGCTATTTCCTCCCACTATGATCAGATAAGAGTCCAATCTGATAGCAGTGACATGTGGGTCTCTCTTCATAAAACAGGGCTCGGAATGGGCCTAGGCTCTTGAACAAAGCCCAAACCTTCCAGGTCTTCCAGCATTTCTTATTCTTAGTTACACAACTGGCAAATGTGGGTGCCTTTTTGTGTTTCACACAGAAAGCAAGTACACTTCACATCTGCCAAGTAACTAAAACTGAGAAACTTCCATGTAAGGCAGAACTCCTTCACATAAAAAGGAAGAAAACACAGTAAACTCTGACCACAATTTTCTCTCTCTTGAGGAAATTATGGCTGAAGTTCCAAACTTTAAAAGGAGTTGATAGTTAAGTACTTCTTTAAGCCTTCAGCATTTATTAGGCAGTCCACGTCCCTGTGGAACCACAAGGCTGAACCACACCACCTCAAACCTCCTTGTTCCTGTAGCAAAAACTCAGGGGGGGATAAAGCAGCTTCAGTGCCATGATCCACCTCAGCCTGCCCAGGGGTCACTGGCTGGCCCAGGGACAGAGCCATATAGGTGCCACATCAGTGCCACATGGGTGTCACAGCAGTCAGTGATGGGAGGGCTCCTCTGCCTGCCCAGGGGTCACTGGCTGGTCAGGGACAGAGCCACATGGGTGTCACATCAGTGTCACAGCAGTGATGGGAGAGCTCCTCAGCCTGTCCAGGGGTCACTGGCTGGCCCAGGGACAGAGCCACGTGGGTGTCACATTGGTGTCACACCAGTTTGTGATGGGAGGGCTCCAGCACGCAGTGACAGCCACCAGCTATTCCCAGCTGCTTTCCCTGGAGCTGTCTGGCTGCAGTGGGTGCTTGGCTTTGGCCAGACAGGGTTACCACAGTGAGACACTCCAAGAAAAGGGCCCAGAATCCCTACCAGGGAATTGGGCTCGAAAAGCAGCAGAGCTGCAAAACTCTCAGATACCATCTACCACGGGACACCACAAGGTCCCGTAAGGTAAAACAGATCTTAGCCTTCTCTTCCAAACACATCAAACCAGAAATAGTTCCTAGCTTTATTTTATTATTATTTATTTTGAGAGAGATTTTTTTTTCCAGTGATACAAACTGCTTGCAGCTTTTTCCCGGGGAAGAAAACTATTTTAAAACTTGCTCCTGCCCTCTCTCTGCCATTGGTTACTGTGTATTTTAGTAAAAGTCTATTTTCAGTAGTGGAAGCCACAATTTTTTTTTTTTTTTTTTTAGGTGTCAGAACAAAGAGGTAAATACATTGTTGAGGCTTTTTAGGATCTTTGGCAAATAGGAATATATTTCCTGGTTGGGGGTTTTTTGGTGTGTAAGTGCTACATATTTCTGCTTCAGCGAAAATCAGACAGGAGGAGGCAAAGTCACATCAAACAACAAAACCAAATAAACTCAAAGACAAAGCACCAAAGCATTCAGAGCACCCAGGACATGTTTGGTGCAGCCCATTTGCTCCTCTGTATATGTCTGGAGCCCTCTTCACGTGGAGGCACAGAGGGCAGTGAAGCTGGATGTCTTTGGAGGGATGAGATTCTGTGTTTGATGATGGTCTGAAGGAGGTCTGTAACAGTAGTGAACAGGAACAAGGAATGGAAGGGAAAAGCTCTCTGAATTTTGCTCTACATTCCTACACCACAAAGCTGAAGAGAGAACACAACATTTGTATCAATAGCAGGAGACAGACCGTGATTAGGAAAATACAAAAAGGACAAGAACCAGGGTGGCTGATCTAACACATATCCTTCTCTTTTGGTGTTCCAATAAATGTTCATTTTGAAGGGAAGGAGAGCCTACAAAACTGTGAGGAGGAGCTGTAAACCACCCAAACTCCAAGCAGGTCATAAACCAGCCCCAGACTCCTCAGAGTTGAGTGGATTTGGGTACATGATTGTCCTGGAGGAATTTCATGTTTATAATTTAGCTTCAGGATTAAAATAACCAGTTGGGCAGAGGAAAAATAAGACACCAGCTGACAATTGAAGTCATCAGGACTCTGCTACATGGCATGTGTGTGTTTGGTTATTTAAATATAGGCAACAAATATTGAAAATATTGAGTTTAAAAATGGTGAGGAAACCTGGTGATGGTGGGTTTAAAGCTTTTTTATGGCATTCAGCTCTCTGCCTCCACTCCTCTCAGTTTTGTCTTCTTTAACTTCCATTTACTACTTCATGGAATTCATTTGTAATTCTACATTGTTTTAAAGTTAATAGATGGAAAAGAATCAGGAAGGAGGTTATTGTGTGAGTGTGGGCTGCTTTTTGGTGAGGGTTTTTTCTTTTTTTTTTAATGAAAGCGAAATGGGACTGGAGTGTGGGAAATTCCTTCCTCAGCAGTCACTTAACAAATTGGCCATTTTTCATCTACTCTGAGTCGGGGGAAAGACTGTCAAAGAATTTTAAAAGAAAACACTGCAAAATCTTATTAATTGAAGAAAGATTTTTGGCTTTCATTTTTCCAACCAGTGAAAGCAAAATTCATGCATCATAATTTGGGACACTGTTCCCTAAAAAGGCTATAACAAGGCAGACAGCAGATAGAGCAGGAAAACACTAAGATACGGAAAAAAACAAAGCATGGATACTATGACTCTGTCAATAGTCAAAATTTTCAACACATTCATTTTTAATTTGTGTTTCATTTAGGAACATAAGATTTACTATCATGATTTAACCATTACTCAACTAAGCCAAGGGAGACCCTAACCATTTCTTACAGAACAACACACAAACACACTCTTGGATCTTTCTCTCTGCATTCAGACTGTTTTTTGTATTACAGCCCACATTTGCTCCATAAATTCAGAGTTTACTGAAATATCACTGCAGTGTTACCAGCATTGTGGCATCCAAGGAGTGACGAGGGATTCAGGCTCCCTGCTTGGCAGGGGAGAAAAGCAGGTTAATCTGCAATAACTGAGCTGGGCACTTCTAAGCTCAGGTTACTGCAAACACCCCAGGCTATCAGTGCAGGAACAGTGCCAGTGCAAGATAGAGCACTCCTGACTGAACGTGGGGGTTAACTACAGCCGAGAAATCCCATTTGTACGTAGAAACAACAACTCTTGCATAATTACACTGATAAAAATGGATGGTCTGGATTTGTTCAGCCACAAAACCCAGCCAATCAACCTTTCAAAGAAATTTCTATTTTCCATACACGTGTTACTGAGGAAAAAAAAGCAAAAAAAAAAGTTTACTGTTTGTCTACTACTTGTTAACAACAGAACCAAGGATAGTATTTGGGTACAACATAAAGGGATATCACCTACATTTTCTGTCCTGCTAGATCCAGTCTGGCTATGGATGTTTGTGCCCTTTCAGGCACTGAGAGCTCAGTCCCTCAGACTACTTCACAGGAAAATTGTTTCCCTGGACTGTACACCTCTGCCATTCTCTGCTCATGCACATGTAGATCAAATCCATACACTTGGCAACACTGCAGCACACACAGTTTGATAAGACAACATTTAGCACAGGCAGCACTAGGGAGAGGCAGGGACCTCAGCACACAATTCTGAGCACAGGAATAAGCATTCCTGATCCCTGGAGTGAACTGCTTTCTCTCTGAACTTCTGGCCTTCATACACTACGCAATACTGAACTCATCTGTACCTACTTTTTTTTGTGTTTAATAGATACTGCCATAGTAGTGTCAGATATCCCTTCAGTACAGAAAGGTTCATCTGAAGAGAATATACACAGAGATGCCCTGCATGTCACAGGAGACTTCAGTCAAACTCTTCGGTCAGTAGATCCCTCTCTTTCCAGGTCAGACACACAAACCATTTCCAGGTGTGCTTTCATGACTTGCCTCTGTGCTTCCATGGCATCTCCTCCACTTCTGTTCAGCCAATTGAGCATCTTCACACAATGCCCCATTTCTTGTGTTTGGGTTCAACTCATAAGGACCCTCAAAGCCATTTCTCAGGTTTGCTTGGTCTGTGTGTACTTTGGTTTGGCTGATGACTTCAACTGTTCTAGACATTTAATGCTGCTCCCTGTCCTGCTCTGAGGCCAGGGGTGGCTCTGAGGGACTTCAGCCCAGCCAGCTGCACTGCAGTCAGTCCTTCCAGGTGATTGATCAGGTTTGATGAAATATGCCCCTCCAAAATGGAGGTAAAGGCAATTTTAAGCAGATTAAGGCAATTCTGGTATCACAGTTCACTAAACTTCCTATTTTAAGCAACACAAACTATTGAAACCTTTCAAATTCTAATTTAAGCAACACCTCTATTTTTGCAATACTTTTGCAATACTTTTTTCACCTATGATTCATATTACATTTTCTGGAAGTTATTTCCTTCTTTTCTTCAAAAAATCTTTTTTTTTTCAATTTTTTTTTCAAATTTTTTATTTTTTTTTCCAATCAGTCTTATTGCCTGCACTATGATAGCACATGCTTATTGTGTGGTCATATATTACCCACATGGCAACACCTGAGGTCTAGTATTTGACAAACTCCTGCTAATCAGAGTAGGTGCCGCACAGGCAACACTCACATAAAAAAAACAAAAAACCAAAAAAAAAAAAACCCAAACCCAAAAATTAACAAAACAAAACCCACTGGAAGCTGAGTAAAATTATCCAAAACTGGCCCTGAAGTATCACATAAGTTCCCTGGCCATTATCCAGATGGCCATTTGAGAAGAAATTCCAATCTAGTTTCTTACCTTTATTGTCTGGAAAAAAAAAAAAAATCTGCAATAATCCCGTGGAAAAGAAAGTGTATTTGCATATATGCTGGATTCAGTTCCTTACTGGATATGTCTTTTCTTGGCTGGTCAAATCCATTTCCTGTTGTAAATGTAAAGACTCTGCCTCCTTGCATTGAGCTCTGTTAGAAACCACCCAAGAACAGCTGACATAAATAGTGCACAAGTAAGCACAATGGGCTCAACATCCTACAAGCAAAACTCTTTACTCTGCTAAGCTGAATTTTTTTAGGCTTTGGCAGAAATATCATTTTAGAGACCCAATAAATGTACATTTGAGTCATAAGGCTTTTCTCAGCTGAGGATTTACATGGGCCTCCTTTGTATCAGCCACAAAAGTATTTTAAGAGTTTGGAAATTCTAGAAGCTTTCCTCCTGCCTTACTCAGGCACTCAAGCTTGATCCTCATTAAATCCCTTGACATGTAATATATTCCAGCATACAAGAAGCCCTTCATTGCTTCTCCATGCTTGGGAGGTAATAACCCCAGTTTCAAACGCTGGAGCAGGAACTTCTGCAGGTGTTTCCTTACCCTCCATGCAGAGCCAGGAGGGCTGGGCCAATGCTGCGAGAATGAGTCTGTGGAATGCTCCAGAAGGGCTTGAGGAAAACCATTCTTAGATTCCACTTAGGTGAGTCTCTGCTCTCACAGAAGGTTTAGGAAGGAATTTATCTGCAATGCAGGACAGTACTGGAGACAACCCATTCCTGACTCCATCACCAAGCCCTGTGAGCACGGAGCCAGCAGCTGACCCTGCTCCCTGACCTGGGTCACACTGAAGACAACAGCTGAGCCTGCAGCCTCTCACAGCCTTTGGTAACCCACGTGTGAAATGGAGATCAGGAACTGAGCAGCACATCCTCAGGCTCACTGTATTTAACACATGCAGACCTCTGAGATCTCAGGTGAAAGCCATGCCCCCCTAAGCCAAGGTTTTTCAAGATTCAGGACAGGTGGTTTTCAGGCTCAGCTCAGTACTGAGAATGTGCATGCTGAATCCCTTAAATACTGTTTTTTAATGTATTTTACAATGAGGCATCAGTATTTTGACTCAGAAAAGTGGCCACGTTTGTGAGCACATACATTGCAATATTAGTAGAATTAACATTTTTTCAGGAAGAGATCCAGACTGTTTAAAAGACGACTCAATTTTCAGTTAATTCTATGCACTAAATAAACCCTTGGAATTTGGACCCTTTCCTTCAGGCACCTCTCATGGATTCCTGTTCTCTGGCTGTGGCCCTTTCTTACCTGTGTAATTAGGAGGGCAGAGACACACATAGTTGTTGATCCCATCCACACACGTAGAGTTATTCTCACAGTCATTATCTTCACAGTCATCTGGGTTTATTTCACACCTCTCCCCCTCATACCCAAGAAGACAAGAGCAGCTTTGGAGAAATTAAAAAAAAAAAAAAAAAAAGAAAGAAAAGAAAAAGTTAGCATGAATCTAAAAGGACAGGAGGTTTGAGGTATCAAACTGAAATTAAAACATATAAAAGTTAGTTGGAGCCAAATTCACTGCTACTATGAGGCATAGAGCAATTTAACTGCAAGTGTCTGGTGAGGGATGCAGTCTGATGGTTCCTGGGGTCATGTAGTTATTTACAGGAGACAAAAATCATCCTCAGGAACCAGCCTTTGCCATGCTCCCTTTGCTTGCTGTATTGATAACTCTGGTCCTTAGCTGATGTAAGCAACTCCAGGGCAGGAGAATAAACATTCAACACAATATTCAAATCCTTGGCTTCCCTGTTAATGTTTTTGTGCGAATGTGGACATCTGCCTGCTGAGGACTGCACAATCACAGGACAGCTTGGCAGCTCTTAGATACCTCGGTCTCTTCAAAGAACAGCAGCTTGAGTTGAGTTTACAGACATGAGCATTTTCTTCTCATTACTACTCTGTCACTTGTCCAAACAAGAAATGTTTGGGAATGATTGCTTTTACAAGTGCTGTAAGATTTCAGTATGTCTGCAGCTCCCCCAACATCTATTTGGAGAAGAGCTGATGATGCCCAGATAATTCAGCTAAAACAGACCATGGCAGAGCTAGTAATGGTTCTGTGAGGATGTGGACACTAGTGAAGAGTAATTGCACCAGACATTTTATCTCACAGGAGTGTGATGTATGGTCCCTAGAGGGAGGGTAGCAAACTAAATGGCTGAAGAATGGCTTGATTTTTTTTTTTTTCAATCTCCATTTCCTTTCTAGATCTAGAAGCCATGGTTACAAACAGAATCTTTATATTTTAAACTATCTGTAAGTGATGAAGAGGTGGAGGCTAGAGTTTCCTATAAGAGAGTCTAAAAACAGGAGTTAAGTGCTCCAGTAATATCAGGGGCTTCTCAGAAGCCAGCAATGATATTTGAAATGTCAGTTTTGAAGTGCCAGCATTGCTGTTCAGTAGTCACAGAAAGGGCTGTTTGGAGTCCCAGTCCAAACTACACATTCACTCTGCTGTTCATTTCCTTTCTTATGCAGGCTCTGGTGGCAGAAAAGGAACTGAACAAATAAAAAGCATTACTGATTGATGAGGATGAAAACCAGAAAGCACTACAGCAGTCAAACTAATTGCCATCCACTGCTTTTGGAAACCAGGAGAATTTCCAAGGCAGACATAGCTGCAGGCTGCTGTTTTCAGCTCCAAGGACAAAGGTTATCCTGCTTTGTTCAGGTGTCATGGGCTGGAGATGGGCAGAGCCCTGGGGAAAAAGGAGCTCTTCAGAATCTGTGAAGAAAGCTGCAGGACTTTTCCTTCCCTTTCTCCTGTGTGCCACAGCCTGAGCAGAGTAGAGAGGCTCCCAAGGGAGGGATGGGACAAAGCTCTGCATCCACCCTCAGTAGTCCTAGGCTGGACCATGAGTGTTAGGTTAGATTCTTCATGATGTGCAATCTCAGAAAGAAGTAATAAAGAGAAGAAAAAAACGGGAATTTTTTCCTCAGCCTCCACAACAGTAAGATCTTTCACACTGGTATAGAAGAGGGACACTGGTCACATTCAGAGTAATTTTCATTCTGTAGGGACCATCCACAGGTCGTGAGGGTTAGAAAACCTTCACTCTGAATAACCAAAACCAAACTGCTCCAACAAATCCAATTTAGGACACAATAAATCAATAAGGAATATTTTCTTCTCCTATCTCAAGCTCATTATTGCTAATAAACACGTCCTCTTGCTGACCCAGAGCCAGAGGATCAAAGGAAGCAGAAAGGAAGGAAGAGCTGGCACACCATCTTTGGTGGCAATGCAAGTGTCAGGGAGGGGGTTAAAGACATCGCATTAAATACAGTGATACATTCATCACGTCTTGCTTTCTGATTACAAACCGCCATTTTCAGGGGGTTATAACTCAGTCATAAAAATATGCTCCAGGCTGTAACTTGGAAGACAAGTTCTCAGTTTGGGAAAAGAAATGTATCTATTTAAAGAAAAGCAACAAGAGTGGCTTTGTGCTGGTTATTTTCTTAATGTGAACATAACACCATTTTCCCCTCCACAAAACAATTGGGGCAGCTTGGATGTGTGCAATTAAAATTGACATTATTAAACACTATCACAGTAACAGTTCACAGTGGAGTTACCATTAATAACAATTCATTTGGGATTGTTAACATAATGCTCAGTATTAGGACACATTCCATACTCAGGGAAATGTCAGAATAATTGATGACATTTGGCTACTGGTCCTTATGTAGTATAGAGAGTCTTTACATTATTGCTTACATACTATTCTTTATTTTGATTTGCATTCAAATGTACCAGATATGAGACCAGAAATTAAAAGATAAAACATACAACTTGGGATCTGGATTGAACTACATGTTGAAAGAATTGCAGCTTGGGACTGCTTGTATGTATTCTCCCAGAAAAAGCTTAGAAAAAAAATGAAGTCTGCTGAGTGACTGGAAGGTCATCAGACTTGGGTTCCAGCTGACCGAGGGAGAAAATGAATTCCAGAGACAATGATGAAAACTCTGCAGTGACTCAGTAGTGAAGCAGTGTGAGACAGCATTTCATGTAGATGCTGGAAACAATGGAGCCATGCAGGAAACAACTGTTTCCTAAGCTGCTGTGTTCTAATAAAGGTCTAAATTCCCTATTCCTCTTGTTTAGGGACTGGTGTTGTGTTTTCCTATAAAGAATTATGTAACATCTCATTATCCTTATGAAGTTTCAAGGGAACACTAATGGCAAATTTGTGGCGTAAACTCTTGGACTCAAAGCATTTTGTAAGGTTTTTGGTTTTTTTTAAGCTGACAGTTTTTAAAGTTTAATGTATTGGATTTTTAAGTAAAATCTAATGAAAAAAGTTAGCATCTGTTTATTAAAATAGGAATCCATACAGTGTGTCAAGTTGCAAAAAAAAAAAAAATTAGCTTTTAAACAGATATAGTTAATTCTTTCAGGAATATTACAATGTCATGGTAAAGATGTCTTTTATGCCTAGATCCCAGTGGAGTAGTTTGTAAGTCTGGAAGTGCAATGTTTTTCATTGAACTAGGCAGAATTAACACTCGGCAGTTAATCAGTTCCAGGATTTTACATTTATGAGGGCACTTACAGTGTGTGGAAAATGCTAAAAAAAAAAGCGATCTGGGAAATGGAGGAGGTTTTATATGGAGAAAAGTTAAAATAACCCAGAGCCTTTGTCTCGCAGCACTGCAGGTTATCGGGGATCAGCTGTTGCCTGTGGGTAAGTGCAGAGAGCTGACAGCTCTGCTCCTGCCAAAGCCTCCCTTCCAGGCATGCTGAACCACCAGGACATGTCTCACTGGCCATCTCTTTTATCAGCCTTAATAGGTGACTTTTTGGGCAAGCTTTTGTCAAGGCAGACAGATTAGATTAGAAGGAGCAATTCAAAGGGAGGAAGAACTTTACTTTTCCACTCCTCTGAGTCACGCCGTGTCACTTATCTATTCTTCAACACAGAGAGTGCTCCTACTTGAAGGAAGAAAATATGAAAATTACTCAGGATTGAAAAAATGCAAGGCTAAAAGAGGACAGAGTAACTCCAGCTGAACCTTTGCCCTTGGCTGTCCCACCAGGATCTGCTATTCCAGCAAACCTGAGCGCCTCAGGCCCCTGCTGCTGACAGCCCTTGTGGGCACCAGGCACAGCAGGGGCGTGGGGCTGGAATCTCAGTCAAAACTAAGAGTTTCCTGTCTTTGAGGGGAATATCACCACCTTAGCATTATTTCAAATGGTAATTTTCTTGTCTAAGGCCACAAAAACTTGAGAGTTAAATAGCTTGGCATTTCATAGGGAGAGAACTTTGGCTTAAGTTTCCTTTTTACAAGAGTAAAGATTTGACAAGCTTGGCAGCAGGGCTTGTGTATGAATATATTTCCCTAGGGAAGCAAATATACAGAAAATATAATTTCTTTTACAGGCCACACAACAAAAAAAAAAAAAAAATCCAAGGAGGCCTCTCATGAAAATGTTTCTGACATATGCTTCCTCACAGCACATAATGTAGGGCAGAATTTTCCCATCCTGGTGAACACAATTTATATGCACGTAACTCCGACTGCTGCCATCCACTGGAGAGATTTCCCACCAAAAAAACCCCAACCCAACCAACCAAATTCAATCTCAAAATCTTTCCATATCTATATCTATACCCTCCTTGTCACTGGCTGTTCCATCTCCACACCGTATTTCCCTAAGCCATGCCACAGCTCCACAGTCCTGCAGAGCCACTGAGGTTATGGAGTGACTGAATTAAAAACAAGGAGAAAATGGAGCAATGCATATGCTGAACATTCAATTTTATGCAGCAGGGTTTTGATGAGATATGGTTTTATGTGTCTTTTATTAGGCCAACTGAAACTATATAAATAACTGTAAAAGCAGAATCTTTCCCTAAAAAGCCTCAAATGTTGTTCATCAACAAAACCATCCCTACAGTTTTATAAAGGATCTCAAAAACAATGTTCATTTAGGACTGAAGCAAGGCCACTGAAATTGTAAAATTCATTTAATTTATAGAGAAATTCAAAACTCTTTATCTACTACCACAGAACAAAACAAAAATGCTAAAGAAAAACCCAATCCAAAATATATGTTTGCTTTAATTCCAGTATTATGGATATTATAAAATGTTTTACTATTCCATTTTTAGTATCAGCTATATTTTTGAAAAATGAGTACTGAGTGACAAACTCCAGATATTCTAATATGATGTGGTTTTACATTGGCACAAGCTGGAAAAACCTATGGACATGAATGACCAGAAAGGAAAGTGAACTGAAGATCACCAGACCATTAATTCTCTCAAGTAGAAACTGAATCTGAAATTTTACTCCAAAAATTGCTGGGCCTGCTAAAATCTGAATCAAGAGGAGGTAGATCAGATCAGAGCAGTGGTTTCACCAGAATCTACAGAGCCTGTCAGGCAGCATGACCACTTGGATGTGCTGTGACCTGCTGAGCCTCCTCCTCCTCTCCACCACCATGACCCTGCAGACACATCTGGACTCGGGAGCCTCCTCTGCTCTGTTCAGGGTTGCCACAGGTGCTCCAGCTGAGCCCTGAACTGCCTCTCATGGAGATGTGGCCATGTCTCCTGTTCTCCACACTGGAAAACCTCCAGCTGCTGTTTGTTAAGAAGCCTCTTCATCCCCATCAACCTGTGCTTTTCCACTGTAGTTAATCACCAGTGTCCTGGGTCCTGTGATGTGCTGCATCTGCTTCTGGAAGCAGGGAGTTCTTGAGGGTGGGCAGGCACGGAGAGCAGCATTGGGGCATTTCTTCTGTTTACTGCTTCTTCTTTTGCAAGAAACAGCATAGACATGGAGGAGCAAATCTATGAAAATTCTAGCAGCTCTTTTTTAAAAATAAACTTTCTATCAACTTGAATGACAACAAGTGACCAAAGTGCCAAACTTGTATTTTCTTAGCTGTGAAGTAGTGCCTGCAGCAGTGCAGATCTCCCAGCTATCTCATTAAAATTTCTGGACTTCTCTGGGAGCATCCCCACCTATGCTACATCTTTGTTTGTCTGGGCAAACTGAAATCTACAATATCCAGCTGCAGAGGTTATTCTCTTGCAGACACAATGCTTAAAATGTGGTAATCTCCCCATGCTTTTTAATTGTTTCTTTAAAGCCTGTTTGTCTGCAAGATTCTTTAGTATGAAAACATTTTGGATCTGGCTGTCAAGCAACAGATGCTCACTTTATAAATACAAAAACAGCTTAGATGTGAGACTGAAATGCCCCAAGGAAATTTAGGATACAGATAACACAATGTAGATCATAGAGACCACTCAAAAGCTCTTAAATGTATATTCCATGATGAGGAAATAAGGAGGCCTGTTTCACAGGAAATGATATTGTCACAGCAATGAAACCAAAGCAATAGTTTTGTATAGCAAATAGAAATGCCACATGCAGCCGTTTCCACAAAGGAGCCATTACGGTTCATTATTGCAAAGCAGAAACACATTAAATTTTATCATCTCATTTTAAACAAATTTTGTGCTACTACCTGAATCCATCTTTATTTGCCTCTGTGAGGTGGCAGGTCCCCCCATTCTGACATGGATTTTGAATGCAGGAATTAATGGGCACACTGCAGTCTCGACCCTATTTGGGAAAACGCAAAAGAAACAATGTTAGTAAGACTCATGTCATTTGAATCAGTGTCTCCTGTTCCTTCACTCTGCTTGTGGCACCACTTACAAGATGTCTGCGGTCTTCAGATCCATGACATCACCACATGTTCTTTATTGATGATCAGATTTATTCATGACTTCAGTGAGAATTTGGCAGGGCAACTGCTTTTTCCAATGGGACTGGTGGGTATCTCGGTATCACTTCAGGTTCAAGACTGTAATGAACTCTTTCACTGGAGTGTTTTAAGGAAACAGCTGGCTTCACCATTACTCTAACACACTTTAATGTTAGTTACAATGAAAATAATGACTGAGAACCAAAGGTGAGCAGAAGGCCACACACACTGAGCACAAGCCCATGTGGAGCCAGTAATCACCAACTGCATTTACCAGGCACTCAGTTAAACCCTGCAACAGCACACACTGCTCATTACCAGAATCAGAACCCATGAGAGAGAGGCCCTTTGTGTGGTGGGAGCTGAGTTTGAATTTCTGCACAGAACACACCAAGATTTCATCACTGACTCAGTTCCACTCTTTAAGATTGCCTTAGAACATACCTCAGGTCCAACTGAACCTCACCAGCTTGAGCAACCTCCACTGCTACTGACTTTTTACTGGCCATTGAAGGCATAAACATATTTCTCTGCTCATTATATTCTGCTGATTAGAACAAGCTTTTTGTAAAACTGGCAAATACATTGAAGAGTTTGCTTTTGCTTTTCAGTTACTGACACAGGAGGGTGGAGTAAAGCCACCCAAAAGCCTCAATACTCAAAGGATCTGAGCAATCACAAGAAGTTCAAGGGACAACTCTGCTCCTCCTGCTGAAGATCCCACCAGCAGTGGACCTCTGCCAGCTTATCTACTGGAAAGCTGGTAGATCACTGCAGTCAAGAGGAGAAAAATATCTTGAGAGATACTTATATATTTTTTGTCTTAATTTGTCTCTGGAGTGCTTGTCTTGATATCAGTGCAGCCTCAGTTATGCCTAACCAAGGCATAAAAAACCCAAATCAGCTCATGAAGTGAACTCCAGTACAGGGTTCATTCAATCTGGTCTGTCCAATCCTCATGCTTGGCTCTTCCTCACATGTCCTATGGGTCAGTCCCCCAGACACCTCTGAAATCTTCAGTACTTTGCAGCAGGCAGGATATGTGGCCATCATGTGAAGGCCAGAGAGCTCACTGTGAAGAAGTGAGGCACTCTGATTATCACAGAATCACTGGGTTGGAAAAGACCTACAGGATGGAGTGCAACATTTGACTGATCACTACTGTGACAAACAGACCAAAGCACTGAGTGCCACACCCAGTTGTTTCTAGAGCACCTTCAGAGATCATCATTCCATCACCTTCCTAGGCAGCTCATTCCAATGCCTAACAACCATTTCAGTGAAGTTTTTCCTGATAATCCAATCTGAACCTTCCCTGGCACAGCCATTTCCTCTTGTCCCATTGCCAGCTGCCTGGGAATAGAGCCTGACCCACACCTGGCTGCACCCTCCTGTCAGGGAATTGTAGAGAGAAGATCCCTTCTGAGCCTCCTTTTCTCCAGACTGGGCCCCTCCAGATCCCTCAGCCACTCCTTGTGACTCCAGACCCTTCTCTTCTCTGGACATGCTCCAGCCCCTCAGTGTCCTGCAGTGATGGTGGCCAGAGCTGGACACAGCACTCAAGTGTTGCCTCACCAGTGCTGAGTATAGGGGAACAATCCCTGCCCTGCTCCTGCTGGCCACCCTATTTCTGGTTCAAGCTAGTGCCACTGGCCTTCTTGCCCACGTGGGCACATGGGGTCACGTTCAGTCTCTGGAGTCCAGCAACTCCTGGTCCTTTCCTGTCCCGCAGTTTTCAGGCCCTCTGCCCTCAGCTAGGAGCTGTAGGGGGTTATTGTGACCCAAGGGCAGGCCCCAGCATTTGACCTTACTGAGCCTCATACTGTTGGCCTCCAGCAACATATATATATTTATGTATTATACTTTTTATATTATAATTTCATCCAACACCACCGAGGAGCTTTGTTAACAAAGCCATATTTCCTGAGGCTCTGTCTCCGGCATTCCCCAGAGTGAGGAAGATGCAGCTTTGCATTCTGAAATTTCTGCAAATACAAGGAAAGAGGGACAGGCTTCTCCACACTGTACCAGAAGAGAAACCCTTCCAAAGGACCACAGAAAGCCCTGGCCACCCGTGCCTTGCTGAGAGCTCATCCCCCAGCGCAGCAGTGCCGGCAGCACGCACGGCCCTCACCCAAGGCCTGGCACTGAGGCTTTCTGCTCCATCCCTGCTCCCTGTGCCAAGCAGCCTGTCCTTCTCCATCTGAAACTCTCAGTTCCCAAATGTCTCAGGCAAGAGTTGGGCTGGTGCCGAGGGAAGCTCCTGCAGGTTTTATTTTGGCACCGTGTGGGCCGCAGTGCTTTGCGGATGGAACCGTGGAACGTTGACACTGATCCGCTCCCGCCCTGCTCCAGCACTGCCCATCCCCTGTCCATCTGTGCCCTCAGTCCTGGGTGTTTAACATCTTACTGGAGGGAAGCTGCAAGGTGTTGGTTTTTACACTTTTCCTGCACCCTTGGATTATTATTACATAGAGAGATTATTGATTATTACAGAGATTATTGATTATTAGATATAGAGAATTGATTATTATATATACTTCACTAACATCAGCTACTTCTATTTCATACAAACTTTTTACCCCTATATCACTAAAACACTAAACCCTTGGCAGCCAAGCAGAGCAAACAGCAAAGCATCTGTTTTTCTGAAGGCTTTTTGTCACAGCTGAACACTGTGTAAAACAGCTCCATCACTTCCACTATAATTACTCAGATTAATTTTAATGTTCCTGTAAAAATTTAATAAAGATAAATGTTAAAATGAGAGCAAGACCCTTTCAGTCTCTTGCACTGGTACATGAAGTTTCTCATGACAAATTCTGCTCTCATTTCTGTACTGAACATGGCTGAATTATTGGCTCCTTGGGCCTCAGGCAGCATGGAAACCCATCAGAATGTGCTGCTGAACCAGAAAATTGCAAAACTAAGCTGCTGTGTGGCTTTAAGAAAATCAGAGTCTCTCTGGCTCAGTTTACTCATTGTAATAAATGGTCAAACAACACTTAATCCTTCCCTGAGGATTATCTTCTTGGAGTTGACTTTATGAATTGCACATTGTGAGCCCACAAAACAAGTACAACTTCTCTAACAAGGAAGACCTTGAAAAACAAAGAACTCTGAGAGGAGAGAAGCTGCAGAAAATAGTGGTACTAATAAATCTACAGCAAAGCAAGGCCATTTTATTTCTGTATGAGACTGTCACTACCCAGAAGAGCCTAAAGACATTCTAGAAACATCTTTCAAATGAATAATGCAATTCTCTAGTCTCAATTTACAGTAAGACTTCTTACTGGAAAAATGGAATTGCTGTCAAGCATCACTAAAATTAATTTATCTGTGAGTTGGGAAATACTCGAGTCACATTGCCTGGAAATAACTATTGTTACAAAGGAGAATATTTTCTATTTGCTTCAAGACTAAAAGGCCTTTTAATGAAGTCTGAAGCAGAAATAGAGGTGCAGACTTGTTTCAAGGACAGGCAAGAAGATAGGACTGCCTCAGCAATTCACAGAAATAGGATGAAGGTCCCTCTGTGTGCAATATTTTACTTCTAGAGCTTTTTTAGGATACAATAAATTTTTTCTGTTCTGATAGGAAGGCATCAGATCCAAAACACTTTCACATATTTTCTCTCATGTTCTGTAGGAGTAGAAAGCTTTAGGCATTGAAACAGGAAATTTCTGCAACATTAGAAGACATATACATTCAGAGTCCAGCTGTCCCTTTAAAGCTGAAGTACCTCAGCTGGTCCAGACTTTATCTGGGCTGCTCCAGCTCCATATTTCAGTGAATGAGAACAGAACTATTCACCATACACAGAAAGAGTCAGTTCTTTGTTTGAAATTACCCATACTGGGCATTACTGTATCTACAAGCTGTTCCTCGGCACTGCTGTGCCAAATTCCAGCTTTTACAAGGATCCAATACTGGGAACATTATATCATGATCAATAAAACACCCAATAACAAGTAGCAAAAACTAATAAGAACCCTCAGCAGGAAGAACGTGGGATAATAGAGTAAAAAAAAAGCACTCATTTGCCTTGACACTGTTTCAACCACTGCAATAATTTTTTTCAATTAACTTTCAGGAATCAGTATTGTCTGTGTAGACCAAGAATTTCATTCACACTCACATGGCAGAGGTTTGAGCTCTGTCCATCTCAACGTGATCCTTCTGTTTTTAACAGCAGTGGGCACAGATAAGGGGTGGCAGCACAGGCAGAAGGTGGAAACCTCCCGGTGTACAAAACCGTCACTGACTGCAGGAGAAACACGACCCAGGCAGGCAGGGAGACACCTGCAGACAGGCAGGAATCTCTCCAGCCTCACTGGTTTGTGAATAGGGAGCCCTCTTTCCAGGTAATTACAGCCCTGTTCAATGACTACAGTGTTTCACAGCATGTTGGAAAAATGAGCTCTACAACAGAAATACCAAAGTTTATTCGACTTGTTAACAACATACAGTGTGTTCATAATGAATTTTAGCTAGATGGTGTATGTGGAGAACAGATGGCAGCATTCATGTGTTTTGTAAAAATACTAAATGAAGACAAATATAGTTGATAGAGACTTTAAATTAAGAACGGGGAAATTTTCATAAACAACTTAATTATCAAGGTCTAAATACAGCTACAGCTTTTAGGGAAAACAGACAAAATTACATCTACAAAGACACTGTATTGCACACTCTGGCCTTTACATTCCTAATTGTGCGAGTAATGCGTTCACATCCAACTCTCAGTCTCACAAGCATGAAAACACTTGTCTTATGGGCTTCCTGGTCAGAAGTTAATGGGAAATCATTACATTATAAGGGAAAAGGCTTGGTAAATCTTCCACTTCATGATAGGTTGGAAGGAAAATTCACAGGAAGATAACTAAGAAGAACACTGTGTTCCATGAGTATATCCAGGAATGTTATTCCAGCCTACAAGTATCTGCCAGCTTTAACATTTCGACCTCCTAATCCTTGGAAATGAAGAATAAATGGTCACTTGCAGCCACTTTGTTGAGCTGTGTTCTGCTCCCACAGAGCATGGCAAGGATTTTAGCAGTTTTCTGAATTATTCTGATCTAGGTTTATGCACACACTTGAGTGTTGCTACATCTGGATGTGCCAGTGGGACCTGTCCTTGAACTCAGACCTGCAAGGTCCAGCAGCACAGGCAAGGGCTAAATGTGGTGTATAACAGTGATTCCCTGATGCTTTGTATAAAAAAAAAAGAGATGAGATGGGACAAGAGGAAAGGAGAGGAGGGAAAATCCAGAAGCAATAGAAGATACAGACACTCAGCATAGAAAGAGAATTCAGTTTGAATTTTTGAATGTAGCTTTTCCCTTTAAGTTTTACTCCTTTCATGCTTAGTAAAGTGAGAACTCTGATCAAAGGTTTTCCTGAAGCTGTGCCATGCAGCTATCCAATAAGGTATAAACTGATGCTAATTTTTACCTAATAGCATTTTTTTTACCAGTGTCTTCTTTCACTACTTGAAACCTTTATCCCTCTGCCAAAAATAGTCAAAACTGGGGGGTAAATTGAAATTTTCCAGGGCAGAAAGGGAATGAGATGTCTCATGAACAAAGTTTTATCACATAAACTTCAATTCCACTAGAAAATTAAGCTGGGAAAAAGGAATGAGGCATTCAACAAATTTTCCCTGTCATAAACACATTTAGCAGCCATAAATACAAAGAAGAAACAAAAAGAATTTTGCATAATTGACCGAGGAAACACGATACATAAATTCAGCCTCACAGCCAACACGCTAAGTTACAAGTTTGGGAGGAAAAATTCTCTCATGGTTGTGTATTTCAGAGCCTTTCAAGGCAGGGAAACTCAGTATTTGCTATAATGGGATCATAAAAAGAAGTTTTACATGTACCGCAGTTATGGAAGCTAGCAGGGCATCTGGTGCTAACTGCAGCAGGAGGGACTTGATGGATCCCTGCAAACACAGCTTTGGAAAGGGAATGCTATCAAATAATCAGAGATGTTGTGAACTGTGGGAAGAATGGCACTACAAAATATAAAATTAACCCAAATTCTTTTAAAGGAAGAGCTGAACAGTACATTCAGCATTGGGAAGAAGTGTTATTTTACCAGTGAGGCCATTTGAATCTGATTTCCTGATATTAGACACCTGCAGACAGCTGACAGCCTGCTATCCACACACAGCAGTGTGAAGCTCTTCAGCAGACCCAGGTGAAACTGTTTTCCTTGTTTATGCACTTTCTGGCCACGGACACAATGGCTAAGCCTCAATCTGGAAAAGATGTATCTGATGCTCACTGGCAAGGTCAAACAAGTAGAAGAGCTGGCAGGGAGTATGTTAGATCCATCTGCTCAGCCATATATACAAATTATTTGGCAAGGCACGGGTAATATCACAGCAATTCTGGATCAGACTTTGCTGAATTTTTGGCTTTCAGATTGCCAGGTGGAAGTTGAGAGGTTTTGATCATCTGTTGTTCACAAAAAGTCTTGTGACTCCTCCTTCTGAACACAGACCTTGCTACAGACACCCACACCTCGGGGACAAATCCCCACTCACACTGCGGAGGAATTAATTCTTTTTCTTCAGTCACTCATCCCAATGGGGTAATAAAAATGTGCCTTCTGAGGACTGCTGTTTAGAAGCCAATTAATTTAACACGAAAAATCAATTTATTTCATCCACCTCTAGTCTGGAATAAAGGTTTTTTAATATAAATTAGATTTTACCTAGCACAATCTGAATTATTTTTTCAGTTCAGCATCTCTATTTATACAGGTGTACTTACACTGACACATCCATACCACAACAGAGTTGACTGCTGCTCACAAACATGAGAAATACTATTTGTTAAATGGCACAGAAGGCAGGTTATGAAAAGAAGAGACCCCGATATTGTTCTTGTGCTGCCCCTCCCACCACTCAGCTCTTTCAGCTCCCTCTGCAAACTTTCTCAGTGTTACTATTAGAAGTAAAAAATACAGTATTTACAAAAAAAAGACAATATTTAAACCCCACCATCCTCAGCACTGTATGGTTACCTCCTATGCCAGTCTAGCTTCACCTGGCATCTGATTAAACAATAATTGGCCATGGAAGCAGCACATCTTAGTGACTTCCTTGTCCTTGTTAATAAATCACAATTGTCAATTTATAGCAAATTAGGCAAACTCTGCTCTCTTAAGCCTCATTTCATTTAAATCAGAAAGATTTATGACCCTCCAGGGTATAATACACCTTCCATTACCTCTCCAGCTAGTAATCAAGAATATGCCTGTCAAAGTCAAAGTGCAAGGATTTATCATATTATTTTTTAAAAACTCTGGTTCTTCTCCTATGAGTATGGAGTTTAATTCTCTGTGGACATTTGAGGTTTATTTTGTAATTATATTAATTACCATGCAAATCCTGATTGCCCTTCTAAACCTCTCCTTACATAAGCACTTTGGGTTTCAATGGTCTTTTGGGCTTTTAATCAATGACAGGAGATATGTCATTAATCCATCACGAGTCACTCCACACGGCACATGTCTGAAATGAGTCCAGAGGTGCCAAACTGGATGGGACAGGTGCTCTAGAGCTTCCAAGGTTACAACTGACTCATCCAGACCATTGTGTGAACATTTTGGGAGATGCAGAAGAAAATTAGGGACACTGAGAATAGTTAATTTTGCTGAGGGTTGACTGTATACATAAAATACAACCCAATATATTCGATGTAAATCCAACACTGACTATTTCCTATGTAGCCTCTAATTCAACCAGTATTCATGAATGAGAACAGTGTTTTTAGTACCTTCAAAATACTTAAGTGCCTATTTATTTTAAAGTACATTCTGCAGTGACAATAAAACTTTTTCCCTTTCAGGCTTTCCAAAGTCAGTGCCTCTTTTTCAATGTGAACTCTGTAGAGAAAGTTATAAAGACTGGATATTTGTATAGATAACAAAAATACTATCAATATGATTTAAGAAATAAATATAAAATATAATTGGTGTATTTTAAATTAGCTGTGCCTAATACTTAAGCTACTGAACAGCCTGCCTGGAGAGGAGGCACACATTACAAACAGAAACCCAATAAAGCCTAACATGAGGCAGAGATTATGTGATTAAAAAAAAACTCTCAAAAAACCTCACTGGGTTTCTGAAATAAACAGAGCTAAAGATGCTGGAAGAGTCCCAGTCCCTTGGAAGAACCTTCTTCTGGCACATCCCTGTTTGTTAAGGATGCAGGCATTTGGTTTGCAACACTCTGCTGCTGAAAGGTCTCACACTGAAATGCATTTTATTTCAGCAGAAATGTCAGTGTAATCTGTTTTGCTTGTGTGAGATCTGCACAGCTTCCCCTGCAAGGTTTCCCAGCTCAGAGACACCAGCAATCCCTTTTGAAATCCATCTGGTAGTGGCCTGAACTGGCAGGTAACCCAGGCAGGCAGCACTGATTCCAGAATCAAACGTGCACATAAATTTTTCAGACAACTAAACAAGTGAAACATGCCCAGTGTGTGAGGCAAGAGCACAATATTTATTTCAGTGGTCCTCAGCTATATGAGGAGGGGACCCCAGGGACCATGGGGGTCAGAGAGCTTTGGGACAACCTTACCTGCAGTGTTTGTGCACTTATCCCAACACACTCATCTAATCCCAATCAAATTCCCAAACGAGTCTGATATTAGATCATCTCTATTTACAGGAGTGGCTTTACTCTTCTTTTCATCTTAGCCTGCTTATAGCAACTTCGTCAATTCCATCATCTCCAAAGGAAAGGAGAAAACAAGGCAATCAACCTCCCAGGACAATCTCTGTTCATGTTCTTGGACAACAAAAGAAACCCCAAAGCCATTTCGTTGAGCACACTCAGTGCCAAGAAAGCCTCAAGGATAACAGATGACAGAAAATCACAAGGAAATTTACAATAAGGATTTTCAGCTGTGGCCAACTACATCAGCTGGTTCAATCATGCAGAAATGGTGGGATGCCAAAAATTAAGACCTGGTTAAACAGAACTTGATTAAGCAGTTATAGGAACCAGCATTGTGAAAAATCACAAAGGAAGAAAAAAAAATATTTAGTGCAATAGGACCAGGCAAACATAAGAACAAGAGCCTGAAACTCAGCTTAAATGCAAATAAAACCTTCTCCTTTATCCTGGGAAAGAAAGATTGGAAGTCTAGTCACTCATTTAGAACTAGACCAGGAGAACAGTAGTAAAACCAAGTGAGGAGGGATAATCCACACTGACAAGAGAATGAACACATGTGCCCACTTGTGTCAGTGCCTACCTGTGTCAGTGCCCACCTGTGGGTACAACCCCCCATCCCCTGAGCTGCTCAGCTCCTGATGCAGCACTGCACAAACACAACGAGTGCCTGCAGCTGCTCAACATCTGCTTTTTTTTTTTGGCCAAACAAAAACCAAAATACTACTTCAGAGCTGGCTTTATTGTTAGAGCCCTCATTAGGACCTGCCACACTACAGGAGTGGGGTTTTACAGGGCCTGTGGTGGGTTTGTTCCTGCCTCCATGCCTTCAGCCAGCAACTGGGGCAGTAATCCCTCCCTGAGCCTTTCATTTTATGCTCTTCTACATGTAAATTTCCATTTTCTGTAGACCTACTACAGCAGAAAGGGCAAAAAGCAAGTAACACAAGTCTGACTGCTGCATGGTAAATTTTACAGAGTAAGCATGTGGAATAAAATACTGTGATTTCTGCATTTTTTTTCAGCCTTAGGAGTGTTTTATGAAATTATAACCACCTACTGCTTACCCTGGTGTTTGTCCTAAAAATCCACACATAAATACAGACCTACTCATTTTATGTGGCCACCCATTATCTCTCATCCCTAAAGGCTTTCTCTTTTGTTTTACTATGAGTGGAAAATGCTTCTTTGACATTCATTAATAAGCATTTTCAGTACGGGTAAAATGATCAAACAAAAATAAAACACCCCAGACCACATAAACACATGCTCCAGGAGAATTTATTAGAATGAAAGTTCAAGGCACAACCACCTCACACAAACAGCATTTTGCTGCACTGATTTCTTCTGCACAAAATCCTGGCCTTGAGCTGACATTCCAGTGCCTGGGCCCCTGACCCTGGCACCAGGAGAGAAGAGAGGCCAGGGCAGAGTGGAGGCAGAGGGGAGTTTGCTCTCTTGGTTATGTGGATGAGGGCAGGCTGCTTAGAGCCCCTTCCAGTTTCTTGTCCCTTTGCAATTGCAGCTTAGGGATTTATTTGTGCGCTGGAGGACATACATGGGGACTCACCTGTGTGTGTTAACAGAGCCAAAGAAACAAAAGCACAGAGCTGCATTTGCACACAGGATCAGCCTGACAAAGCAGGCAGGGACTCACACAGCAGCAGCCAAACTCCACACTGGGTTACATCCACTCAACCCCACCCAAGCCAGCATCACTGAGAGATTTCCCTGTTGGAATAGTCTCTGTGTGGCCCCAGGCAGCTGCAGGTGAGCAAACAGCACCACACCCACTCTGAACTCTGTGCTGAGCCCTCCCCAAGCTGCCCTGATTGCAGGGCTCTCATGGATTACTTGTGTAACACTGCAGAACCTCGGTGTGGCTAAGTGCAAATACAGAAACTTCCCCTGCTCCAGGCACAGCAAGGCCAGTGCACCCTAGGAGCCAGGAGTACAGCTGGGGCAGGGCTGAGAAAACCTTCTGTCAGCCTTGTGCTCAGCAGCCACAGATCCTGCTCTCTGCACTGACCCCCTCAAGTGCTGGCACAGAATCTATATCAGTGCCCAACATGGGATTTGTGTGAATCCCCCATTTCCCAGAGACATCCTGCTCTGAGACCCCTCCACTTCTCAATTTGTTTCCAGGGACAAAAACCAGGCGTGGGGAGTGGGGAAGGTGAAGAGCCAAATTCCTAGCAGAACTTTGGAGCCAGCTTCCTCACTAAATATCATTCTGGCTTCACTATAATGCCTCCCACCACAAGAGTCTGGCTGCAAGGAATGCTGTCTCTCCAAAGCCTAAGAGCTTTCCCCAGGATTTTTCCAATTTTATCTGTCATTCTGGATGATTGCTGAAATTGCTTGAACCCTCCAGACACTGCAGGGCTGCAGGAAAAGTCAGGACACTGGCTGAACTCAACAGGGAGGTGAAGGGATTTGGATAAAATTGAGAGCAACTCTACCACAGACATGCATCAGCATCTGGTGCCTGGAGTGTGGGATGTGAGCTGTGCCAATTTTACCTATCTCCACTTTCCATTCCAGACAGCTTTCAGTGACAGCAGAACCCAGAGGTGACAAACATCTGCCTTGCAGCAGCTCTGGCTCCTTTACCTGAGCAATCAGAGAGGCTGTGGAGATTCCCAGGCAGGCACTGAACTTTCTATTCTGGGTTGGCAATGTTCTTTCATTTCAGGCAAAATAAAGATGTATTTTAAACTATTCCCCAGTTCTACAAATAATTTTATTGGAAAGAAAGCAAATTATACTTTATTTGTTGCTACCTCAGTTTTAAGAAAAAGGAAGTATAAAAGACAAAAATCAGCCAAAAATCTCCAAAAGGGCATTTTCAGAATAAAGCAATGACAAAGTGCACGGAGTGTTGGTTCCACTCACCTTAGTTTTTGCTACAGTTATTCAAGTGAATTTTTTTCCAGTGGCTTATTGATTGCAAGTTTGATTAATCTCTCGAATTCCAAAACCATGAACTCAATTTTGCAACATCACTGGGAATACGTACAAGCCACACACTCTACGCAATCAATGAATTGGTGGGTTCCTGTTATTTATTTCCCAGCCCCAGCTGCACTCACACACACTGGCTCTTGCACGCAGCCAGTAGCATTTCCAGCAGGAGAAAGCTCCATCTCTCTACTCAAAATCAGACTTTGCAATCTAAACCACACATATTACTTAAATAATCATTCAAAGGATGCTACGGAGAAGAGGAAAAAAACCCCAAAAAACCAACAACCCCAAACCACTGGAGGATGACACCTATGGCTGTGTTTAATATGAAAACAGGAGTTTTTCAACAAGGAGAGCCAGCTCCTGCCAGCACTGGTGGCATCCTGGATCTCCTGCTCATGAGCCTGCCAGATGCTGGAGGTGCCATATCCCACTCCTTGGGGCTTTCCCCCCAAAGTACAGCCACAACAGCACAGTTTCAACCATGGCTTATCTTCAACAAGCACATCCATCACCCACTTGAAGCAAAGAGCAGCAGCACAGATCATTATCAGCTCAGCTTTGCCTGTTCTGAGTGAGCAATCAGTGTTTCTGTCCTCATCAAACACCCCTGGGGCCCTCTGGCCTCGCAGCTGAGGTGGTCCATGGCTTATCTCACTTTTCAGTTCACCCAAACCATCAACGGCAGCACTAAAATTGCTAAAAGCCCCACAAACTATACATTCAACAGCAAAATTGAATTCTGTAGGGCTAAAAGCCCCACAAAACAGTCAACAGCAAAAACATCTCTGTGAGCACGAAAAGTAAGAGATGGAACCATCATCAGTGTGACAGCAAAAACCAGACCACAAACTTTTGAGGATGCAGTTGACTGGGAGAATGTCCTGATCCATCAGGCACCACTCTGGCAACTGGTGACTTAGGTGACTTTCTGCCAGCTGCCCTGCTCTTTTCTGAAGGCTGGCACGAGCATAGGAACCCCAGAAAGCTGCTTATAATGCCTGTCCCTTTGCAGGGAACATTGGGAAGCCGTCAGCTTAAATTTGGGAAAAGGGTGGGTTTTTCACTTTATTGATGCACTCTTCCACACAGGATTTTTTGAAAACCTACATCAAACAAGGAAAAACAAATGCTGAGAGGGCAGATTTAGGGCAATTTATCAAGGTCTAGAAAATAGCTTCCAGATGGATGGAGCTGTTTGGTGCTGGCTGGTGAGAAGGAAGCAAGGTATTGTTATTGAATTAGCATGAATCTCTGGTGGAGAACTGCATGGTAGATAGAGTGCTCCTTTCATATGGTTTGCATTTGGATCTGTCATATTTCATTTTTATTCAAAAACCTGTGGTAAAGACACAGTTCTTTTTATTTTTTTTTCTTATTAAATTTCCACCAATTCTGCCTGAACTGTTAGCCAGTATTTTTAAACCCTGCTCCAAGGGCCATGCCTGCTCTGTTTGCTCTTTGCCATGCTTGGCTGGCAGCGTGGTGCTTACAAGCTCACAGTGGTTTTGGATTTTGCATTCACACACTGATGTCACCTGAGAAAGTGTGAGAGAGGAGAAAAGCGGGAGCTGTGAGGTGTTTAAACTGAGTCACATCAAGCGTTTACCCAAACCCTTCCAAGGAAAATGATGCATCCTGGAGTTTAATGCACACTACAACGTGCTGATAAACTAGAGGATTATTCTTGCTTTTTCTTTTTAATAAAGCTTCCCTTCATAAACACGTCTTCTAGCAGGATAAATGCATCTATACCAGTGACTTTGTGAATAAGAGATACTGCAAAAAATTGAAAGAGGCAGCAAACAAGAATCTAAGGGCCAAAAAAAAAAAAGAAAAAAAAAAAAAAAAAAAAAAGGCTGATAACGCATTTTTATTTAGAATAACCTGGATACCTGCTCCATGACACGCCTTACAGGGTAAGGTATACATTTATGTGTTCTCTTGCTAGTTCTGACATAATTTACTTTTCAAGTTCTCACCTGAGGAATTCAACATAATTTACGTTAAAAACCAAATTAACATGACCATTTTCTTATTAACCTGAGGAGATAAACAGATTATTATCAAGTACTTTCAGGCAAACCTATTTTTGACAATATGGTCTTTTAAATCCCAGAAAAGTTTCTGGTTGATATACCAATGGGTAGAGAAATTTCTAATGACAGGAAATTTCCAATGTCTTTTTCAATTATTTAGGAGAACTGTTATTATTACTGAGTACTAAGTGTAGGGGTACTGGGGTGAAATAGAAGAAATAAGATTTATATTTTCCCTTTCCCAATGTTTCAGGGATCTGTCAATTACTCTGGGATGCATCCCAGGAAAACAGAGAAGGGAAATGGTGATACCATCAGAACCAATTAATTTCTAAATCCTACCTGAAATGTAACCCACAGATACTTGTGCTTACTTCCCACGTGTATGTCTGGTTTTGCCCTCCTTTTCCCCTGTAATTCTTATTACTTTGTGTTTTATGAGCATCTCTTTCAGCTGACCAGGACTGTAAGGAATATCCAAAGAGGCGAATAAAATCCCAATCTGCAGGATGCAGCTGACTCTGGCCACAGCACCTGGAACCCCCCTCGCTGTGAACAGATCATATGCCTCATTTATTACTTACACTTAATCCTTCAGCTACTGACTCCTGAGCTAGATTTCCAGCTACATCAGCTCTGAGACAGTGCCCTGGTATCCTTAAGCTCTGACAGTGAGTGTGAACAAGGGGAGTTATCCACCAGTGCTGAAGAAAGTGCTTTACTTAGTGACCCTTTTACCCCATTTCCCAGTGTGTAATCAGGAAGCTGGCACTGCTCACAGTCACTGCAATCCACAGGATTCATATTTGCAGATCCCTCTGTGGACATTAGTGCTCTGAATTCAGAGCCAGCTGATTTAGGGGTTGTGTCTGATCAGGGATCACCCTTCTGCTCATCACTCTGTGGAAGGTGGATGTAAACTACCAGGTACCAACATCCTGTCACCACGGACCAAACTGGCCCTTAATTCTCATCTGAACTGCCTTCCCTTTGGCTGGAAGCCTAATGAAATGGTGATCCTGCTGCTGGCAAAAAGGAAAAAAAACAAACAAAAACCCAGAAACTAAATGTAGGATAAAACCAACTTGCCATTTTACCTGGATATCTACATCACAGAATCAGAGAATGCCCAGAATCAGAGAGGCTGGAAGTGACCTCTGGAGATTGTACAGCCCAACGACCTTGCTCAATATAGGGGCAACCAGAGCAAGTTTCTCAGGGTGATGAGGGTAGTCACAGCACAAAGCCAAACCATTCCAACTGCACAGGACGAAATCTGTGGCAGGCCACAGCTGAAAAGTCACACACAACCTGCCTGAGCAAGGCAACTTTGGAGCCCAGCAAAACTGACTTCACACAGCACAACAATTAAAGAACCACAAGTGATGGGGAAGAGTTTCTTGCTCCTCATGTAGTTCATTTGGGGTCATACCTTGAAACCAAAAGGGCAAGTGCACTGGTAAAGCTCCAGGGGGTCACTGCTGCACGTCCCATTGTTCTTACAGGGGCTGGAGAGGCAGGGGTTACACTTGGACACAACACTGAGATCCACAGGCTCTGCAGAGGCAAGCATAGAGCATTAGCAGAGAACTGGATTGCAAAATTAACACCTCCCATGCACACACAAACATTTCCCCCCAAGCACTGGCACAAAAGCATGTGCTGCAGGTGCACTGCACGACACCATCGGATTCCCAGGGATCAGAGAGGCTTTAAGTACTTAAATCAAGTGCTAGGCAAGGCTCAGTGATGCTTATATTCTCCTGAAGATGCAAACATATGCTCTGAAAAAAGCCTGTTGGGAACCTCCAGGGAGAGGGTTATATATATATATATGGCTTTCAGCAATTTTTTCCTTTTCTCAGTTCTGGAAATCCTGCAACAGCAACTCCAGGGAACTGTAACCTGACATTTCTATGGCTGATAACAAGAATGAAAGTGCAGATGCAACAACATAAATAAAAACCATGCACAAGACAGATTTAGTTAGAGGCTTATGGGAATATTTAGGTACAAAGTGCTCTACCATGCTTAATTTTAACAGAGTTTGAAACTTATTTTCTTCTCTTTCTACCGGAAGAATGATCAACACTGAGCTATCTCAGCAAAGTACAATAAAGCCAAATATACAAAGATGTAAATGTATGCAGGTAAATACACATGGCCATATTTAAAGTATCTAATAAACCTCATATTTGTAGCAGAAATCTTCCAGAGAATTAGTGACATTTGTAGGTGAGCAGGAAAACAAACACAGACTAAAACAACACTAATTAAATTTGAGGTCCCAAATCAATCAAAATTTTATGGTTGAGATTTTACAGAAAGCTAATTTAGGCAGTTATATTCACAGTTACATTCACAATTATATTCACAGTTAAAACATGGCGATTTTTTAAATGGCTACATTTCAAATATTAGTAAGTATTAACTCATAGGCTTTTACATGAAAAAATAAAACCTGTCACTTTAAAGTGGCTTAAATTATATCAAGCAGTAAAGACCTCAAAGTAATTTTATTTCATTTTCAGGGAAATACATTTTAAAATGATTTAAAATCGGTCCTGTACTAATCAAAAGTGGGCACAGAGCTTCTGTTACTGCATGATAAATGGTAAGAAGAGTAAATTGTGAAACACCCTGAAAGTGAAGAAAAGAAGCTTAAATTTGACATTCAAGAGAAGGTGGAGCTCCAGAGTTACCAGAATTAGGGATGAAAAACTCCCTTCTAGCCAGGGATTTCTTTTGAGTTGTCCTGCCTGAGTTATAAACGTTCACTGTTCACTTTGAAGGCTTGCAGAGCAGCAGCTGGGGTAAGAAAGTGGCAGAAATGGGGACTGAGGGGTCTCAGGTGACAGCAACTGGGCTATGTCCTGGGCCTGTAGTGCTGGTGGTGCCACCAGGGACTGCCTGGGAGTGCACAGGCAGTAACGAGGGGAAAATATACAGGAAGAAAAAAAATTCAAAAATCAAATAAAGGACTGTTGTCATCCCAGTCTGTCTTCGTTTATGTCTCACTACATGCCATACATGATTTTACCTTGGAGTTAGGACAGGAAGAGGAAATCACACTTGAATTCACTGACAGGGGCTGGAATGTGCCATATCTGAGTTACATTTATCTTCATGGTAAAATACACAAAGAATAAACAAAGGTGGCTCCTCTGAGAGCTCATGAGACAGGCAGCAGTGATGCTCTTTTAGATTTAGAGGTCAATAAGCCAGAATTTGTTCTACTATCTATTTCATAATACGTGTACATTTTCCATTTATTTCTATGGCATAGATCAAAGCTAATCAATGTGGGAGCTAATAAGAACAGTGTTAGTTCCTAGCAGTTAAATAGTTCATTTTTTTGCCCTTGTGGATTTGATTTATAAATCCATATAGCAAAATGTCCTCAGCCCAGCACATTCCTTTCCTCTACTGCATAGCTGGGAGGGCAAGTTAATAAAAAGCAGAGCTGAGTTTGCATGACTTGCACATAACACACTTTTATTTCCTTGGCTCTGCTGAGACATAACCTCCTGCTCAGGCACAGGCTAAAAACATATTTTGAACAAGAATAAGTTAAACTACTTTTAATTTTCTTTTTTTATTATTATGTAGAAGCTCCTGGAGGTCCCAGAGGACATTTGAGCATGAAATTCACACAGCAGCTCAAGGTGCTCAGCCCAGCACAGGCCAACTCCTGGGGCTGCGACCCAGGGTTTTGGGGGGGTCAGGGCTCACCTGAAATGGGCACAGGGTGCAGTGAGACTGCTAAATCATGCACTGGTTTTCAAAATATTTGTATTTTCATGAGAAAAGGTGAATTTTTCTAGGGCCTGGAGCTTCTTGAAGTAAACTGACACTTGTCCAAACCATCAACAGTTTCTGCTTGGGCAAAGACCAACTCCAAATCAACAGATATTTTCACCTTTTCTGTTTGGATAAAGCAAGCTAGGGAGAATTTTGGAATATTAGAACACATACTTTCTAGTGGACCAATCCAATGTCTACAGAGGAAGCATAAAACTACATCTAATATGGGATCATAGATTGACTGATCTCCTGCCTAAGAGTTGCTTGTTTAGTTTAGAGAGAAAATGAGCAGAACTCCTGATATATCATAGGTTCAGAATAAAGAAGACACTCAACTTCTGGTTTAATTTTCAGATCCTGTTTAATATACAAAACAAATTATTTTCTTTGGTTCACTTCATGGGAACAAGTGCACTATTCGGTATTTTTAGTACTTCTTCTATTTGTGCTTCCCATTTGAGAGATTATTCTAAGGTCTGTGGTTTGATAATTAGGGTCAGAGTTCTGATAGTTTTGAGACTGACATTTCAAAGTAATTAAATTATAATGTTACAGTTATTAAAGATGTATTTGAAAAAAACATAAAATTCAGCTCAGCCTTGGGAACCTGTGTTTTAAACTCACCCCAACACCATCATTTGTTTGTTCAGCAGTTTAATTCCAGCACCTATAAAATCACCCTGCCAGGCAGTGCTGTAAATGGGCATGGCACTCTGAGAGACATAAAAACAGGCTTTATGCCCTCATTTCCATTTCCAAGGGAGGCTACTCATCCATCTTTTCCACTACAAATAAAGCTCCATCTTCAAGTCCTTGGTGGTAAGCTAAGCAAACCTCCAAAACTATTTTTTTTAAATGAAAAAATACAGATATGTCTTAATCTCCACCACTCACTAATGAGCTACTTACTTAATCCACAAAAAAGTGGATCATCTGTCTGAGTGCTCTCTAAAGCATTACACTCCTGTCACTGAGTACCCCAAAGAGCTGCACCTCAACCCTCTCCTGAATGAATGCACACTGAATTCAGACATGACAGGTTTTCCAAAAGCTGCAGTTTCTGAATCGCCACTGATGGAAACACTTTGCAGATCTGCAGATGAAAATGTACTTTTGGTAAATATTTGCATTCTAGAAGAATTCTCAGTTTCTTGCTTTTCAAGTAAATGTACATAATAACTACAGTGCTCTATGTTTTTATAATACCTCTTATTTTCCCAGTTTTTTGGGGGTAAGTCACAGGCCAAAACTTACTATAATAAGTTCTAACAACAGCCTATATGCTAACATGCCATTACATAACCTGGTGTGAGCATCAGGAACACTCACTGCTCTGAGGCTCCCGGCTTTTCCTGCCAGTGCAGCAGTTAACTGCACTTTGGGGAGGAACACAAGGAAACACAACTTGGAAACAAACACCAACGTTTCGGAACACGACACTTCGGATAACAAACCCCAACCCCAGCTTCCCCACAACCCCAAGGCTATAAAAGTGCAGCCCTGTGGGCAGGACCGGGCAGAGGGTGCCAGCTGGCTCCTACCTTTGCACTGGAAGTGGTGTGAGGGCGTGGTGAGCAGCAGCCTGTCCACCATGGCTTCGGGGCCGCGGCAGCGGGCGATCCCGGGCTCCTTGTAGCCCGCCTTCACCCACTCGGAGAGCCAGCGCAGGTGGCAGTCACAGTGCAGGGGGTTGGTGCCCAGAGCCCTCGTGGTGCAAGAACAATTAGCAAGGGTTAGTTGGCAACAGTAACAAACAGCCCTGACTTCACCGAGGCACAGTTTATTTTACATTGCTACAGGGATGCTTTGTTTCCCAACATGGCAAAGTATCCTTACGATTTGGGACGGCTCAAGTAACGATACCTAGAACTCCGGTTTCTTTGCAGAGTTTATAGCAAAAGGTTTATTGAAAGACAGACTTTTATACACTGTTTGGGTACAATCAGTATGACTGGTCATTTAGAGAAACACCTCTCCACTGTGTTTTACAAGTAAACAAGAACCAGACAAAATCACCATCTGCTAATGGGCTTTCACTTTCCAAGGATTGCTTTGATTCCCCTTTATGATTTCCTAGGCCAGTGTGAGAGAACACTAAGTTCCCACAGGCTCTGCTGCTGCTGCTGCACAAAGCCTAAAAATCTATGTTCTGACCACTGTCAGTTCCCACAGCAAAGAGCTGGAACGATTTTAGATTTATCTCCTGCTCTTCTCCCTTTCTTCCCATCTTTAGTTATAGAAGTTGTATAAATACCTAAGAAGAAATTCCTTTTTCAAACAGTTGTGCTTGAGCAATGTCACCAGACAGATTGCTTTCATCATATTTATCACACTGATTCCCTTAATCCTCTGTCCTTCCTGAGCATATTCTAACACTGAAATGTGTAATTTAGTTTGGATCTGATTACTCACATTAATGACTCCTCACCAGATGAAACACATATGCACAAGATACCTCCATTTAAGTTTATTTATGACTTTGAAAACACATTTGCTGCTTGACCCACCATTTACGTTAGGTTAAATAGTTGAAGAAGATGCATTTATACAATGAAATTATAATTCTCAGAATTTTTCTTTTATTCATGGACATCTATCCAAAAGAAAACCAACTTTTATACCTTAAATTTAGGTGCTACCTCAACTAATTTGTACTTCTCTTTCTCTTAAAGAAAGTGTCTTTTCAGGCAGTCAATCAGAAACAAAGTTCACACTTCAGAGAAGTCAGTTTGAAGCCAACTAATTGTTAAAAATGTGAAGAAATGCATGTTGAAAGCCTGTATTTATTTTGCTCAAAGTCAATGTAAGACTTCAGCTGCACAACACCTGAATTGACACGAAAGGAAAATAAACTAAATAAAGAATAGCACAAGGAAGAGATACTAAAGAAACCAATGACTCAAGTAGGTTTTTAGATTTTAGAATTTCTGCATATGCTATAAACTATTTTTAAGATGGTACTGTAAACTCAAGCTTCTTTCAAATGAAAGCATATCAGGCAGGATATTAAGACAGAAACCTCAGTAATTTTGTTGATACATTTCTATTGGGGTGACTAATGAACCCACTGTGCCTTAGACAGACTCATAATGAGAGTTCATGGGTTCAAACCCTGTCTGGGCCCCATTCATCAAAATTAAATGTGTACTGCAGCTCAGCGTTAAAAAATATCCATCCACTCCTCCTGTAAATCCATTGCTTACAATGGAAAAAAACTACTGGGTTGACTTTTTGACCCTGGAACTGTGATCAACTGGCTCACTTGTCCAAGGTCAAACAAAATGCAGCAGTGAAAGCCGAGAAATTTTTAGTGTTGAGAAAGTGCCATATATAAAATGTGAGTGGGAAGACAGCTGAAAGCTTGTTACCATGTTAATTAATATTTATAAATGACATTAGAAATAAAGCTGCTCTCCAGTCACTAGAAATGATTACTAATAATATTGTTGACAACTTCAGAAATGTATCCTTCCACACTTCTGTTTGTGGTTTGTGCTTTGTTTGGGGGTTTTTGCTTTTTTTTTTTTCTTTTTGGTTTGGGCTATTTTTTGGATTTTAAAAATTTTTTTTTCTAGGAACTAGAGATAATTCTTGTATTTTCATTCATGAGTTCTAATATACTTTCTCAATTTCTCTGCCTATTACAGCAAAATATTTCCAGAAAGTAAAAATATCTTCTGCTGTAAGGAAATACCACTAACAGCATTTTCAAAATGTTGGGCAGATATTTCTGTTCAGACACTTATTTTGTTTAGGGTTAAACTCTGAATAAAGCTAATTAAAATAACTCTATCCATGATAATGTTGGAAAAAGAGGAGGGGACAACTTGCTTTTACAGGCAGTTAATAAAAATTTGAGTAAAGAGAAGGTAATTCAGCAAGACTAGAAATCTGAGCTGTTTATGAGAAATATGTTGGAAATACCTGCTGTACTCAACATCATCTGTTCCTGAGGGTTTCTGGAATCCCTGGAGTGCAGAGATTCACCCCAGCAGATTTTGGGCTCTTTTTAAGTAATGTTATACATATCCTACAATAGTGCTGTAGCATTCTTATCCTTTTCCTGAACTAAAAAGATCAGCAGAGTCATGGTTTAAATAGACAATTATGTGATTCAACTAAATAAAGTAATATATAGTAAACAAAAGCAGTGTACAGCACACACAAACCTACCTCTGAATTCAGTGACCTAAAGCTATGTAGTAGTTTGTTATGATATTTCCCTTACAGTGAGATGATGTTCATGACATCAAGGAAATATGGTGAAAATGTTCCTGTAGGCTTTAAACAGCTATGGAGAAAGTGGTTGGACCATCTAGATTTCACTTTCGTTTCCAATTACAGACCAACTCAAAACTTCTGCATAAGGCTCTGACTAAAATCAATAATTTTGTCTATGTTACACAAATATCTCTCTGCAATTCTAAAAGCCATTTTGATGTCCCCCTTGGCCTGCCACAGGAGGCTTGGGCTGACCATCCTCCTCACACCCTGTGACTCAGCTCTCCCCTGCCACAACACCAATCCCACCCTCAGCCACACACCCTGCACAGTTAAGACAAATTTTTGTTCTCCTAAGAGTTTGATGGGTAGCATGTCCTTGTATGATTTCCAAGCTGACTCCAAACACATGCTTTCTTCTTGAAGATCTCTGTATGAAGAGGGGCTTAAAATGCCTTTATTTTCAATTTTTTATGATTTTGTTTTGAGTAAGCACAGCTTTTTCAGGCATGTGAACAAAAAAATCATTGTGGTTGCTGAAAGTTTCAGGGTCCTCTTTAAGAAATTGGAGATCACAATTGTACTGTAAAATTCAACTGCTCAACTGTGCAAATTACACTCCAGACAGGTATTTATTTTATGGATCCTATTTATTACTTTTCATTTGGGCTTTGTGTATTTTACATTTCCAGCAGCACATATATCTAAACAGAAAGACTGCAGAGATTGTATTGGGCCAAAGGGGGTTTATCACTCCCTAAGGTGAACAGTTTACCCAGGAAAATTGGATCTCCACTTCATTTAATGTAAACCCTGAGGGAAATCCAAACAAATGGGACACAATATGTTTATTCCTTTAGTTCTGAAAATACTCTCAGCAGCCAGGTTCCCAGACTGGAAGGTGTCACTGCACTTCCAAAAGCAGGTACAGGGCTTCAGCTCAGGCAGACTTTCAACCTCAAACACACAAAATGACTTCACTAAACTGGGAACAGGAAAAACAAATGTACAAAACCAATGACACCAAGGTGTAAGATGGAAACAGAGAAGATTATTTCTCTGCTCAAGTTGCCCAAGTTGCTCTCATGATTCTTGTCCACACCAATCTGAGATATATTTATTTTTTACAGTCCATAGAGGAACAGAGACAGAAAGTTGCCATGGATGTATCTGCTGTCCAGGAAATGCTTAAATACAATCTCTAAATCTGGTGTTCAAAGAAGTGTTCTCGAGAGCACGTTAAAGGTTTAAAAGAGACAATAAATAGATATAAACCTATGTTAAATGCACACATACTTGCTTGTGTGTACATTAGCACCAGGACAGAAAACATCTGTATCATCACACACTCCACAGAGGGACCAACACATGCCCAGCCCTCTGATTAACTGAGGACAGTAATCAAGAAACCTGCTGCACAAAATAGCTTTTCCTACATCAATTGTCTAATAGCGTGAAATATCACATACTATCTCACTGAAAAAATATTTTCTGGTCACTCAAGTTTAGTTTGGAGCCATTGCTGCTCTTTGTCTGTTCTTTCATCAACTAAACTGCATTTGAAAGTCTCCTGGCCCTCTACCAGTATAAAAGTACTTTCCCCAAAAAGCTGAAATGTCTAATAATTTTTGCAATCTAGGGGATGAAGTATTAATGCTGTGAAATGACCAATTTCCCTGTGATTAAATATGTATGTCTGTAGTAGTGATTCATCAACAAGTCCATATACTGACAACATTCCAGTATGCAAAACATATGACACTTATTAAGCAAAGAATTCACATTTGCTTAATATTTGCTCTTTGTGGGAGGTTTCCTGTCTCACTCTCAAACCATAATATGCACTGCATTTCACATTGACAATGCTGAAAGAAAACCTTAAACACAAAGTCCACAGCAGAGAAAACTGTCACACTTACTCATTTGGTTTTCCTTAAGAAAATATTTTTATAACTAATAACAACAGGTCCTAGCAATTTTTGTTTCCTTTGAACAGATGCACTGTGAATATCCAGAGCATATTATGAAAAGTGAGCAGGAAAAACAAAAAAGCTATACAATCCTACCAATATGTGCTGTTTTACAAATCTGAAGCCATCAATCAAAGTGATGAAGCCAGGCAGAAGTACTTACAGATGGGACAGGGACACCAGGTCATTGAAAGAGCCCTCAGGAACACTGGAAATATCATTTCCATGGAGTGTCCTAGAAGGGGGAAAAGCAGGAAGATATCAAACCACAGCATCTTGTCTGCTCCCTGCAACAGAAGGAATCGATGCTTAAAAAGGGCATTTAATTTTGATTCTTCAAGAGTTTCTGTGAGTTGCACAACTCATGAACTTCCATGCTTTATCACTTCTGCCTCTAGGTGTTGGCATTTAAAACAATGATGCAATCAGAACTGTTGGTGAGTGCTGCTTCAAATTAAAAACAAGGTGACATCCCATTTATGCTACTAAAAGCGTATTGATGACAGGCAGACCCTCCTCCATCCCTGTGTTCTCTTACAGAATCCCATTAGCCAGAAGCACAGCAAAAACAGAGCAGGGGAAATAAGCATTGTGAAAGTTAAATTAGGTATTGACTTCAGAGAGATCTTAGGAGAGAGCAAGAGTCCCTGAGAAGAAAATACAGGTGACCTCAGCCCTGATAAGTAACAGCTGTGTTAATTAACCAATACAGCCTCACCCCTGATGAGTCACAGCTGTATCCAACAAGGATGAGTGAGATAAAAGAGGGGGTGAGATGGTGAGGGGAGGATCATCACGGAGGAGGAACCTTGATAATTATGAAGGAGGGAATCACTGCCGTGGGGTTAGGCTGGGTCTGCAGTTAGAGCCTGCTACTGGAACCTGCAGTCACAGTCTGCAAACCAATCCTTGCAGTCACAGTCTAACTGGGTAAAAGCCTGCAGTCAGTCTGCAAACTGATCCCTGCTGTCAGAGTTTAGCAGGAAATAACCAGCAGTCAGATGCTGCAAAGGAAACCTATAGCAGGAGCTTGCTGCAGCCAGAGTCAGGGAATAATTGGAGTTAAGATGATTAAGCTGTGAAGATAAATAAGCCAGAACTCTTTTTATGCTGTGTTTAACAAGAAGTCAGTGCCTCAGCTTATTTTTTACTCTCTAATAAGAGCGCTGCTGCAATACCTGAGGGTAAATATTGCCACACTTTCCCATTCTTACAGTAGAAAATACCTCTGTGCTACCAAGGAAAGCACCTGACATCAGTTGTTTTAGGATGTTATTCACCCTGTGCAAGGAAATTATCACTTTTTAGCAGCATTTTCAGGACCCTTGACAGGAATGAAAGGGTTCTCCACTGTTTCCAGGACAATTTAAGCACCCATTCCACATCTTTTCTGAGAAATACATTTGTGCGTGGGTTACGTAGGGAAGCATAAAGGGGAATTACTGTCAGTGCTCCAGACATGGCAGAGGAGGGTGGAAAACAGAAAGCTGCTGTGTGCTTTGGAGCAGCTCTTGCCCTCAAGTCATTTATTTTCTAGCTTACCTGGTGATTTGCTGACACAGCAATCAGTTTTTATTTCTGTGAGTGTACATATGGTTGAAATATTGGATTTAAAACAATCCAAATCTCAACCCACAGGAACAGACAACAGCCTCAAATGAAAAAAAAAACCAAACAAGCATCTGTTTTTTGCAACCTTTCTTCCCACTTTCAGCTGCACCAGGATGTATATGATGCCCTACTGATGATGTAAGGCTTAATAAAATTCTAAAACAGGAAGGTGGAATGGGTGAGGCGAGGTGGCCAAGACAACTGGGCTTTGGACACAGAGAGGAATGTAGGTCTATTATCTTAAGTAATTCACGTGTGACTTAGCTTAGCAAGAAGCTTGGGTGGAAACATATCTATTAGCAGTGTATGATTATTGTTTTAAACGAGAATCAAGGAATTACATTGATAAAAGTTTATTTTAATTATAGTATAAAGATAATGATGATTGCTTTTCAGAATTGTGGAGAATGGTGGTGGGTTAGAAGAGGGCAGTTAGAAGAGATATTGACTGCTGGCCAGGAATATCTCAAGAACTGAACGTTAGCATAACCATTGTGTTAGTTGACTCAAGTGTGGTCTTGCCTGGGTAATAAATCAAAATAGATTGCTCCAAGTAGACAAGGGTTGGGGTAGTACTGTTTTAACTGAAATCGAGGGGGCTAGCAATGAAGAAGGGGAAATCAATGTTTGTTAGTTACGAGGGTGGAGAAAGGGGAGGAATACATTAAAAGCAAGAACTATAAAATCATAAGCATCTGTATAATCGAGGGGACACATGATTTGGGGACTGTCCCCCTGTGTCCTGGGCGCCCCAAATAAAGCACCGCATATGATTGCCTCTGCGTGATTGTATGTTTCTTTCCTCGGCCAACACTACCAACATCCTGATTCTGAAATTTTCCTTTAAGCCTCCCTTGGTTTTGACTATTAATAATACCTTGGCATATATAAGGGTGTATCTCCAAGAAATTAATCTGAACAGGAAGGATATGAGCTCCCACACAGTAACTCCAGATAAAAAACACTCACTAATTCTGTACAGAGTGATCAACTGAGTTAGACAAACCCACAGGTATTAAATGAGGAGTATTTTGTTGGTGTGAGGAGGCCTAGTCAACCACTTGTCATCAAAACAGTCAATGAAATGAGCACATTTAAATAAGCAGCTGCTCATAATCAGCTTATTGCTGATCTTTTAACCTGCAAGACAATTCTCTGTAAACAGATTACTTATATTAATCTTTGGGTTGTATCAGTCGCATTTATCCTGTGAAGGAGTACATTTTCTTTTCTAGGTGTATTGGAAACATCCGAGAGAAGCTGGAGAATGACATAGCCATTTATCTGTAAGAAGTTAAACCCACCAAATAAAAACCTTAGAAGGATTTGCTTTATTAAATGTCCCAAACACTGAGGTGTTTCATGGATGTAAGTGTCTGCATTTTAATAAAAAAAATCATGCCAGCAAAATCATCACTCCTGCAACTAAAATGAAGTGGCAAATGCTAAAACTCCTTTCAAAAACACATAATAATAAATAGTGGCAAGAGAATTTAACAGTGCAAAAAAAATCTTTCCTCTTGGATCAACATCAGGAACACATTTTTATAAAAAAACTCCTTATAAGCAAATGGTCAAATAAAATCTTTAAAGCACACACACTGATGTGTGCATTCTCCCTCAAAAGCACAGCTTCTGGGATCCTCTTGTCTAAACTCCAGTAAACAGTAGGGGTATGGATTTAAGGTGATGTGGATCTCTGAGGACAGAGTAACACAACACTTGAGAATTCTTGAAATCAAAACTTCCTTCTACACAGAATCTCACTAAGTTATTCCTTTGTCTTCGGGGAAGGAAATTAATTCAACATATCCTTTTGGGCTGGGATTTTCTGGTTGTTTTTCTTTTACAAACCCTTCCCACGTCCTGCCTGCCAGCCCATTGTCCACAGCATCGGGTTACTGCAGACACAAGGGGATGTGTTTTTCTGAAGACAGAAATGTGGCTGAAGGGTTGAGCTCAGAGAGTCACGTCCCATCAGGGGAGAAACACCTACAGGGAACCCTGGAGGATGCCAAACCTGCAGGAACCTGCACAGCTCAGATGGCAGAGAAAGCCACAGTGCCACTGCTCCACGCTCACAACAGCAGAGCATGTACAAAATGACTGGATAAGCACAAGGAATCATTCTCTGATGCAAAATAAATTAATAAGGAAACAGCCAGATGCTTCTGTTAGGTCAAATCAGTGCAGCACTCAAAAATGAAAGTGTATTGCAAAAACTTTGTGCCTAAAGATTATAGGTGACAGCTTTATCATCATGCATATTAGTGTTTGTCTGAGCTTTGAACTGCAGGAAATATCCATCAGTTCTCAGTAAAACTGGGGTATGGGTTAATGGAATATTCAGTAGGTAATTTTATCCCTTTTCTCCCTAAGTGTAACATGGACAATTATTTAGTGACCTTAGAAAGTATTTTGATTTTTGGACTTTCCCTCTTAACTAAGTCACATATAAAAATATGTGATTACACAATAATCTTTAAAATAATCTGCTCAGGTCATCCAGAGAGTTCTAATATTTATAATTTTTACAGTGCACAGCTTCCTTAATCTTCCTTAATCTAAATTATATTTAGTTTCTAAGAAGACTAGCTTTGGACAAATTAACTGAAAAACAAGTCCACAACTTTTCATTATAATAGCTTTGGCTCTAAAACCTACTGATACCAATTTCTACTTATTAAAAAAATTCTCCAGACTTTATGTCCTGTGCTCCCCAGCACCCTTTGGCTGCTGTTGTGGATAAACCATGTGAAAACTGAGATTAAAGACCTGACTGTGTAAACACTGACAGATATTAAAGCTTAAACATGAACATGTTGACTCTGCAGTTTTCTCACTTGGGCTCGTGCTGAAAAATCTAAGAAAGAGAGTTCAGAATGGAACATCTCTCAAAGACCAAGTGCATCATACAGCTATGATTATTCTGATTTTTAAAGCACTTATTTACTGTATCTACTACAGAGGGGAAAAAATACAGAAAACACAAGGAATTTGGACGACCTTCATGAGAAGAATCTGCTACCTCCAAAGGCATGCACAGCCAAAGGTAATGAGATCCCTATATTCTTTTTATTTAAAAAAAAAGCGGAAATTGTTTTGCTGATGTTTTCTCTTTTAAGTTCCCCTGAGAGCATGGATAATAAAAACTTGACAATAACAGATTTCATATTGTCTGTTGGAAACCTTTTTCTCTTTGGAGAATTGATTTTTAGTAGCAACAGTGATGACACGTGGCAAAAGTTGTAGCTGATACCAGAGTTTTGTGGGCCATAATAAATCAAATCAATTTGGAGGCTTCCAAATGCAGGAAGCAGAGGCAGAGATTCCCATTTAGGCTTAATTTCACTGCTCTGTGCTGGGGCGGGAGGGGTTCTCCCTTGAAGGAGGAAGATACTTTTTGATTAGCAGATCATTTTAAAAAGCAAAAAAACAACAGTTGTCATTAAAATATTGCCCTGTTTCTGCCCATATGTGGCCTGCAAGAACAGAAGTGGAAAGACAAATCGTAGCTATTGGTAAAAGAGAGGCATGGTTTATCTACACTGTAATTCAGGGTAGAGAGCCCCACACGAGCTTTAATCAAGCTAGCTTGCATATCAGAAGCAGGCCAGACGACAGCTCCATATGGAATAATTTATTTGGCCATGAAACAGAACATACTAATCTGTGGCTGAATTTCAGGACTCATGTAACAGCTCAAATGTGACCATCCTGGTGTGCTAGAAATCAGGATCCCAAGCCAAACTTAAAACAACAAATCCAAATCACGTATCTTGTTTTTACTAATGAAAAGTGGGAATCCAAAGCTGTCTTGTAGTTTGGGAGGTTGAAACTGAGATATCTGTTTTACCACTGAAACCACAGTGAAAGGTCTCAGCCAAGCAGCTCTGCCTTATTGCTTCCACAGTCCCAGTACTGCTCATGTTGACACTTTGATTCCACATTTATGGAGCCAGTGCATAGCAACCACTGCTCTTTAAATTAACACAAACTTCTGCATCTGAACATCACCTATTTTTTTTTAAATGGAAAATATTAATGTGAAGTTTCAAAGCACTCAGGACAATCTTCATCTCCTCTGTCCTGAGCTTTGAGCATTCAGAGCTCTGTCTCCTTCAGCACACCGGACAAGCTTACCAGACAAACTATTTGATTTATCCTCTTTGGCTACTGTGCAAGTTATGGTGACCCACTCATGTTTCTGGGCCATGGGAAGGTGCCTTCTCCACCTTCTGACAGCTGCATGTAGGGTCAGGTGTCCACAAAACCAGCCCAGGTTGTGTTTCTGATGGTGAGAGGCAGTGAATGTGAGACAGAAGCAGGAGCAAATCCTGTAGATGCCTGAGGAAAGCTGGGAGGAGGCTCTTGCTGTGAGGAACAGACCCACAGACCCCACTCTGAGACAATATAAAAAATGAATTTCACAAGAGATTGTAAACAAATGATTTAATCCAGAAAGCTGCTGAAAGCAGCTACACTAGAAAGAAAGGAAGAGTGCAGAAAAGGAGCTCCCAAGAAATAAACCACACATGGATTTCTCTGGGCAGGCCCCCACTCAATATGAGGTGTAATTTTATTCACAGCTTAAGGACATTTCAGACAGGCATCCCAGCATTACTGGTGCCCAGCCACTGGCCTGATTTATTCACTGATTTCATATGGGGGCTTCTAACTTCCCTTCAGATGGCATTCTAGCTTGCCTGCATAAATCTGAATCAACAGAAAATATTCTGAAAATGCACAAGTTTACCACGAAGACACTCTTGCTGAAGTATCCAGTGGAAACTCACACTCCACGACCAAGTGTATGCAGACTAAGAGAAAAGTCCTTTCCTGTGGATTACCCAAACATTTAGTCAGAAGAGACAGACTCTACGAAGTCTTTGGAGAGCTGTTTCCATCATAGTTCCTGCACCCAAACTTTAAGAGAAAGGTCACTCCTCCTACAAATATCTAATCTTTAGCACTCACCTGCTCTGGCCTCTACTAGACAAACGGCACTAGAGTACAAATTATGATGCTAATGAGGTGCAAATTCATGACCATCTGCCCATTAAACCCTCCCTGCCATCAGCTGCAGCCCAGCTGCCTTGCAGGAGTTGCACTTACAGCACTCGAAGAGACCGGAGCCCGTTGAAGGCGTGGACAGGGATGCAGCGGAGCCTGTTGTAACTCAGGATGCTGGAAAGGGGAGAGCAGAGTCACAACTCTGTGCTGCCTTTGCTTATTTCACTGCTAATTCAACCACAGATAAGCATGGAAAGCCACATACTTTAAGCAACAAGAGATACACTAATTGCTCAACAGCTTAGACAGTGTTGGAAAAGCAATTAAAGCTGTTATCAAAACTTTGGGCTACTTACAGCGTTGATAACTGAGTCATGTTGCTGAAGGTGTGATTGCCCAAAACACTGATGCTGTTGTTACTCAAATCACTGAAGAAACACATAGAGAAAACATAATTTACATGTATGAATTAAGAAAAAAATGCCTTTTTAAAAAAGATTACATAATATCTGCACAGCAAAATGCTTGAAGCAATTGAGAAGTCAAATATCAACTGGTGTATTTTCTGACCCACTTTGAATGAGCTCTAAAGGAAAAGCACATCAGACTCCCCAAAAAAAGCCTCAGACTCAAAAATATCAAGGCATATTTCCAGCATATAGCATTCAATTAAAAGAACAAAAGAATAAATGATACAAGCACTGCTGAATATTTACTGTTCCAACTTGCTTTTACAATATATTCCAGGCACCTCATTTCCATATGCTCTTCATATTGACAGCTACTAGAACAAAATTTCGTTTTTCATTTTAAAAAGTCTTTTAGGCTCAACCAAAACTTTTTGTTTTGCTATTGGTTTCCCTTGAAAAGCAAAATTAGAGATGTTTCCAAATAAAAAACACTCTTAAAACAAAGGATTCCGTTTTTCCTCCATGTTGTTTTTGTCTGAGGTTGCCCAGCCCATTGAACTGGAGTATCTGCACAGCTGATTCCAACAGCATTTGAAAATTCCTGATAAATAGTTCAGGCAGGAAATTTCACTCCTGTGTATTTCAGGGAGCAATTTACAGAACAAAGTCTAGCTGTGTCTCTATCTGCATGACTGTTCACAGCAGAAACAGCAATGCAAATTTTCATTGCCTTAGCATTATAAATACTGCCTCATCTAGCACAAATTAATGTGTCTCCTCTGCTAATGACCTTTACAGATAAATCTGCCAAGTGAAACTGTAGCAGCCTGCAGGAGAGTTTCATCCTCTCGGGGTCCTGCAGAGCAAGGGGCTTCTCAGGCACCTCACTCTTTATGAACATTTACTGGCAGCAGTGTCCACTCTGAAACTCTTTCCAAATTCAAATTACAGAAGGTTTTGGGGTTTGGTGCTGGCTTTTTTTTCCCCTCCTCCAAATACCAATTATTTATGTTCCACCAACAGCATAGTGCAGAAGAAGTCATGCAGTTTTCCTGACATTGAAACCACGTGTTTCTTACATCAGTGTCAGGTGTCTGAAGGCAGAGAGCCCCTTTGGCACAGCAGGCAGATGGTTTCCTTCCAAGTATCTGAAAAAAAGTCAGATTTGACAATTACACAAACACATTAACAAGAACTCATGTCACTCAATCTGCACCACGGATGAGGACAATATAAAGTCAGTCACTACAGAAATTATCTTTGATTCATTGCTTTGAAACTCCAGCAGCTTCTACTTTATAAATTAATTACCCTACATTGCAAACCAGCTTATTGATTTACTTTATTTGTTTTAAAACTTGGAAGTGCATAAAGGATCTCTGGGCTACAGCAAACAGAAATGACCATTTGGTTCTTCTGTGACAGCAGCTGAAGAGGGGGAGAAAAATTGCATGACTTGTGCCCTGAACTTAGAGTTACCTTTCCCAAGTCTCTCCAACAGTGCTGACTGCTCCCTGACCCTGTGAGGGAGGCTTGTCTTGTGTTCCTTGTGCAGCCAGAATGGGAAGAGGAGCTGCACTCCCGATCTCTGTGCTGCAAAAGGTCCCATTTAGCCCAGCATCAACACACACATCCACAAATGTGATGGCACATCCACCACAGCAATGCACCCTCCTTGCCTCTCCTCTTCAGAGCATGATGGTGCAGAAGGAAAGCTTGGCGTCAATTGAAGACCAAAGACCAAGCTCTCTTGGAACAGAGTTTCCTCCTACATGCACTAAATACGTTTAACAACATATCCTGTGTTTCCAGTGTGGAAGCTGTTTGAGACACCACTGAACCTATTTCTATGCAGGCACAGGCATGGTAGGGCTGAAGCCTTTGGGGATAATCCTGAGTCCTCATACAGAGCCTCCATTTTGCAGTCTTTCTCCACTGAAGAAACATGATCAGTGAGTTACTCAGCAAACCCCTCTGAAGAAACACAATACTTTTAAAAAGCTTGCCTAGAAGAGAGTGTGGGTACTCCAGTCTGCACAGCTGACTTGTGGCAGCAATGGGATGGGGGCGTTTCCCTGTTTACTGCAATAAAATGGAGACAGAGCTGGAGGTTCTTTTTCCTTGACCTTGGCTTTTAAGCACCCCTGGAAGATACCAAAGTAATAAGGCTCCAATGGAAAGTGATTACTGTGGTACCATGGCACTGTCAAGATGTTTCCCCAGACATCTTCCAGAAGCAACATCTACTTGGGAAACAAATCCATCCTTCTCAGAAAGCACCATGAAGCAGGAAGTCATTCCTGCCTCCACAGGTGGGATGAAAGAGAAAATGATATTTCCCTTCCTTACAGGATACTGCAGAGATTTTTCCTGAGGTAGACACGGAGCAATGCAATTGATATGGAATGTTTTGAAACATAATCAAGTGTAGTCAGGAAATGCAGCCCACAGACAACCAGAACACTTAATGTGCTGCCTCTGCTGCTGAAAACAGAATCCCATAATCATGTTAAGAATTTTTATTCTACACACAGAATTTCCTCTTCTTTGGCAACAGGGCTCCTTATTCTGCACTTACTATAGCAAACAATAATAACAGATTATCCTTGTGCTCTATGTTCCCATTCTACTTTAACTGTAACAGCACAGAGATACTTGTGTAAACTAAATCCAAGAAAATTTTCCCACAAACTTTATTTTTATATCATTCAAAAAATAAAATCTATAAAAAACCCAACATAATTTCTTACATAATATATTTTATAGCTGGCATTATTTTTTTTCCCCTTGTGTTTCAGCTTAATGACCTCTCAACGTTTTCTGCTGCTTCAAATCTCTTTTCTACTGAACTCCAGCTGAACTGCTCCAAGGAGCCTCACAGTTATCCCTTCTGCCTGTGCACAGGATCCCATCCTGGCAGAGTTGCCCCAGAGCATGCACCGCAGCTCACCTAACTCCTGCCAGGGTTAGGCTGGATAAGGCAGGAATACAGGCTTTTGACTTTTTAACAGAAGAAATTACTTTCTCAATTAAAAATCCCTACTGAACTAATTAATCTCTCCCATGACAAGAGCAGTGACAGAGTTGCAGAGCCAGCAAAGCAGGGACAGAGTCTCAGCAGCCAGAGGACAGCTTAGTTGTGCCACACGCATCTCCCATGGATATCCACATTCAGCAAGGGGAAAGCCCCTTGCTTAATTTTGGCTAAATCTGTTATAAATTATTGTGAAAATGGAGTTCCTTGGTAATTTCCCACTATAAACTGTTATGTAAGAGATTCTCAGAATTTAGACTTGCATGTCACACTTTTAACAGGGCAAACCACGTCTCTTTCCCCCAGATGTGGATGCAGCAAGATGCTGGGAGTCTGTGCCTTCCCCTTCAGCCCAGAAAACCACAAATCTCAATCCCATGCAAGAGGGCAGGTTAAGGTTCTAGTCTTTATGCCAAATGTAAAATTCTCAGGATTTCTAAAGGAAATCAAAAGCAGGTCATGTATTATGTATTTGGAAGTTCTATATGATTTTCGTTTAGGAAAGGGGACTCTTGCAATATGCTGAATTCTTCAGAACATATTTTCAGGATATTCTCTTGTTGATCTCAATATGAAACAGCCTGCAATTTAAACAAGCTGATGGTAGTGAGCCAAAGTTTCTCCCTCCTCTTTTGCTTTCTGGGGCAATCAAAAGTCAAGGGTGCACATTTTTATTCAGTGCTTTATGACTCAGACTAACATAGACATGCAGACCCCTGGAGTTAAACTCCTACAGAAGATCTGCTTTGAATAGCTCTGGATTTGCACTGCAGCAATTTGATGGTTATATAAATGTGCTAGCAGAAAACTGCAATACTCATACCAGTGGTAGAGTTTCTGAATAAACAAGATTTAACTCTGAAAAAGTACTGATAACACACTTTTCATGCATCCATAAGAACAATTCACCACTGCTAAACCTCTCACCCCATTATCCAAAGCGTGGCAGCATTTTCTAAGCTGAAGGCATTAATTCTGAAAGCATATTTAAGTGCAGGGAATTTGAAATAACCAAGGCTTTTAGGGCGTAAGAGCTTGCCAAGTTATCAGGAGGATCTGGGATGCAGGATTTGAGGGAAACAACTGCAGCAGGGGAGGTGCCTCTGTCAGAGCTCAGCAGGATGGAATGGGGGCTGCCAGGGGGCTGGAAGCTGGACACAGTGAATAAAAGAATTATTCCTGAGGGCAAATGGGCAGAGACACAAAACTTTGTGTATTTATGTATACATTTATATAAATTAAAAAAACCCCACAGATGAAGCTACAGATGCCCTCCCAAAAAAACCCTCAAAATAGCTATAAAAGAGTTAATGGGGAAGGAAGATTAAATTTTTAATTCTTTCCAGTCTTTAGCCAAAGGAATATGGTGTCCATAGCTACTGGTATGCAAAGAAATTCTGGTATGAATGAAGAAAAATACATGGCTAATTTTAATTCTGGGAATCAAGTTATTAATATACAGAGTCAAGACTGAGTGTCAATTGCCTTAAAATAGACACTGACTGCTATCCAAAACAACCTCATTTGCTTCCTGAGGTCTCTAGGCTGTAGTTTAAATATCAGATTGGAGAGTTTTTGTTTTTTTCTTTACCCTGTGAATGCTGCTGAGAATCCTCAACTCTCAATAATGACTTACAACCAACAAGCAACTACCAGAGCAAAAATTGAAAAAAAACAACCAAAAAAAATCCCCAAATATATGTTCAGCTCTCAAAGAAAGCCACCACCTTCCTAGCTGGAAAGGTTTCTTCTAGAACATGGCCAGGGGGGCTGGCACTGTGGGGCAGGGCCTGCAGCAGCCCCAGGGCTCATTCAGCATCTTCCACACACACCAACACTGCGCATAAAAGATTTAAAACTATGCATAAAAGATGACAGCAGCTCTTTTTCCAACTTGTCTATTTTTGTACTGAAACCACTTGGATTGGAGGTGATATAACCAGCACAAGGAGCCAGAGCATGGTGTAACAATTTGAATCCCTTGGAATCCTTTTTGTACTGAGATGTCTCTTCAGTCATAAAGTCAAGCTCGCAGTGGCAATCTGTGCTAAGAGGGGAAACTGGAAAATCAGTTCACAGGCAGCAATTGAAAAGGCACAAAACCTTCCCTTTAAATATTCCACGAAGAATGTTACATTACAAAAACCAAGATACTTGGCAATTTTATGTAGCTCTAAAAGTAAGTTACACTCCAAAATTTTTAATGTCCACAGGCAGTATTCTAAAATTTTGAGTCAAATTTCATTTCCTAAAAATGGTGGTCTAGAAAAGAATTGGACTATGAAAGATGAGACATCCATAAAACATGAATTTTAAGAGCTTCAATTAGAGTTTCTTGAGAGAAACAAAAATCAAGTGTGGATCTGGGCTCAAATACAGATCTTGAACTTTTGTAAGCTGTGGCAAATTTGGACTCTGGGTTTTCCTGTATTTGTACATCAGACCACAACCTCCACATCCACCTCCACACAGAAACATGGCTGCATTTGAGAGAAAGTTAAACTTTAGTCTCTGCTAGTGCTGATGTCACCTTTCTGATATATACCCCAAATTTACCAGTCACTGAACCCATTATTTGATAGTATAGATATTATTTACTTTTTCTAAACTATCAGGTTTGAAGTGCAGATGCATTCCTCTATTTCATCTGTAACTAAAATATCCTCCAGAGAACTCTCCCTTCTCTCAACGGGAGAATCCCCCTCTGCAGAAAATGAGCAGGACCACATAAACCTAATTGTTTCTCTATTAAGAAAGGAAAATTCCCTGATGCCCTGGGGGTCACTGTGTAGAACAGTGTGAATTGCCAGACAAGCAAGAGCATTCGCATTCTCAAGCAGATGATCTTCATCAAATATCTCACTCTAGAGTTTCTCTTTGATCAGCAGCAAGACAGGCAAACTGAAAAACAGTGCTGAACTGTTACAATATTCCACACTTATCAAAACTGCTCTGGGCATATTTGTGGCATTCATTAGCACAGCCCATGTACAGGCATTGGTTTTAGTCACAAGTCAAAGGAAATCACAAGTGCCTTAGAAGCTGGGAAAAAAAGGGTTGGGATTGGTGATAAATACCTCCAAGTAAATATGAGAACTGATGTGTCAAATACATGAACCTACCAGACAGAACAAGAAACAGAAATGGGAGACAGAAGGTTTGTAAGGAGAGAAAGAGAAATGGCAAAAGCAATGCAAATATTAGCCTGCATTAATATAAATGGAAGGAAAAATAATCACTAACAATGGTGTATGGGTGCAGGTTTTTCTAACAATCCCACCAGTGCTATCCCATAGCCCAGTGTCATGGCAACCTTTGGAGTCTAGAGATGACATGATTGGTACATATTTATTCTAAAACACACCACGCTCATTATGTTACAGCTTGTGCACACGCCGTCCACATAATTGCCTCCAATGTTTTTCCCCAGTGCAAAATGTTATTTGCTGTAGGTCCATAAAAGCAGCTGGATGCTGTCAGATAAGACTTTATTAGAAATAGACTATACTTTTGTGAATAAAAGGGAAAAATCTAGTGTTCACACACTGAGGTAATACATAAAAGGAGAAAGAGCATGGGAAACTTAGTTCAAACAGATTTAGGGGAAAAAATAGAAGAAAAGGAAAGCCTAAAACACTAAGCAGCAGCAAGGCTGAGTTCCAAACTAGCTCATTGCATGAACATTTTACTTCTGAACATCTGGAGCAGAAAGCTGAGTAAGTTCAAAAAAACCAAGGTTTCTCTTCATGGCAAGAAAACAGTGGGAAAAAAAAATGTAGGCAGTATGTAAATATACAGTGGAGGAATATACAGTGAAGGAATTTGCAAGAAAAAGCATAATATTTTCCTATTCCCAAGAGCTGGAAGAAAGCTTGCCCATGATGACAGGGTTTTCTGAAGGAAAAGCTGGGAAACAGAAACTTCCTGCATCATCATTCCTTTAAAAAAGGCAGGACACTTAGTGATCTTTTCAACTTTGTTCTAGATGGCAGCCTTCCCTGTCAAGGTAATCCCTGCTCCCAAGGGTGGTACAAACCAAACACGGGGATGTCTCCTATCATTCCCAGCTCTAAAGATGAAGGAGATAATGCTTTTCACATGTCCTGTCTATACAGACATTGAAATAGAAACTCAGAATGAACACTGAAAGGAGCGAGCCCATGTTTCCTGTCCACCCTGCAATAAAACTTTGCTGGGGATCTTTTTTCTGAGTGTAGGTACAGTGAAATTTGACCCAGAAAGGGTAACATTTCCCCTATGTGCCTCTGCAAGAGACATGCTTATTTTTGCACAGTGCTATTTAATACCTGTTACAAGGAAAGGATTCCTGTTTTAAGACTATTTTAAGACCTCTAAGAGAATTTAAAGGAACTTCTGAGAAGGCTACATTCAGCCACAAGAGCATGGTTTAAGTAGATATGCGGCAGCGCTTTTTCTTAAAGCACAAAAGCACTGCAGTTTAATAAAAACCACTGCAACCAATGTGCCTGGCAGAGCAATACGTCAGCAATGGAAGGTTATAAATGTCAGACTGGTGCATTCATAAAAATTGTACTGAAATGCTCCCGTGCATCCTGTCCCTGCTCAGGCCTCCTGCAGGGAGAGAGCTGTGGCATACAGGGACAAGAGGCTCTGCATGTCCTTGTCACCTCCTTGGCACCCATGACTGAACAAGGCAAGGCTCTTTCACCCTGTGCCCAGGAAGCTTTTGGGTTCCCTCTGGCAGGTTCCAGCTGTCCTCCAGAGGAGGCAATGAGATTCCACATGAAATGCTGCTTATCACAGCAACAGTGGCAATTCTCAAGCACAGAACAATAAAAATATGTAACTTCACACTGGCAACTTGTAAGCTGCCTGATATAGCAGGTTATGGGCAATATCTCTATCTCAATCTGGAAGCAGAAGAAAGGCAAGTAAGATTGATTATTTTTTATTTACTTATTTTTTTCTTGTCACAGTTTCCACAAACACATGAAATTTCATGCTTCAGTACCTGCGACCCATCTTTTGGTGTAGATACAAATAAGGAGCTCAGTTTATGTTGGTTGAGAGGAGAATGAGATCAGGATTGAATTTTGAGACAGCTGGGACAGATTCAAAGGTTATATTTGCAGAATATGAAATATTCAGAGCCAGGCAGTCCATGGCTGTCTGTGTTCTGCTGACACATTTCTGGATGGAAAGCAGAAAGCTGAACTAGAGCTTTGCATAGCCAAGAGGCTCCTACTGAAGGAGACAGTCACGTAAACTCCTATGAACCCAAACTGCTCAGTTCCAGGCTATTGCCTCATTTGCCAAGAAACAGTTAAGAAATATAGCAGTTTTTAAGAATGTGAGATTAATTTTACTCTTTTTTGAAAGCTATGTCATCAGGGTATCAGATAGTATCAGTAAAACTCAATATGCAAAATTTAAACATTAAAAATTCCTCAGTGTGGCAGTGGAAATCAAAGTAACATCTGTGATATCTTACTGTTGGCAAGTTCCTTTTGAATGCAGTGAAACCTGAACAAAAGCAGAGCACAGATGACCTTGCAGACTTCTTAACACTGATGACAATATATAAAGGAATCCAGGCCAGGAATTGGCTTTTAATTCAATTCACTATTACCATACCCTGGTCAACGGTGTTCCAAGGATTCATTAATGCAAAGTTTCCATATTGAGTTATGCCAGGCACTTCCAGTACCCTCATCCACCAACAAAGCCTTGTATTTGTCTATAGCACTGGTAAAAACAGTGTGAACCCCTTTCTCCCACTGTGAAGTGAGTAAAAATAATAGTAGGTACTAGAAAAGAGCAGAATCAGAATTTAGTTCATTATAAAATTCATTAGACATACCAACAAACTCAACCAATTATTTTCACATAGAAATGTTGATGAGATTGTAACAAGTTTTGGTAATGACTCACCTGGGATAGATTTGAATAAGGGCCTAAAGGGGAAAAGCTCAGTATTTCTACTGCCAGCTGCTTAAGCCAAGCAGTTCCACCAGGATATTTTCTTTCCATGGAAAGAAAATCCACTATAAAGTCCTAGTGAGGCGTAGATGAAAAGACAACTAGAAAGACAGTTCTCAACTAGGATGGATTTACTTTGCAATATAATCTAATTGTCTGTTATTTTAGCCATTTCATGAGGTTTGGAGAAAAGAATTCCTTGTTTCCACCACTAGCTTCCTTTTTTTTCTTTTTTAATCTCCTCAGAGGATAATTAGCTCACAGCTCCGTAACTCAGGAACATATTTTTATCATTCCTTCTGCCTGTTGTGAGCTTGGGCTTTCACAGAAGCACTACAGGATTATTTGATACTAATAAATGCATTTGTTCCCACATCCAGAATGAATGGGTACAAGGACAGATCAACTCTGTCCCCATTACAAAGCCATTTATTCAGTCAAGGGACAAATAAGAATAAGAATAATGGCCAGAACATATGGGAAGCACCAAAGCACAGATGACTGAAGTCAAAGGCAAACCCCCCACGGATCCACAAAGCCTCACTGTGATGCAGTTTGATGAACTTCTGGAGAGAGGGGACAGGTAAAAGGTAACTTACAGCTCAGTCACGTCCTTGGGAATCCCCTTGGGCAGCGTCCGCAGCCCTTTGTTGCTGCAGCGAACCACGGAGTCCACACAGGTACACTGGGAAGGACAAGGAGGGGAGAGCAGGCAGCTGCTCTCATCATTACCTGCACAGGAGAGAGGCAGAGTGGGGGGAAATCAGCATTCCAGCCCAGGGCACCCACTCTGAAAGGAATTGGTGACAAGGACCAGGGAGGGGCACCCTGAATCCAGGGTAACCATCACAGCATTTTAAACTAGATCCTATGCTTTGGTTCATCCTGCCTTCATGCAAGTTCTTTAGGCAACATGAACACTTCATAAACTGAATAGAAATATTTTAATATTTCTATAATATTAATATTTTTTTCCTAAGGAGAATCCACTTTGTAATTCTGCAAATCATAGTGCAATCCAATGTATCAATCCCAAATCCTCCCCCCACCCATAATATGCTGAAATGGAGAACTAGACTAGGACATTGCCCTTAAATTCATCTAGACAGATGATATTCACTATCTGCTCTCCTTTTGGAAGACTTTTCTAAAATTCAGCTTTTAGATGTTTATTTTTCACTTTTCAAAGTCAGCCTGGCACATTGTTTATGATCTGATTGTAAAGCCCCAATGTTTTAAACGACGATAACCAGGAAAACAACAAACTGAAGCAGCACACTTACAACTGCTGGCAATCTATCTGTGCACACATAAAAAAAAAAAATCAACTTTCTCCAAAAATGGTTTCAAAGGTCCATAAACAGCAGATTAAATCTCGTAATTGAAGAACAATAGGGTTTCTGCAGTAGAAACCAATACTTTGAAGCTAAGAACATTAAAGCATGGATTTTCCCCAAAAGCAACAGGCTTTGCAAAACACAAGGCACATGCCTGCCGCAGAATCACGATGTACGTGAAAGGAAACACTTAGTGGCACATTCCCGGGATGCCAGGGAGGGAAGCATACAGCTGTGAGTGAGCACAGGCAGCCCCAGCTGCCCACACGGACACCCAGAGCTTGCAGCCTGCCCTCATTATGTGCCGCCTGCTCTTCCCTTTTAACTGATGCAAGGACTAATTGAGACAGATCTGGTTCTTTCTTCTCTCTGCTGGAGGCACCCATGAGCATCGAGATGAAAGAAAAAAGACTGGAAGTCCTGGTACAGGATAACAGAATTACCCCTGACTGTACCGGTAGGAAGCATTTGCAATCAGAGGGCTGGGGAGGCACCACCAGACTACAGAAGAATAGAGAAGATTTTTTTTCTTTTCTTTCCTGCTGAGTTTAATGACTGGAAACAAAATTCAAAGTCCTTCATAAACCTGCAGAAAGTGTGTGTTTTTTCAGCATATTTAATTTTCCCCTGTGTTCTGTGTTTCACACCCTGCCACCACCTACTTTCCATTTGCCTCGACTCCAAGTTACTGCCTGACAGAGAAAGCTCCCAACTGTGGGATGACATTTTGTGCACCAAGATTCTTCTTTTCTCCCAAGTGTGGAATGTCAATCTGTGGACCAGGATTTTGGTTGGGTTTGGGTTTTTTTTCCTCTCAAATTAAAAGTGAATTATTCTTTTATGACTAAACTTGGGTCTCTTGAGCTCTGAGCTCAAGAACCTGGGCCTGTTGCCAGACTGCTTGACTAGGACAGGAATTAATTTTTACTCTAAGTAGAGAACTGCTATCACTCTTATTGTCTCTTTAGAGGTATGACTAACTGCATCTCCATTAACAAGTTGCAAGTCAAGTTAGGAGGGCATTCATCAAGTTTCTCTAAAGTCTGCTTGATCAGAAGACAAAATTTACCTGGAGAATGAAAGAAATGTCAGGCTATTTTCTTTTAAACCCATATAGACCCAACAAAGCACGAAGCATCACTGAGTCATTTCAAATAATATCTAAATGTTTTTTTATTTCCCTGTATTCACCTTTTACTGGTGACCCTGAAGTATCCAAATCTAAAAGACTTTCCAAGCAAGCATGACTCCCACTGGTTTCAGAGTGTTAACAAAGAGTAAAGAAGGCCCAGGATTACACCAGGAATTTGTTTATAATAAATTAGTTCTTATATTTAGGTGTAGATAGAAAAAATCCAGAAACTGGAAATCAAGAATAAAAATATTTTACTGACAGAGAACAGTGATCAGCTCTAGGTTAGCTGCCTTTTCCACAACCAAACCAAAATGTTTACTATGCAGCACTGCCTGGTAGGGAGGGACCCTCTCACAGAGGTGCCAAACATTACCACAAGTGTCAAATCAAACTGGATTTTCTTACCATCACAGGTGAAGTCCTGGACATCTACATCTTGGATTGGAATATCCTTTAAGAAGAAGGGTTTCAAGCAGCGTGGATTTCCACTGACAATCCTCTTCTTCCTCAGCCATTTCCCCAGCCAGGCCAAATGGCAGTTACAATTAAAGGAGTTAGCCAGCAAGTTACTGAAAGGGAACAAATCATGATTCCATTACACATGAACATACAGAAATACTGAAATAACTACACAAAGATGAGGGACTCCAAGTCCAGGCTCTTTCCTGTGTTCTGTTCCTGTGAGGTCCCTTCTCCATTCTGCAGATCTGGAAAGTTCTATGCAGGTTTTATATTAGGATTGGGACTGTAACTAAAATTTATATAGTTATGCATATACAGATGTATGTTTATAAACCAAAGTGCTTAAAATTATTATTTAAAAATACATCACTACCAGGGCTGGATTTATCATGGAATTCAACCCAAGCTACAGCTCACACCCAAGTCTAAAGTGACCCCACAAACTGCACCCACGTGTGCATGACCTTCAACATGATCACGTACCTGCCCCAGCCCACTCATGCCTTCCCTTTGCCTCTGTCCCAGCCCAAACCAGAGCCAGGAGGGAGCCCCCGACAAGGTGAATTTGGGGTTCTTATTGAAACAGCAAGGATAGTCCTATACATATGTACATATATACATATAGAAAGCAGCACTGTCATCTTGAGCCACTTATTAAGTTTTCTCAGTTCTGGATATCTGCAGTGAAAAGCATCTGCTCTGCTGCCTTGTGAACTTTGTGGGGTCTGCTTCAAATCTTGCTCCAGCCCCTGCAATATCTTCCATGCAGAGCTGCAGCCCAGGCATGGTGCTGTGGTGTGCAGCCCCCAAAGCAATCATCTGACACCATCACGAGAGGGATGAAGCCTTAACACAGCCTGGCTTAGCAGCCTTTTCCTAACCAAAATTCAGATGAAGGAAAAGAGGCTGAGATCCTTGGTAAAAAGGGAGAGCTTCACTGTGCTCTGTGCAGAGACAGAGAGAAACAACAGCCTCAGTCTGAGGTTGTCCCATGGAAGGAGAATGAGCTGCAGGGCCTGCGTATGGAAAATGAAGTATCTAAACTAATATTGAGGGAATTTTCACATCATGTATGAATGTGTCCAAGAGTTAATATTTTGGAAGCATAGAAAGAAAGAAAGAAAGATGATAATGAAATTTCTTTAAATCATAGCCTATCTTTTAAGACAAGAAATTTGAAGGCAAGAATAGGCAGTTCAAGTTCAGGTGTTGTAGCTGAAGTGGCTTGTAAGTCTTCACTTGCAAGATGCTTTCACAAACCTAAACATGCAGTGAAAATAGGACTTCAGTCAGTCAGACAATTCCTTCAGAAAACAATAGTACTGAAGACAAAAACATGTGGCACAATTGAGGTGGGGCAGTTAGAAAGCAAACCCAAAGCAACTCCTAAATTCTCTAGGTTCTAGGCCAACATCACACAGTCACAATATGATTTACAGCTGCTGTCAGTACTGCAGCACAGCCCACTTCAATCACTGCTCTGCCCTGGAGCTCTGGGGTTAATCCCACGTGGATCTAACACAGATCCATGAAGATTGGACATTGTGGAGAAAGGAGAACTGAGGGGAGCAGAAAACTCAGCACAATGTTATAAAAATACCCCACCTGCTTCACACTAAGGTTCAAACACTGCAGAAAGGTGAGAAAAATCAAACGGTTACAGAAGAGCTTTCAGACAGAAGGTGCAAAAAAGCCCTGAAAGCAATACTCTAATTCTAGCTGCTTTCCTTCTGAATTGTTTTCCATTTTCTTTAATCCATAATGGGACCACATGCAGGATGCTTTGTATATTTTCCACACTGATACACTTTGGCATGAGCAGAGTGCCTAAACCAAATGTCTAAACCACCAATGCTGTGAGCCAGTGCTTCAAAGGCCATTTGTTCCACTGATGGAAGAGAGTGAGATCATATTCACAGAACTACTTCCATGACACAAATCCTCAGAATTAAATCATCTACAATTGGAAACAAACAGCAGGTGTTTAATCAGGTCTTTGGAAAACCAGCAGCTCTGAGAGTAAAGGACATTTTGCACATCTAGAGAGCATCCTACCAAGATGTATCAAAAACTTTCACAATCTACAAAATGCTCCATATATATATATATATATATAGATAAAGTAATTATCCCAGTCTAGAGAGGAGTGATTGTTTTGGCTTAATGTGCTACTGCTCACTAGCTGAGCAGCAGTAGCTATCCACAAAACCTCCTTTTCTTCTTGGCAAACACAGATTAACATATGATGTAAAATTTTTGGAATCTTTAGTTTAGAAGTTGGATTATGCTTTTTTCTTAGGAAGTAAGAAAGAAATAGGTTGTTACAGATAAAATTAAGAAATAAACAAATCTCCCATTTAGAAATTCAAATCAATCCAGGCAAAAAAAGGACACATTTATCTTGTCAGCAATTCCACACGTCCTTCTGCCACTTTAGGAACATCTAGATTCTATCCTTTTCCAACTGCAGAGCAGGGATCTTCAGCTTTAATGCAGCATGAAGTCCACACATGTCCCTACATACAAGCTCTTTCCATGGCAAGACTGTGATGCAACTTTGGATAGAAATGTAAGATGAAGTCTCTCCTTAAAGTATCACATGGATAAAGAGATTTCCTACTTGAATTGAAATGGAATTGAAAGTCTGGAAAGGCTAATTATATGCCAGAGATTTACTGAGGAAACTGACTATTCAAGTGAGGTTCTCAAATCAGAAACAGTAATGTTGGGCAGAAAAAATTGACGTGAAAACTCATCATTAATAATCAGAGTTCCTACACATGCAATAGTGATGTACCCACTTAGACAGAAATACAGCAATCAAACTTTTAGCAGAGATTTTGTACTAACATTAAATTCAGAAGTGTTTACTCAAGGACATGGACATATTTTAAAAATCAAGGGGAAATAGAAGTCTTGAGGAATGAAATATGCATATCCTACTACAAGTGCCTCTTCAAAATTGCAAAGAAGTCACAGAATATTAACTATTTAAATGGATTCTGGTGACCTGTTAGAAAAACACGCTGGAACACATCTGGATGTTTTTGAAATTAGGTTGAAAATATACTCTGGAGTTCAGGTTAAGTTTATACAAGAATAGTTATATGTCATTCTGGCATTAGCTTCATGCAGTTATTTTAATAATAAACCAGAGAAAGAAAAGCAGTTCTGCTTGCAAATATCTCCCCTTGACTGTCTAAGGACTAAAAGATATGACTGAATTCAGTGTGAATAAGTGCAAGTGCACTTCAAATTAATATGCTACAGTGCCTAGTTTGACCAATAACAAAATAAAAATTGCTATTTTTCCTACAAAATAGATATTCTTTCTTTATTGAAAATCATTAGACAGGGTATTGTTTTCAGAGCTGCCCATGTTTTGAGAATATCAACGAGACTGACTCACAAAGGGTAAGAAGAAAAGGAGCAACGTTCTTTAGTGCTGTAAATATGCCAGTATAAAAATGGAAGTGAAACTTTGCATGAATTTTTGTCTCCCATTGACAGATGTAACAGGAAGGCATTACAATACCCAATTAACTCCCAAAATGTGGGCTGCAGTCACACCCACTAAATGTGGGAAAGCAGTCACACCCTCTAACTTCAGTGGTGGTGTCAGCCAACAAATCCACCTACAAGAGAGCACTGCCAGGGAATGAACAAAGCTGAATTCTGCATTTATATGTGAAAAATCACCATGGCCTCAACCCAGGGTCTAAAGAAGTCAAAACCACACCTTTTCTGCCCGTACATCAAACACAGAATGAAACTGTGTCAAAGAACAAACTTTTCCACCAAGACACAGCTAGGAACCAACAGGATTATGAATCAGTGCCAAAGCAATGCATTCTAATTAGCACCAGCTTTAATTGCTCTCCCTAGAAAGTGCAACAATCTTTTTCCCACAGTTGAAAAAAGAAAATGGGCTATTTTCTAACAAAATATGATAAAGAATTCTATGAAAGCAAGGTAGGGTTTTCACAGACTGATTCACAGAGTCCAGGGAGCCACAGAGGGCAGCACAGTGACAAGAAGCTTTCAGCAAGTGCCACTTGCTTTGACCAGAGACTTGAAAACAGTCAATCAAAATAATCTGTTTGTGTTTCTCTCTTTGTCCATCAATTTCAAGATGACTCTTGGGACTACACAACGCAAAAGGAAAGAAAATTCTGTGTTCCTTATGCTGCACGGAGTTAATGCCAAAATGGTAACTGATTTGCTGGTGAAAAGTTGCCACAGCAAAGGGAAAGTGTGAGCAACAAAGCAGCTGAGATTCAACACTTCTTTCTTTGCCCAAACATGATGGAGAATGTTTTCCAATCCTGAAATGCAATAGGATGGAGAGTATATTTTGACTGGACAATTGGATTGTATTTTCAGGACAGACAATTTCCATTAACAGCAACACCAGGGTCTCCTCTCACAGCTGGAAACAAAAGGCAGACTTTCCTTCCATATTTATCAGTGTGTATTTTATTAAAATGGATACACTAAAAAAGCATTCAGAAGTATTTGAGAAGCATGGGAAATATTTCAAAGAGAATATTGAGAATGTAAGAGAATTAAAGCTTAGGCTGAGATTTTCAAATTCACATTCAGTAAGACTTGACTATTTTGTCTTCAGATGCTCTGAAAATCTCTGAATTAGCTAGTAGCCTTCTGATGTTTAACTAATTTAACTGAAACATAAGAAAGCTGTTCTTACAAAATCAGAATCTACTGACACTTAAGCAGCTTAGGGAGCTGAGTGTGTGAGAAGCCAAGCCCTTTGAATCTGCAGAAACTGTTTTACATGACCTTCCGCTGCACATTGCACTGAGCTGTGACACAACAAAACAGTCATCCTGCCTGAGCCTGGCATCCTCCAAGTGTTTGCCGCCACTCCAGTTGAAACCATTCATTTTTTTTTTTAATCACACCTTGTACCCTCCAAACATGTGATTTCAGTAGGATGGAGTTTTCTTTCCCTAGAGGAGGTCTTCCATATAAACTGAAACGTTGTCTTTTTTAATAGGAAAGTACAGAAGAACAGCACCATGACATGTTCATGCCATGAAAAGATCACTTACATTGTAGACAAAGAGACCAGAGTGCTGAAGGCTCCAGGGGTGATGGTGCTGATGTGATTGTCATACAGGGAAAGAAGCCTCACTGAGCTCAGGCCAGCAAAGGTGTCGTTGTTTATACAGCTGATGGAGTTGCTCCTCAGCATCCTACAAGGATTAAAACAGGGAATTAGGAACTACTGGGAGGGGGTATAATCTCAGGATGGGAGGTGCTTTACCAAGGGCATCAAGATATGCTTTGGAAAGCATTCTGTGTTTATTGATTGCTGAAGTAGGACACTGCCAGAGGAGGGTTAGATTCACGTAAACATTTTCTCGTGAATTTAAAATGCATCCCTTCCACTCAACATTAGAGGCTGATGGGACCTGCACATCTGAAAGCAATATGCAATTAAAATTATTGCTAGTGACAAACTTGAAATAAAAACTAAAGGCTCAATTTAATAAATATCTGAGAGTAAGCTGAGATGTATTTCAGAGATCAATTGAGAAAGACTGCCAGAAGCGTGTGACAATAACAACACTGGCTGCATTACTTCTGCTCATGTCCTGGATGTTTTTTGTAATCTACACTGCAAAAGTACGGAAGGAAACAGTTTTCTCATCAAAAATCAAGGAATTTCTTAGGAAAGACTTCCAGACTGGCATAGGCTCTGGAATGTCATTATCATCATTAATTGTGAAGACAAAACCCAGTAATCATGCTATAAAATGGTCTTTGCTTGGTGCTTGTACCAGATGAATCAGTGCTGTGTTTTGGAAGACACATTCTCTGAGTTGTTATGGTAACAATGAACCCAACAATAAAGACCAATTAATCTGAAAGACTGGAGTATCTTGTTTCACTCCATTGCAAAAAAGGCTCATGTGTATTTGTTACACTGCATGCCAATCAATATCTGGGTCTGTAAACATCACTGCACTGTTGTGATATTCCTACTTAGGTGAAAAAATATTCAGTAATTAAAGCACACTACCAAAGACCCACAAAATATATGCAGCTGTGCTGCTGTTGCAGTGAATTGATCCTCCAAACTGAGGAGGGTCAACTCCTGGGTATCAAATTTATGCAGTGAACTATAGAAATTCAGACTCCCTGAGGAGTTTGAATTTAAATCTCAGATTGGTTATCTGCCAGCTGGGCAGATACTACATCAAAATGCTACCTGAAAATCACCAGAGAGCGGTTAGATATGGCTGGGAGAACATCCACAGTGTCATCACAGACACTCCATCTTTGAGGCTGAACATTGTGCTGCTTTTGCATCCCTGGTCTCTGTGCAGTTACCACCATAGGCACTACGATCTCTGTCATTTTGGGACTGCAGCTGGGGTGAAACTGTGTCAGGAAAGACCCACAGGGCACAGAGACACCTTTGCCAGCTAAAGCTAGCAAATTAAGCCAGTTAAGCTCTAAAATGAACAGGTATGAATTGAGAGAATAAAGCCCTCAATGGCTTAGCAGCAGTAGGAGACATTTCTCCTACCCTGTATGGAATGTATCAAGCAGCAGAACTGCAAGATGGGATGGATGAATTTGAATGTCAATATATCCTGCACAGCAATTTATTACATTGCAGGAACATATAGATTTTAAAAGCTGGACCACGACCCTGACAAATGCAGCCCTTTGCAAAAGATTACTATTTTAATGCCGAAAGAAAGTCAATTAATAGATAGCAATATATGTCCCCCAAGACAAACTCTTTGGTTTCATATCATGGTTCACCATACACTGTGTGCCCTTCCTGAAAGAAAACCTAGACTCACAAATCCTCATATCATGCTGTGTATATTTAGGCTGCTTTATCAGCTGGGGGAAATGTAGGTCAGGTCAGCAGGATAGCTTGAATGTTAAGCATCTTTTTATTAAAAAATGTTGAATTTTGTTTAGAAGCACTGCCACAGGCTGCTTTACACTATAAAAATTAATTTAATATCTATGGGCAGTATTTTCAAATCCCTTAGTAAAGTGCATACATTAAATTAAAGAACAGATGGCTGTAACCACAAAAAAATGTTAATGGAAAGCAAAAGTTCCATATTTGTCATTACAGAACAAAGTCCTTGAAATGAAACTTGAATTTCTTTTTGAGTAAAGGCCTCACTTGAGGTCTCACTTTGAGTCTACGCCTCACTTGAGTAAGGACTGAACTAATTGTGTCGTGACACCTTGTGACATTAGTAGTATTTTTTTGCTAATGGATAAATTGCAGATTTTAATTGTATTTTGATTCCTAGAGTCTATTTCTGGACAGCCTCACCTAGTCAAGTGCTTTCTTTCTGCAGCACAACTCCAGTTTGAGTAGAGGAACAGTGGGAGGACAAAGGAGATAGCAAACATGTTCGTACATGTGTTGTTTCCACAGGAAATAACAAAATAATAAAAGCATTAAATGACTGGAAGTGCACAAATTTGACACATGACAGGTTGCCCATGATGTTAGTCCTGTGAAAATCTGTCCATTTTACAGGAACAGCACATAAATCTCAAACCTGCCCAGGACTAGAGACAATATATTGAAACCCTCAAGAGCATGATACAAGCAGTAGCATTGACTGTGTTATAACAGATATTTTAGCAGCCACTGCTGACCTTGAGCACTCCCACCCTGCTCAAACAAAGGCAGGGCTTTGCACTTACAGGGTTTTCAGCCCCGTGAGGCCCCTGAACATCCTCCCATGCACGGATTCCAGCTGGTTCTCAGTCAGGATCAGCTCCTGCACTCCCGCAGCTCCATCGAACGCGCCTTCCCGGATCTCCTTGATCTTGTTGTTGCTCAGGTTTCTGGAAGGACACAACCAGTCACAAGAAGAAAATCAGTAGTGTTTCAGTCCAAACATCACACTGGAGGGAGGAAGACAGTAAGAATTTGTTCCTTTTAGTGGTTATCTGGGGATACAGTCATTCAGCAAGGAGAGAACATCCAGAAATTCAAAGGTATTTCTACCATTCTTACAAATAACTCCCTTGCACTCATCAAAACCATGATTATTTCACCTATATCAAGATAATTTAAATTTATGCAGGTACTAGCTTTTAACACCTCATGTAGCTCTTTCTTATCCATGTCTCAGGAAACAACAAGTGGAAGTTTCCAGCACGTGATTCATGTCCATGAGGTTATGGACAATGCTTGGGTCTGGGCCCCCATCTGGCAAGAGCCAGTTAAGGTTACTGCCATTGAAATGGTGTCACAAATTGAAATATGGACCCCTTTATTCACTGTAATTGAAATATGGACCACTTTTATTCACTGCACCATGCGTCTGATACCAACTTTAGTATGAGCACTTAAATAAAAAGTATCACTCAAAAGGAAACAAGTATCTCTTAATTGTCCATTCACAGCCACTGCAATACACAGCATTATTTTCTAAATATTTGCTCTGCCTGTACAGTCTCAAAATGTTTGCTTATAGATCAATATTAGAAAACTTTGATCTACAAAGTCAAATGAAGTTCTCCTGAAATGCAAAGTGAATCTTTTGAATATTTCATATTTGTGAAAACCCCAGTGAACAGACAATTTCTGAATGATAAAAGTGCCATCAGAGATGCATAAAAATAAATGGCATTTAATTATTTAAAACATTTCTATAGAAGGCCTTAAGCATATTATAACTGAGCCTGAGTCCTTCAAGTGTCTCCCATGATGTCCTGTATAATTATGATGAATAATTCTATTTGTTGAGGTTTATGACTGTTCTTTTACTATCTACAACAAAAAGGAGAAAGTACAAGACACGTTCTTGCTCCCAAGAAGATGCTAAATTCCAACACCATTACTCATGAAGAATAGCACATTATTCCAGAAATGATCCCAGTACAGACACAGCATGAGTAATAGTTTCAAAATCCAGTTCCAGGTGATATAAAACAAATGACAAGGTATCAGATTAACACCTGGGCTACTCTGCTCAGAAGAGCTGGCAATCTTACTGGGATAAAAGCTGACAGAAGACATGGAAAGAGGACAGCTTGGCCTCAGATGGAAATAATGTGGGTCTTGCTCTTTTCAGAAGTCATCACTTAATAAAATATTTTTTTTAAAAAAAAAGTGCCTTGGAAATATTTTTCATGTGGGAAACTGGAGTACACTGGTTTATGTCTGCTGAACAACTGTCAGAGAGTGGGCCCTACAGCATGTGGCCCATCACCTCTTGTGCTTTCTTGTGATCAGAAAGAATAGGAGCATGCCAGCAATCAGCCAAAAATAACATAAAAACATATAGAAATACTTACAGGCAGATTTCTCTTTCCAGAAGTCTAGTGCTTTGTGCTAACGCTCACATGAAGAGTTTATGTTCAGTGTCAAAGCAAGTCAAGGGAGGATATTCTGACATATGCATTTAATTTTGGGGCTCAGCTATTTCTCTAGTGGAAATGTTTACAGCTCAGCATCTCTTTTAAATGCTGGCATAAATAAATGCTCCCCAAGACTCCCCTCCTGGTAAAGATCATGCCACGATGCATATTTGCACAGAAAATAAGTAAGTAAATGTTTGTGGTGGGAAGGGAGGGTGAGTTACTATAACAGACAAAGACTTTGCAGATTGCAAACTGACCTACACTTGTAGTTATAAAGTTTTATTAGTTACTTTTAACCATATAAAACATATTTAGATACATGTATTAAAACATGGGAGCAATTTTAATGAATGGTCTATTAGATACTGAAGGCAAAAAAGAGCAAATATTGGAGACAAAAGCTGGCCACAGTCTGCAAAGGAATTGGCACCTTTATACAGTGCAAACATCTGAATTTTAATTGCTGCCAAAGGACTTCAGCAGACAGGCAACTCTGCTCATTTGAGTTAATAATGTCTGATCTTTTCAGCAGCACAAAATTACCCATAAATATGCCAGCAGTCTCAGAAGAAGCCAATTATAAATACCTTTCCCATGCAAGAGATTTGAAAATCCAAGATTATGTTGAAATCAAAGTTGCAAGGCAGAGAAAAGAGAAGCTCTGCAACAACAAATAGGTAAAGATGTTACAGCCCTGCAATCCTGCCTGGAAAGTTATCAAAGCAGATGTTCTGCCAACCTGGATTTTTTTATTTGTCTTCCTAAATTAGAGTTTCCCATATCTGAATGCAACAAAAAACCCAGTAGATGACAACATTCAGTCATGAAAAAAAAACCAAAAAACAAAAAATCCAAAAAAACCCAAACCCAACTTTCCTCCCAAAGTCTGAACAGCTAGAATAATAAACATCAGAAATTACACACTTTTCAGTCTAGAGTTACTAGGAAAAATAATCACCTTGTATAAAGCTTAAAAAATGAAAGCATTGTAACCTTTTGCCTGGTCTACAACTCAGAGACCTCTAACTCCATCCTTCCCAGCCCTAAAAGATTCTTTTATGTGTGACCATCACACTTGAAAAGGAATTTTTTATCAGAAAAAAACCTACTGACAAACTTCCACTACAGAGGAGCCTTGTCCTCTTGCAACACTGAGCTTCCTCCAGGAATTCTTCTTGAAACACTGGAAGACAGTGGAAAAGAAACTGAGCTTTGAGATTCCTATGGCCTCTAGCAGGACCCAAATGAGAGCCAGCCTGGCCTCAGCCTGGTAACTCCTGAAGGCTTATTCCATAAGGGCTTCCTGATTTACCCTGGTGATAACATTTAATCCTATTGCAGACTTTTATTTTGGGCAAGAGGTCAAAATGAATTTTCAGAAAGCCTGGGTGTGCTTTATGGGGGTCTGTGAATAGGAAATGAAGAGATGAAGAAGCTCTCAAGGTGACATTTTTCACACAGCTCGCTTTTCAGTTGCATCTTATTTACTTTATGGCTGAAGTTCATAATAATTATTATTTCTGTTGATCTCATAACTTCAACACAGAGCAAGCTGGATTCTATTCAGATTTAAGAGAAGCATTCACCCTGCTGTACCTGCTGGGCCAGGTCCCCACTGCTGAGGTACTGCCACACCTTCCCATCTGGAAAACCCCTGAGCCCAGCTCAGCCACAAGGGATCTGCATGGCCTCACCTCCAACCCTGCAGTTTTATCATAAAAACAGCCTGTTCTGAGTGGGGTTTGCCTAGAATATTTCTGTCTGGAATCTTTAGCACAGGTCAGGAGGAAAAGCCCAGTGCTGCTACATTCCTCTGGAGGATGCTGAGAGGGTTTTCCAGCCTTTACCAATAGCCTGGCTGGGTTTGATGGTGTGAGCTGTTATCAGGATAGCACTGCATAGCACTGAAAGTCTTTTATGCTACAGTGAATTGTCCAGCGACACTCCTACACTCACCCAGCAGAGCAGACTGATGGCCTCACTGTAAAAACCACAGTGAGCCCAAATGCCACGAAGCACAACACACTCCACAACATGATTTCCAGAAAATAAAGTCTGCTTCTGTGTAACAAGCGACAGATGACTGCAACCTCATTTGCCATGGCAAAATTCATGCTTACGGGCAGGAACAACAGGTAACAGCTGTTTCCAAAGGGCACAAAATGTTCTGCCTCCCCAAGAAACCTGATATCCTGGTTTTGAAAATGACTTCTAGTCCACAAACTTTATCATGATTCAGTTTTATTTCACGTGTAAAATGTTCAAATCCTGCTCTGACACTCCATACAGTTCAATCTAGCAGGAATACTTACAGCCAAATTAAGCCTCCAAAGGCAATTACATGCTGGAGGTGGATTGGCATTGCCAGCTGATGGCAAGGCAGCCTGACCTTTCTTATAACAAAGATCATATTATATGTTCACTTTGTAACTTTGGCAAGACTTAACTGAATGAACTGCTAGATGACCCTTACAGGTTTTGAGGTAAATATTTTTTATTACTCTTCTACTCAAGAGAAGAGGTCAGTCCCCTTTCTTCCCAGCAGTGCATGAAGTATGGCAGTTCACCCTTCTATTTTGAATGTGAGCTCATTGCTGATTTTTCTTCCCTGTAGCAAGAGCTGCTGGGACCTCAGTGGGAATGGCCACTGATTTCTGTAGGCACAGGGGAGTGGGCAAGCTCTAGAGGTGGCATCTGGGGGCTGCAGCCTGTGCCTGTGTGTCAGTATTCCACTGCAGCAAGCAAGGGTATCTCGGTGCTCCCTCTGACTCTGATTCAGGGAGGTTTTGGACCTGTCAAGGCCAGGAGATCACCCCCCTCCCCAGGCTCTCCCTGCGTGGGAGTCCCCAGGCACCCCAAGGTTTTTTCTCTAAATGACAACTGGAGGTGTTGCCAGGGAGTGGTGGGGCTCCCAGTGTTTGCTTCATGCTGAATTTGGGAGATGCTGCAAGAAAAGAACTGCTCCCTTTCACAAAAATCAAAACTTTACCTCTGTGAATGGGGATCCCTCCCCTCTCCCTGCCTGAGACCTTGATGTGCTAAGTGAGAAGATCTCCCACTGGAAACATAATTCCCTGTGAAAGGCAGAAGCTTCCAGCTCCCATGGCTGGAGGACAGCAGGTGCTGGAGCCTTTCTCTATCCTGGGGATAGGATATCCCCAAAAGTCCAAGTCCTGGAGCTGTTTCCACTCTTAAAGAGCTCAGAAATGCATCCTTGTGTTTCTCCTGCACTTCAAAGTGCTCATTGCTAACCACTGCAAAATATCAGCAACACAGTTCTTGGAGCCTGAAGTCAATGGGATGAGACTTCAGCCTTCAGAGACTTCACCCTTCCCTTTACATTGGCAAGATCAGGTAAGGCAATATGGTAAAAACACAATGAAAGCAAAATAGAGGGCACTGGAGAACCCAGTAAATTACTTCTGGATTGGATTAGACCTGTCTAGAAGAATCTACACCAATCTTTTTATTCTACTGTAAAAAACATTAAGCATAAAGATGATTGAAATTTAGGTTATGAAAATAGCATTATGTATATGGAATTTTGCAGCTAATTATTGAAGTTGATTTTTTTTAAAGACACATGCAGCTATGTTAACCTTCTAAAAACCAGCAGGGTAATCTTAGTAATTTAATTACTAAGCAAAATGTATTGCATTTGTATCTCATTGCATTATGTATCTCTGACCTTTAAATTGCTGTATCAAGGATTCAATTTTGTTTTGCATTAAAATGTATTAAATCCTAGGCTGACACATCATACAATAAGGTGCAGCTTAGGAGGACTATTTACAGACAACTTACACCACAACAGCTAATTACATATTAGAGGTGAGGCTGGTGCTACCACCTATTGAAAAGGTGGTCTGATATTTCCCTTCTTTCCTCATCATTTTGTCTCTCGCTGGAATTCTGCTGGAGCTTTACCAACCAGAGTGGAACCATGGTTCTGTGGAATTAAGTTTCTTTGCAAAGTTCCTTGGCCTGGATCTGTCATTAGTCGTAAACTCAAGTGAAAGACAAGCAGAGGCCAAGCACTCAAATACACATCAGATATCCATATTACAGACATTCAGATTCATTTGGGAAAAAAAGAGTATTTTAGAGAAAAAATAAAGAAAAATAAATTACATGATTTAGACTAATGCCCTGCCACTGCAAAGCTCTGTTTTCTGAAGCCTAGGAAGCAATTCAATTTCCAGGCAGATTCCTCCACCTGCTGTTTGCCTTTAACACTTAAGCAGACAAGGAATGTATGATATTCATTGATATACAGAGTCTATATTGTCAATCAAATAACAGTTAAGCTTCTTGTCCCTTATACATGCTAAAAAATGGGGATTTGACCCATGTTCTCCCTCCCTGATTTCAGAGCAGCAGTGAGCCCCAGTGCAGACTCTGTGTCTGACATTCCTGCCACACAAAGCTGCAGCTTTAGGACCATGAGCAGCAGCAATCCCACCCATGGCATCCCCCACATTTCCCCTCTTGCATGATGCAGAGGGGCCTTTCATTAGCAAAAGGATTTGGCCTAGTAAAGGCCAAATATTAACTTGGAAGGAAAGGGGTGTTTGTTTGCTTGTTTCTTCCTGGTAACCCCTTCTTTTCACAAAATGGAAGAAACAGGAAAAGAAGTCTAATCAGGCTTTTTAAGGATCACGCCACTGAGTAAAGTTGTGGTTGAAATGTTGGTTTGCTCATATGCAAAACCATCATTTTCAGAAAATCCCTTTAATTAAAATGGAGCAACATCTTTAGAGCATCAGGTAGAACAAAAGAAATGAGCTCAGCTACAATGATTTCCTAAAGAGCCTCTGCTTGGACACTGCCACTAAAACCCAGCAAGAGATACTTTGTAAGGTGCAGCTTCTTTTTGCCATGAGCTTGACCTGCTCCTGCACACCTCTGATCTCAGCAGCTACCAAGGACAGATAAAAGAATCTTTTGTTTCACAGAAACAAACTCCTAAAATACTCTCACAACAGTTTCATGCTGGATTTATGCCCAAAATACAGCCCCTGTCGAGGCATCCCTCTCTCTGAGTGATCGATGGGGACAGGAAGGACAGCACTGTACTTCCCTATAGTAAGTTTTAAATAAAGACAAATTATTCCAATTTTCGAAACATAAATCCTGAAGGTTTGATGAGGATAGAAGCTTTCCAGTTTGTGTATACACTTTACAGCATGCATTTTTCATTCCTGTTTATTATGTACTTACACAGGGAACAGAGTACTTGACAATGTCAACAACATCTTCTAACTGCACAGTAGCTACAAATTATTGATCATTCATAAAACATGAGGAAAATGTTTGTGATTAGTTCCCCAACACAGATACAACCCCAGCCCAAGCCTGCAGTGCTGCATCTGAAACTCTTGCAGAAATAAAAAAGAACCCCACTACAATTGCCTGCAAAGCCCTGGTGATCTCACATGGATTCAAATGGCCAGGAAGCTCCAGATGGTAGAAACCATGTGAAATAAATGCAGAAGAAATTGCCTGGTTTGGTGGGGTTCCCTAAATTAGTTTGATCCAGACAAGAAAACCTTACTAAAAGCAAACAGTTAAATGAGACATTAGCAATGGGTCCATAGGGTTAAAACTTTAAAAAACCTCAGAAGGATCCATTTTGAAGACTATCAGCAGGTATCTGACCTATTATTCTCTTTCCAAAACACTGCACTTATTAAAAATATACAATGCACTGTGCCAGGACTGTCAGCAGAATTATACACCTATATTTGAATGACTGATCTATATGTTTGCTAATTTATTCTCCTCTCTAAACCACTAACGATCTTCAGAATGTCCATATCTTGTAATATTATTTTCCTTTGACTATTTGAAACAACCACACCACAGCTGGAGGCACACAATACATTTGAGAGACAAAACCAAAATGCAAAATGTCATAATCATCTCTAACAATAAGCATACATCGGAATAAACTCTGGGACAGAATTCCTGTCAGTCTCTGTGAGTGAAAGACTAGGAAATGTAGCCTTTAAAATGCACTGAAATGTCAGCCTAGAGACCTTCATCTGTCACTGTGGCTTAACTGTGCCCATCCATCCAATAGGGAACTCCAGTTTTGTTAAGCTCACATTAAAAAAGTGATTTCTATGACTGTAGTACGAAATTATAAAAAACTCATCCCTTTCTCCTTCCTTCCAATCCAAGGCTGCATGTATTCTAACAAGCAACTCAGACTTACATTTTCTTGAGGTTGGGCAACTTCTTGAAGAGTCCAACAGCTTCCAAAACAGAAATATCATTGTCATTCAGACGCCTGAGAGGAACAAACAAAGAGATATTTAATGCTTCAGAGATGTCTGTAGATATATCCCTGTGACATTCAGGGCTGCCACACACAGAACCATGACCTTTGTTAAGCAAGGCATTCTCTGCCATCTCCCTCAGACTCCCACAGGTAACAGAGTTTAGCTTGGAAGGAAAAGGGACATGGAGGACAATCTATAGTAAAAGTGATGCCTTGGGAAGGGTGACCTGAAACAGAGACTGCACAAAGCTGGAGAATAAAGCAGATACTTATTGAAACGTCTCTAGGATACATCTTGGGCAGGACAAGAGCCTGACCAGGGCTACACCCAAGGTGGACTTAGAATGGTCACAAAATGACTGATGGGTCATGAGGTCTCACACTTTTTAAAGTTTTGGTCCATTTGGGGTTTAATTGTCCAATTACAGCTTCAGGTTATGAGGTCCCATCCTTCTTGTTCCTCCCTTCAGCCACCCTTGTTTGTGCTTTTGGGCTGAAAGTTGTCCTTGGTCTTCAGCAGGAAAAGGATTTGTTTTGTGTCCCTGCTGTGTGCAGAGCTGAGCGACCCTGAATGTGAGCTCAGAGCTGCACCCCTGGGCAGTGCAGAATCTGAAAAACATGAAAGCTGAAACTTAAGGCTTAGGACACCTTAAAGAGTGCAATGCCAAAGGACAGTGTCAGAGCCCCTTCACCTTCCAATGCCTGGGACAAGGAATTTTTGACTTCATCTACTGCACACAAACCTTGTTTGTGACTGAACCTCTGTTGTGCATTCTGCTACACAAGACCTGCAGCTGGAGATTTGGGCCATGGAATCACAAGGGCTCTGATTTCAGGTCCTTTCCTACAAAAGTCTGCTGATCTTCAAAATGAATGTGAAGGCCACTGTCTTGGCAGGCTTGAGATGTGAAATTCTTTCTCTGACTGCACATAGCTCCATTTTGCCATGTAGAGTCTTTGCTGCATTTCTGGATGTCTCTCATATTTTTTTCTTGACTTCAGATCAATACTTTTTATGAGGTTTTAAATAGAGTTAAGTACAATAAATACAACACTATCTCAAAAAAAGAAAATTCTGTTCAAAGGGCCTACTAATTCAAGAAAAGAATCAGAATCTTCAGTTGCTAAGCAATGAAGATGTTTTCTCATACTTAAATTTCTTGAAGTTACATTAGTTTAGTAAGACCTGTTCCACCCAAGTAGCAGGCAATGCTGAGATGGAACAGATCACAGATTCACTAAATGGTTAAAACCATTCCTTAAATAAAAATGAGCAGGTGCAAAGGCAGAGGACTCCAGGGCAGACTGGAAAGGAAGGACACAGCTTGGGCTGGGCCAGCACTGAGGAGAACACATGGCTGGTGCACAGGGCTGTGGCTTTCTCATCCCCACAGCTGGCACAAATGCTATGGAAATGAGAGTTGTGGCGCAGCTCTGAAATAAATTAGCTTTCCCATTTTCACACGGGGATAAAAGTTGGAGGTGCCTTTAATTATCTGAGTCCCTTTTGCAGCCTTTAAAAATTAGAAAGCTGGACAGCCTTGGGAGAGGCACACTTACAGATCAGTGGTGTATTCAGGGAGGTGAGTGGGCAGCCGGGTGAGTTTCTGGTTGGAGCAGTCCACGATTGTCCCCTCGCAGCGACACTTCTCGGGACAGACAAGGTCCATGAAACACTTCCCAGTGAATTTACTTCTGTAATCCTCTGACCCTGCAATAAAAGGAAAATGTATTCCAGCAAACAGCTGTTGATAACTGCAGCAACCAGAGGTATCATGGAATCCATTCTCAGCACTGCCTCCTGTTATCCCCCAGCTCCTGCACACAGTTTTAATACTTGCCAAGGACTTGTGCTCAGCAATTTTTAAAATTACTCCCAAGACTTGTCCCTAGTTTAGCAGTCTTCCCTTAATAGACTAATTCCTTGTCTAACAAGCCTACCTGTTAAGGTATTTTCCAGCAAAGTCACTTTTTTCCCATTTGGAATTTAGTCCAGCAACAATGAAAAGGCATCTCATGAAAGAATTCAAATGACAAAAGACTTTCAAAGATATCATTTAAAAGTACCAAATGTTCAGACCTCAGCTATTAGAGCTGTTTCTTAGAGTAATCTTTTATTAGACAACCTTGTCAACTTTCCAACAATTAGACATCTTTATTAACTATGTTAAACAAACAGCAAAGGAAAGTAATAGCAGTTTAAATCATTTTCATTTTAATTAAGGAATGGGTAGAGCATACTTAGTGAGAAGCACTCCCTGATGTACCATTATACCATGATTGCCAGACCTCTTTGACTAGGTTTTTGACCCATTCTAATGAAATGCTTTTCCAATTAGACTCAGTGAACTAATCTGTCCTTTTCAGGTTTGGTTTTTCTCGTTTAATAGCAGCAGGTTGGAAACTCAAACTCAGTGCTTCAAGGAACCAGGAGGATTAATAAATGTGTATGTAAGCAAAGTACTGCCAAACCCCCACCAGGCAATTCCTGCCCACTCACTTCATATTTCTTAATGGAAGCAGCAGAACCATTGCAGGAACTGTGTGCAAGGCCCGGGGATAGTAATTACCAAGAAGCATTTTTCAAGTTTTCCAAATTTTTAAAAGTCAATTACAAGGCTATCTCAGAGGGAGGAGCTGAACAAATGTTTTAAGAACCCAAAAACATCAATAAAAACTTAAACCCGAGCTGAAATTTGTTTATAGAGACTAGATGACATTCATCACCTGCTTCCCCTTCCCAGACTGATAAATATACCATTGCCCACTTTATGACCATGTACTATTTTCTGGAAGAAAAAAGACATTTCCTAAATCCACTATTATTTTAATTTATGTTATGCACTATCTCCACAGTGTGAGGCAGTGAAAACAAGCAATTCTACAGGCAATCTAACACTTTGATTCCATAGACACACTTTGGTTTAGTTCTGTAATTCCAAGTTGGGTTATGAGAATACTGACATACAGATTTGTACCTTACTGCTTCAGTGGTTCTGAATACTTTGCTGGTTTTTGTGCTTATTATAAATTATACATCTAAAGTGCAACTTCATTGACAGCACAGCACTTAAAGTATTAGGACCCCTGGGCATTTTAAAGCATTATAAAAATACAGTCTAAGATTTTCCCCACACCATCATCATTTAAACTCTTACTCCTTTAGAAAAACCTAACATTTGATTTCCAGTCCTAGACATTCCAAGCTTGGTAGTCAGAATGCTTGGTTGCTTATGATTCCTTGGAAACAATACCAAAGACAAACAGTTATCAGAACCAGTGTTTATTAAAATGGCTACAATTATAGTACACCTTGAATAATCCACCAACAATCAGTGATCAGAAAGTGTCTTGGAAATCCCCAACTCAAGCCTTGAAGAAACACTTCTAAGTTTCCTAGTAAAAGCTTTTGTTGAAAAAAATAATCACAAACGATGTGAAGTTACATAAACATCTATTAAATAAAATTTTTAGTCTACTGATGGATACAACATTCACCTTCCTATGGGAAAAAAAGGGATGGGAGAGTGGAATTCTTTATCAAGGAGAAAAAGCAATGTATACCACTGGAAAGTGAAAAATCAATTTTTGGTTTTCTCTCAAGCTTTCTGGCCAAATAAATCAAGAATTTTAGCACAGTTTGACTTGGCACCCCTCTCCTGATGGTGAGGCACACAACCTTCTACACTGCAGCAGCTCTCAGAAGTTGATGCTGCCTGGGCATCTGTCCACAGCTACCACCACTGAACCAGGGAAAGGCCTCTCAACTCAGCAGGAGAGGAAAGGAGCAAACATCACCTTCATACTTTTTTGTTCCTTCTCTCTCTTTCTCTCTTTTTTTTTTAAAAAAAAAAAAAATGGGTTTTTTTGAGTTTAGACAAGAATTTCTCAGGTAATCACTGAGTCAAAAGTAATCAACAGCCTGTATGTGCTCAGCAAGTACTCAGTCATCTCTTAGCCTGAGAGACAGCAGGAATCACCTGCCAAAGACCAGATAAAATTTACTATTTGACCTGAGCCTTGAGATCACTTGGACAGGTGGCTGCACTATTAAGATATTCCCACCTGGGATAGCAACGTGAAATTCAGCCATCTGCTTGCAGAACTGTTTAAGCACATATATCCATTCCTCCTGACTGCCAGGCTCTGAGAGAACACAACAGGACACAGGAAGCACGGCTCACCACCACAAGCATGGAATACTTCTTGCACACTCTAAAATCATCCGTGGAAAGCCACAGAGAAGAGCTGCAGGACAGAACACGACCTGGGAGTCTCCAGCAATTCCCCAAATTAGTAAGAATTAAAGTTTGCTGTAAAACAAGTAGCCAAGGCAACAGCAAGGCCTGTGTGTAACTGAGGGCAGCTGTGGTTATTTGATCTGTTACTTACTCTGGTAACATTTTTATTTCACAACCAATCAGGTACTGTGATTTCTTAGCATCATAAAACAAACACACCCTGGCATTCTACACAACAGCAGCATTGAGATAAGAGAACATCACATTTCTGAGTGTTCAAACATTCTATGTGCATTTCTGATATTCACATGCAGAATCAGGCAACACAAGAGAAATATCTTTTTGTTCTACTCTTCTTTTAAACCATTGTTTAGAAAACCCGATTTCAGTTTTTAAAACTTAGCTTCGTCCAAAGAACTTAAAAGGAGTTCTGGAGGATCTGTTGTGCTACAAATCAGGCTGTCTCAACAGGGCTTGAAAAGTGACCTGACATATTAATTCTAGAAAATGATCCAGCTGCCTCAAATCTGGCACCAAAACTATTTCCAGTGAGATCAGCTGGTCTAAAACTTGAATGAAAAACTCAGGAATCTCAAAAGTTCTTCATACAACCATGAGATCACAATTCTCATAGGGAATAAAAAAGAAGTGTATTTTTTCATCATAATTTCACATTGCTAGTGTTAATGTTTATCAGTAACTACAGATAAAATCTAAGAATCCTGGATGTCCTTTTGATGGCTCCACACCAGATATGTGATAAATTAGCAAGACAAGGCAATATTTCAGTATAAGAAAACTTCTGTATGAGACTCTCAAAGTCCTTTAAGAATAGGTGTCGTCATCTCTGTGTAGAGGGGGTGTTAGGCAGAAGTATTTAGAATATCTCACCTAAGCTGTCAAAGATAAAATGGCCCATTTGGATTAGCTGACAGCTTTTCCCTATGGAATTATTGAATAGTGATGTTTCAATACAGGCCATGTTAGCCATGTCACTTTCTAGAGATAAAAGACAATGCTTTGCAGACTCCTCTGAAGTTTTTTTGCATTATATTTGTTCACAATGCAATTCCAGAACAGGAAGAGCAGGCTTGAAGTTACATTGAGTGGCAGGGGTCTTGTTGCAGAAATGGCATCCAAAGTGTACCTCAAGTAGAAGGGTTCACTGTACAGCTCAAACAGACAGATGCAGCTTACATTATACACGAGGTAGGGAGACAAAAGTGATTTTTCATCTCTGTAGGTATGGCCAGTGTGGCCCTGATATTTCTAGGTCTCAAAGATTTTGCTTGCTAAGCAGCTGCTAGCTTTTCCCAAGAGAAAAAGCTCTCAAGAAAGCTTCTTCTCAAAACAATTTTGGCAAAACAACTATCCTTTCTCCAAACAATCCTTCTGCAGGTGGTGTTTTGCTGTTTCTGTAGTTTAACCAATGGGATTAGAGAGGTGTCATTCCTATTCTCCAATCCTGTTAAGTCTGTATTGGAACACCTCATAAAAGGTGGAAAGAATTAGACAATAAAGCTTTCTGCTTTGTGTGATCTTTGTCTTCTGAAGTGTCTGGAGTCTCTCATCTTTCGTGTCCTACAGCGACAGGCCAGAATCACCCTTGAACATTATCAACCAACAGAATGCCCGACTCCTCCATTGTGAGAGCAATTAAACAGATTAATTACTTAGAAATGGTTATTCTGCATGCAAGTCCCGTGGAAAGTCTGTGCAAACATCACTGTGGCTCCTTGGCAGTGGCTGGGAGCCTGGTTAGCAACACTTCTTCACCTGTTCCACCGTCCCAGTGCAGAAAGGGAAAGGGAATCTCTCACCTTTTGATGCTTCTGCCCCAGCAGAAGTATCCAGGCATGCCATGCGGCAGGGAGTATGCAGCCTTCCATGGTGCTTGACAGAACCATGTTCCATTTGAATTGTTCTACCACATGGTTAGATCAAGCACAAAGGAAAACCCCACGGACAGCCAGAGTCAGAGTTAGGCAGCGCCAGAGAGAGAGGAGCGTTGAGAGGAAGCAGCGTGGAGAAGCACAAGCTGAAGGCTCATGGGGAGCTGCTCTCCACTCCACCCATGCAAAAAAAGTGCTGGAGACAAGAGGTCATCCTTCATGCTACTGCAGGAACACCCTGGAGCACAATTGGGGTTAGTGAACATGAACAGAGCCTGAGTTCAGAGACAGAGCTGACATGACAAGAAACACTGCCAGAGGAGAGTTCACTGCTCCTCACAGGGAGCACCTGCAGCTCCTACCACACAGTCAATGCCCAATCTATGCTGCTTTTTATTACTTACTCTCTCCTGGTGTCTCCTTTCAGTAAAAATGACATTTAGGTTGGCTCCATTTATATAAATGCAACCTTAGAAATACTGCAGCCCATATTAATAACAGCAGATTCTGAGCTGATGGCCAAGCTGTGGCCTTAAATGCTCCCCGAGTGCCCTTTGAGCCTCATTTCAGCTCCCACAAGCCCTTCATGCCGGTGACACACTGACAATCTGTAATTGCCACTGCTTTTCTTTTTTTGTTGTTTTTTTTTTTTTTTGTTTTTTGTTTTGTTTGTTTCCTCTGCACTTCCCAGCAGAGAAGCACAAACATGCTACTACAGACACAGACAACATTTTGTTATTCTGTTTCTGAGCATATTTGTTGACTTTTGTACATCTTTCACTGAGGGAAGCTGAGTATTCTCTATTTGCGACATCCTGAATTATTTCAAACAGCTTTGTTCCTGTAACTCATTCCTGCAAATCTGACATATAAAGCAGGGCATTCAGTTCAGGCTTGACTACTCCCACTGGAATAAAGCTCTCACTGACTCCACTGTCTGAGAGCTGTGCCAGTGGAGACTGATTTTGAAAGTCACATCTCAAATGTTCTTGCAGGATTCCAAGATGAGAGAGGAAGGGGCTGTTCCTCTGCATCTCCTCACAGTGTTTTGCTGGACTTGAGTGAAGGTCAGTGCTTGTGCTTTTAAATACAAATCACTTTCCTTAGTAAGGGGTTTGCAGTGCCCAAAGAACAAAGTCAGCACCAGATTATTCATTACCTCCACGGAGAACAAGGCTTGAGCAGAGGTGACAGATAATACAGCAGGGCTCTGTGCTTCACCACTTTGCCATGAGCCAGCACTGTTATGCAGAAAAGCCAACACTGAGGTACCTGGGAACTTCAGGACACAAGTACAGTGTTAACTCAGCCATCCCACACCGTGGGTTTGGTTCAGCAGTGAAAGCAAGGCAATTTGATTTTGTCTATCTCTGCAATCTAAGAAATAAAGTGAAGTTGTTTTTTAGGGGAACCTAACACAAATCTTCAATCTCCACAAGCTGCCAAACTGGCCACAGTCTGAATTGATAAAAATATTAAATTATTAACTTCCTTTAGTGACTCATGCAATGTGGCACAAAACCACACTAATTTTCTCCCCTGATTAATTCAAAGTATGCAAAACCCTGGAATCCACACCTCATTTACTTAGAAATTATATCTATAACTAGCATTCCTGCCAATAATTTTGTATGGCTCCAGTGAAAAGAAGGATGTAGAATCCTATATCGTTATGCCTACACTGCTTTAATAAAGCAGAAATTCTGGCCTGGACTCTTCAAACAAATTAATCCACAGTACTCTGTTAAACAATGACAAGTAACAGTTCATATCTTTCAAAGATTTTTATATTGTATACTGATTTACAGTATTAAGTGGGATATCTGTAATAAACTCAGTAATTTCAGTGTCAATGAACTCTTTCAGTCCTACTAGAAACAAATGCAGTCAGAGCTCTGCAAACACCTTCCTGAGAAACCCCACGAGAATATTTTGAACAAGTCTCTATTCCTTTGCTGCACTAATTAAACACCACTTACTATAACTGCCTAAACTAATCATCAACTGCAATGAACGAGAGGTAACAGCACACAAAGAAACCTGTCAAAATCCTAATTTATGTCCCTAGAATACAGGAGAGCAGAAATATCATGAGAACACACTATTTTATAAATTACATTTTTAAAAAAAAATCTGTAAGCCTTTGGATGTACATAAGATCACCCTGCATAAATGTTTGCAAAATGAAGTTATAAAATGAAATACATCTCCAGCTCTTTGCCAGGGTCCATGAGAACCCCTCCCTTTAGGCACTTTACACACAAGCAGCATTGTATGGTTTGCTCTTGATGCTTGTTTACTTCTTGTAATCCACGTTCTGTTAATCAGTCACTGAACCTGCAGTTTGTAAATAATTTGTACACAGGACCCTGTTTTTAACTGTCCCATCAGGCTGCAACACCTCAGGAGACTGCTGCTGTCTCAGAATAGTCAGATGAAAAATTTCTTGTCCAACTGCAGCCCCAACATCCTTGCACTGGTTTTAGCTGCTGAGCTCTCTCCATGCCAGTACCACCCCATTATTTTCTGTACCCCATCCAAGTGACCACTACACACACAAAAAGTGCTGCCTTAGCACCTTTAACCTCAACACATGGAATTCCAACCTGAGAGGAGAGAGCAAACTTAGTCCCACTGTAATTTTTGAGGGTAAAAGAGCAATTAATCACTCAGCTGATACAGTTAATTAAGAGGACAGTTCAGATCTCAAGGGAGGAATCTACACAGCTCTGCATTCCGCCTACGTGGGGAATCCAGGATAACTGAGATATCTGGATGTCTAAGTGACATGGGTGCCTCTGTGACTCAACACTCATCCTCTCTCTTCCCAGTGCCTCTTTACTATAATTGCAAATAAGGGTGTTGGTGGGTAACATAGCTGTTCAGGTATTTTGCTTTTTTGAAGACTACTTCAACTCAAAAATAAAATGAGACAGAGCCTAAAATAAACTTTCTAACTGAAACACATCAGTTTACTTTCTTATTAAGAACCATAGTCTCTAACAATCAGACCCACCTGTCTGATGCTAAGCCTCTGCTTCCCTGAGTGAAATGGTTTCCATTCTTTCCCCCCACTGCAGAGCCAGAACCCTTCACCATCGTGTTTTTCACAGGCTAGTGAAGGCTCAGAGTAACTGACACAAACTTTAACATAAAGATCTGAACTGCTATCAAAGATGGGCAGAAAAGGGAGGGCTATAATCAGTACAGTCAAAATAATTTAACAACAGCAACACTAGCACAGTACAAGGGAAGCCAGCTCCATTACTATTAGACATAGCAGTTGTACTGTGTTCTCTAATGACTTCAGCTTCAGGAAGAATTCATGCAAACCAAAGCCCAAATATACTCAGTTTCAGTGTACCATGAAAAATTCATATTCATAATTACAACTTCAGTGTAGGATTTAATCTGCAGGTGATTTATTGGTGTTAAACAGCCTTCCATTCAGATAAGAATAATTCTTACACACCACAGACATATCCTCAGTTTTGGTACATTCAGAGGGTTTCTGAAGGTAGTTCTGCTGAGTCTTTGTGTCTTTCAGGGGGAAAAAAGGGATACAACACACAGAATTTAACTGAGTAAAACAAAAACATACCAAAAAACCCCCAAACTAAACCAAACCACAAACAGAAATCTGAATGCAGCTTCTCAAATCTTAAGGAGTGCTTCCTATCCCTTTCCCTCACAGCACGCAAAGCCATGGTGAGGAAAGTGCTGGAGCTTGGTCTCAGATGGGATTTCCCACTACCATGAGCAGCTCTGGAGGACCCAGGGCAAACCCAGAGGCTGTCAGGGCTTGGGGCTTGCTCAGGAACTACTGGAACCCCACACACCATGGGCAAGATCATCACAGCCCCAAAAATCTGCTCCTGTACCACTGCAACAAGGCACACAGGAGCAGGTGGATACCCGGGCTTTCCATCAAACAGAAAATGCTAAAGGCAGGAGCATAAGTCCATGCTCTGTAAATGACTATTTGGTTATTAAAAATGAAAGGAATTTGCACAATTGTCATCAGAGTGATTGGCAAATTACAGGAACAACTGGTGAGTGTTTCAATCAGATAAATTATGTAAGATCTGGGTTAAATTCACCCACCTTTCATGACTTTTAAATACTAGCTGAGGAATAGCAATGCATTGCAGCTTTCAGTTTGAGAGCTCGAAACCCTTAAATGGTGTTTACACATCACTGGGAGCAGAAAAGGGGATAACCCAAGGAGTCCAAGCGACACAAAATGTGTGAACTGCCACAGGGAGGGGACAAAAAGTCCTGATGTGCAGCTTGCGCTCCCCTGACTCCACCCACAGCAGTTTTGTGCTTCTGCAGATGCAACAATGCAGAAAAGCGAGAAGGAATTTTCAGGTGATTACAAGAAACAGCAACTCTGTCCCAAAGCAAACATGTAATCCGAGGAAGGTGAGCAGGCATGGAGACAGAGACTGGAAAAGCCACAGAAAGAACTGGGAGAAAAGCTGCAATTAGTGAGAAGAGGTTTTATCAAATGCCTTAAAAATTATGAGTGAACAAAAAGCAGCTACATTACCATCTAATAATTGGGAATAACATGACAGAAATGACACTTAAGACATTTTTGGGCCCAAATGTACCACAAAGGCTGACTTTGCTTTGGGTTGGGATAACAAGAAGTAGTGTCCAAAAAGGAGAGAATAATGCTGGCAGACGGTTCATTTTCCTCCTCCTGTTCTCCCCTGTCCTTTTGATTGTATAGAACTGTCTGGAACTAAAGGAACTAATTAAGGGCAGTTAGACACAATGTATGCAGGAGGAAGCAATAAGATAGGTTCACTTCAGAGTATTTCAAATAGCAATCTTCTTTACAAAAGTCTTATTTCCAAGAATTACAAGATAAAGAGCTTTTGTGATGTGATGTTTGTAGAAACACACTGCTTTGATCATTATCAGAGATAGTTTGTGTCAGTGCAGCAGGTGGAACTTTCATCACTTTAAAAATGCACAGTATACTGAAAAATGCAAACATATCACAGGGAGAAATAGATATGCAGCTGAATGCAAGGGCAATTCTTTCCAAAAGCTATTTCAGACACAGTGTCACACAGCAATCAAGGAACCTGCCAAGTCTTGAAGTGACAATAAGCTACCACAGAGACAACACAATCTGCTCATAGATTCATTTCCCTTACTCCTAAAGCCCAGTGCTGCCTTAGAAAACAAAACTGCTCTGTAGTGAACATAATCGAATGCTTCTGGGCAGGATATTTGTGTTAATCTTTTTTCCCCCTTTATTCATATTAAGAATGGGAGCCTCCAGTGACCCAAGGATGCCAAGCACCATTGGATCCTTAGTTGGTCAGAGTGGGCAGATGTAGCCAAAAAGAAAATGATTATCAGAATTTCACTGTGGCCACTGAAAAAGACAGCATTTCCCTTTTCTAAACAGAACAGAGAGAGTTATTCACAGCCATTACTTGTGATTTCTCTTTTAAGAAAATATCTCAGATTTTTTAGTCTCAGATTGTATAGCTGTGGGGAGACAGTTGGGAAAGGGGGACATTTGTTATTATTGTGGTGCACTGCCTCAGACAGAAAGCAAAAAATCACAGCAAATAGTATCTATTGCAATCTGAAGTTTAAACATATTTGATGGTATAATCAAAAGCTTTGCCTGTCTCACAGCCCTGGGCAAAAATATGTCCTGTTCCCTGCTGTTCCTTCATTTCATGCTATAATGCTTCCAATTCTACTTTTAAAAATAATTATGTACATTATCTACCTGTTGCACAGAAGCTCCTTCCTATGGCCACTCATAACCTTTGTAGATGTTGCTCCACTGTTAGCAGTAAAAGCTCGAGTTATTAGGTTCTGGGAGGAAATAGTATCTGGGAAAAGTACCTCAATTGAAAGAACTGATCAATTGAAAAAAAATAAGGTAAGTACTTCTGGCTAGATCCTATCAAACAGGATGGTGGGGAGTTGCAATGAAAACTGAAGGCAACAGTGTGCAGAATGAAGCTTTAAAGATCTGTCTTCACAGTTTCATTTAATTATCAAATACAGTTCTATTTAGCCCATCTGCTTCTTTGTCCTCTTGACACTACCTTCTTGATGCTCCTCTGCCACTTCAGATTGATGAAACTTCAAATATCAGCTTTTCTCTCCTACTCCTGCTAACCACTCCTCTGTCCTATCCTTAGAGACAGAGCACATCCTTAGAGAAAGAGCACTTCCCTTTCTTCCCTTCATTCACTGAACACTCACATCATTTTCTCAGAATAGGTCCTTTCTGACAGTCCCCTTTATGATCACAGAATCCTGGAATGGTTTGGGATAGAAGGGACATTTAAAGCTCATCCAGTCCCACTCCCTGCCATTGGAACCTTCCACTGTCCCAGGCTGCTCCAAGCCCCAATGTCCAACTTGGCCTTGGACACTTCCATGGATCCAGAGGCAGCTCCAGCTGCTCTGGGCACCCTGTGCCAGGGCCTCCCCACCCTCACAGGGAAGAATTTCTCCCCAGCATCTGATCTAAACCAACCATCTGACAGTTTAAAGCCATTACTCTCTGTTCTATCACTAGGACTTTGCCCTTGTCAAAGGAATGGGGAAGACACACAGATCTCTTCAGGACAACCTCAGAATTTTGTGACTTTAAAAGTGGCCTTTTCCCGACATCAAAGTACTAAGCTCACCAAGGCTTAACTGCTCCTGGGTGTGATCCTGACATTGCCTGAGTACCTTTGCTCCCACAGAGCTCACACTTTCTGTGCATCCTCATGTCTTCAAAGGTCAGAGCCTGTGTGAGGATAAAATCCCTCACATTTCTTCCATAACCAACCCCTCACATTCCCTGTGTTTTCCCCTAAAAAAACAACTTTCTGACCATTGACATGCACTAAATGTATTACATGAACTACATGAAAATACCAGGATCCTGAAAAAACAACCCTTTAAGAAGGAGATTAACATTTACAAAAGAATTTAAAATGAAAACTGTTTTCTCATATACTGAGAAGAAGATGTAAAAACTAGAACAGAGAATCCCAGAGACAGTGAGGACACTGACAAGTTCCTAAGCATTGCCATCCCAGTGGGAGTGTGTCATCCCTGGATGACTCAAAGCACTGCTCAATGCTCTAAATGAAGATTCATACCTCATGGACATTTCTGCACAGAGACGTGCAGTGTTAGATCCTGGGATGAAAAATATTCCTGAAACTGAAAACACAGAAAATTCCTGCTAAATGCCAAGCCTGAAGCAGCCATGATTCAAAGGGACAAGTTGAGCAGAACAGGTGCCAAGGATGTCTGTTCCCTAGATTGATTTACAAGCTAAGATTTTCTAAAGCATTAGATGTTCTCTGTCTCATGTGAGCAGACAGCAAGTCGAGTTCAATGTATCTTATCACCATCTGGAAACTCTATAGGCAAGGATCTCTTCTCTACTGAGCTTTTGAACAGCATTAGTTTTCATCCAGCTGAAATCTTTGTTCTGAAGCTGTTCAATCCCTGCTCTCCTCCTTCATAAGTCAGGTTTATGCCTTTTCCATGTGGTTTTGATATAGATGTAGAGTTGGAGACCCAGGGAAAAACAGCCTAATGCCTCAAGGAAAGGACCCCCAAGATAACAACTCACACAAAATATTATTCTCAGCATCACCAGGCACTGAGTTCTGCACTGTAGCTCTTCTTAGCTGTGCCCTCTCCTAAATGGTGTCAGATGGTGTTTGCCTTCTCCAATGGCCTGTACCTTTGTTCAAAGCATGCATGCACACACATAACATTAATTCCTCTAGCCCATTAATAAAAGCAGAAGAAAATAACAATGGCAAATTGAGTACAGGTTTATACAGATCTGTTTCTGCAGGCTGCTTTCCTTTCTAAACTATATTTATGCATTTTCATTTCCAGTTTCTTTAAATATGAATATTACTGACTAATTACATTATTACTATGATGGACACAATCCAAAAACCTAGATAAAATATGTCATCATTCCAGGCCTGATTATAAATTTTGTGGCTTGAGTCACAAGGGATTGAAGACCTTAACAAGCCTGCCCAAGAAAAGCTGACTGCAAATGAAGTTATCTTTATTTCCTTCCCCCCACAAAGGGAAGGTTTAGCTTGGCATATTGCTCACAGAGACGCACAAAGCCACTCAGCTCCATGCTGCATCCCCATCTAGAGCCATTCATCTTTTGCCACCAGGAACACAATTAATCATGTTTCTCTTCAGAGGAGAAAGAGAAAAATCATAGTAATTTTCATAGAAAACACCACAAGGTACTCCATCAATAACAGTTATTTTTCTCCTCAGTACACACTAATAGATTTGCTTACTGAAACCTGCTTGTCTTTACAGTACACAAAGATGCAGTAATCCAAAATAGATATAAGCAATATAACCAATAGGAAAAACACATGAAGACGTAGTCATGTGCTTAGTTGTGCTGTGTAAGGCAAGAAATATCCTTTTACTGACAGCTGAACCATAAATAAAGAAGAAGACAGGATTAAGAAAAAGCTATTTATGTTATTTCGGAGGTTAATTTCAGGTGGAAACATTATTCTGTCTCATTCACAACACAAAACCTTTGCCTAAATTGTTATGCACCTTTGATTCAAAGCTTGCTGAAACCAAAAATCTTACCAACTTTGATGACAATTTTACTGGAGTTAGTGTGTGTTACTTATGGATGTAAGGAAAATGAATGTATGAAAGCAGATGAATTGATGCCATTCCCTCACCCCCAGCTTCACACCCATCTCACATCACAAATGCCCATTGCCAGGTGTATGAAAACCTCTCATACAGTTCTCAGCCTTTTAGGTGTGGGAACTAAACTCGAGCTCAGCTCTCATTGGGTCAGTAAGAGCTCTGCTTGAATACAAACGACAATCCCATCAAAATATATAACATTTCCCACATGGATTCACACATATTGTCATTGTTTTCCTTGAATATTTCATAATTTAGTAATTTTTTATGATTAAACATCACAAGCTTTTATCTTTTTTCTTTTATTTTTTAAGAGAAGACAGCTACAGACTGGTTTTTTTTTTT
>VWYP01018429.1:0-48212 GCA_013400435.1 Pycnonotus jocosus | reverse complement strand
TTTTTTTTTTTTTTTTTTTTAATGTATAAGCTAATTGCCTTTCTGCTGAACTAACCGAATTTGCCCAAATTCGATTTTCCGAGCTGCTCTCTAATATCCATTAGGGCGAACACTGTCCTGCAGATTGGATTAGTGGGCTCTCTGGAGCTGCTTCGTCCCCGCCCGGAGAGCGCGGGCAGCAGAGGCCGGCTAAACGAATTACCTGAGCAGCGGAACTTCTTGCTCTTGATCTGGCTGATGCGCTTGTTGGCAAGGCGACGGGGATTGCTGCAGCGAGCGCCGCTCGTCTCGATCGGATTATCCTGCAGGTAATCAGCCAGCCACTTCAGATGGCAGTCGCACACGAACGGGTTCTGAGCTAAATGTCTGCGGGAAGGACGGCATGTTTAATCACGAGTGACCTCTGACACCCTGCTCCATCGTTGGTCGTTTTTTTGTTGTTGGTTTGGGTTTTTTTGTTTTTTGTTTGTTTGTTTTCAGCGATGCCCGAACCTAGAGAGTGGAGTAATTGAAACGACTCCCAAAAAAAAAAATAAAAAAGCCACCCCAGGCCCGGTGGAAACCTCAAGTGAATGGGAGAATTCTGTGAGCACTTGCCTTCTGCAGCTCGTTAAGCCTGCAGCAAGTCATCGCACAGAGGAAACCAAACTTAAAACAGCAAAACCTCCTTTAAAGGACACAGACCTGCTGCTGTCTCCCAAATCTCACAGTTTCTCCTTAAAGCTTGACATGGTGCCTTTTGAGAGAAATGCACCTTACACCTGAAGGTCATTTTGTATCCTGCAAGCTCAAAACGTGAATAAGTAAAGCACCTTGGATCTTTGGGCAAAGGCAGAAAGTGGTCCAGAATCTTTTCACAATAGTAAAATTGGTATTTGCATGTGCTCATCATGTGTCATACTATTTCCTTTATATGTATTTTTTTCCTGAAGCAAAAGGTTTTAATTTAAAGACTGAAATGGTTAGGCAAGGTACAGCTTCACTCTATCCTTCACCAAAATTTGCTCAATTTGTTTCCCATGAAATTGGAAGTAGGTATTTTAACATTGATTTTAACTGGGTGTTTAGACTTTGGTATCAGAAATCTGCTGGAGCATCTTAGAGAAAAAGAGTGTTTTTCTGCTGCTGTTCTGATTTATTCTGCTTGACAAAGCTGAGCACTGTGTCAGGAGAGTTTGCCTGGTCTTTCCCAGCGCCAGGCTCTAATCTCAGTTCAGCTAACTTGCATCAGCCCCTCTGACCTTTAAGGGAGCAGGACTCAGCTCTCCAAACACTGCAAAGACACATTAAGAGAAGACAGATGTTTCAATTTGGTTTGGATAGAGGTTTAAAGTTGTAGCCTCACAAGAGCTCTCTACTCTGTTACTGTTTTCCACTTGTAGAAACTTATTTTCTGTTTGCAGTTACATTTATGAACTGTCACTGAGCAAAATAAGTGTTAAATACAACAGGGCAATGGCTGCCCAGAACTGGGAAGGGAGAGAACACAGAGCAGGAAGGTCCTGAAGAAACTCAAGATTCCTGTTGCAGTAGAACCATTCCTGCTGTGAAAGGTTCAAAGAACAAAGAATCTCAAAAGACAGAATTTGGGTCTCGTTTTGCAGAAAAAACACAGAAGATGCCAATCACTTGGAGTATTAAAAATGGGAGAATGAATCAAAACTTCATGACAAAGTCTCTTGATGTGAAGCAACAAGTCCATTCTAAGCAAAGGCCACCAGGAACACCAGCAAAACCCTATGGAAACCAGTGGGAAACATTCACACCTTAGGGCTATAAAGATTAAAAAAGCCTGGTGTTTAACCTTGCAAACCTTACATACCTCTGTGAAAGAACCCTCTCTGTAGCCCCAGTTTATGTGTATACATACACAGCAAGCTGCAGCAGCACAAAGCATGGTAGAGCTGAGGAGGCAGAACTGGGGGTCGTTGTACATGTTTATTCCAATGCCTTAATGGTTTGCCCCAATACATACTGGCTAAATAGCTGTTGGAAATTCAGGTTGTGTTTGTGGCTGCCTGAGGATGTGGCAGAAACTCTGCTGCAAGAAATCATTCCTGTCAGTTCATTTGTATATGATTTAAAACATTTATAGAACTAATTCAGCCAGTGCATTCGCAGTATTAAAATACATAAATGTGCATTTGCATACAAAAATTGCAATACTACAGTGTGTGTGTGCATAGATACTGCAGTATGTATACACACACACACACACACACACACACACATACATATTTTAATACTGGAATATCAGTCTGCCAACTCCAGCTCTGAAGGAGTACTATTTACCTTATTATGTTATTACTCACAATTTGAGGATGAGACCTTCTTCTACAAAATATTGAATCATTTCTATATTTTTTGCTCCACATGTCTATTCTAATGCCTCCAAATTCAAAAATGTTTAGTGGATTTTTTAATGGATCAAATAATACAACACATCATTCCCCTTAAGTGGAATGTCAGCTGAAATGTGGTTACAGAAGTCACGAACTGCACAGCAGGACTCAGACCCAGGCAGGAGAGATGCCAACCCACTGGCTCATTAAAAACTGTTAGGCAATGATCCTAATAGAATCTGCTGTTCATATCTTACCCAGAGTCAAACACACACACATCATCTCCCCAACAAACAGCCTGAGCTTCACACAGCTCTGACATTTCTGTCACTAAGGGCAGGCTGTGTCAATCCTGCCCTTGCTGCACTGATGAAACACTTCTTCTTGCTCCTTTTCTCTCAGTGAGGAAAGGAGGGGCTGCTACACAGATGTCTCCTCCAAATTGTCTTCATGTCAGGTGCAAAGACAGGCAGGATCTTTGGGGGGGAAAGAGAGAGCTGTCATTTCTGATCTGGCTGCATACTCACAGAGTTTGGATCGATCGCAGAGGTGCAAAGAGCCCCTTGCTGACGGTCTGCAGTTTGTTGTCATAAAGAGATAACAGTTTGAGATTATGCAGACCTTGGAACGTGTTTACCCTCAGGCAGTTGATCTTGTTGGCATTGAGAAGCCTGAAAACAGAGAAAAGGTTTAGAATTCATTAATCTCGTAATAATCAAATAAAGATAGACCTGACTTTGGGGTTAAATCGAAAAGAAATATTAACGTAGTCACCAAAGCTAAACCACATGTAAAGGCTTCATTAGCCTGTTACATTTAAAAGGTGAAAAATTCACAGTGGACATGAGTGCTCTCATAGCTGGGGGACATACAGACATATAACAGTGCTAGCCATCTTAAAATACCTTTTTTTTTTTTTTTAAGATGGTGGGGTGGGGGGGGTGTATGCCTACCCCTCTCCCAATTTACTGTAAATTCTACAGAAATATTTAAGGAAGCCTTGAGCTTAATAGGCACAGGAATAAAAATTACTCCCCACCTTGCTATTCCATGCACACACAGCCCACAATGAGAAGAAGCCTTATTTTTCAATTTCCTCTACCAGCAGCTGTCTTAAGTTTAAGTGAAATTCTGGGAGTTTGAAATCTTTTGATAAGGATTGCAGGGTTAATTTGATAACAGAAGATTAAAAAGATGTTTCTCCTGGGAGAAGGGAAAAAAGAAAGAGGGAAGTGTAAGGTCTGGGCTAAAACTTACTGAAAGGAAACTCACACCCAAGGACAGCCAGGTAGGGCCCAGGCTGCCACAGGAACTGTGTCCTCAGTCCCTGTCCTTGGAGGTTTTCAAAGTGACACCAAAAAAAGCCATGAGCAACCTGCTCTGACCTGATAAGGTGGCTCTGCTTTAAGCAAGGGTTCTTCAAACTGTTCTCAAGTAATCACTCAAGGTCCTTTCCAGCCTCTACTGTCCCACAATTCTATGAATTCCAGTCCCACCAGAGTCCTGTGCAGTTGCGGAAAAGCAGCACAAAGGCAATCTAAATACTATTTTTTTTTAAAAAAAAACCCCATATATTTTACAACTACACAGCTGGTGGAACTGAACAGTTCAGCAAGGAAATCTTGGACAGTACTTGTGCAAGTTTTCTTAGATCATCCATTCAGAGTTCTGGCCCATGTAATCAGTACATACAAACCCAACAACAAGCTGCATCTCCTGCTGAGACAATCAAACACACGAACACTTAATTTGTCACTGTCATCTGCATGGTGGTACCTTGCACTTAGAAGGGAAATAGGCAGGAAATTACCTATTCTTCTCAGCAAAGCCAAAATCCACATCTTTTGACTACTACCAGCTTGAGAAAAATGATAAACAGTGTATGTTGTTAATTCAGTTCTCTTGAGCACAAAATTCTTCCCTTGTCAATGAATTTAAAGGGCTAAATATTGCATAAATGTGGCTCTCTGTGAGGTAGCACACTAATACCCAAACAGACAACAAATAATGTTTATAGGCAAATAGTAAAATATATCCTCTATTCCTCAGCAAGCAAATGCATCATTTTAAAGACACCTCTAACAGCACAGGGAGCTTCCATTCCCAACAAACTTCACAGACACCACTAAAGACACAAGGGCAGCCACTTGGGAAGAAATACAGGCTTGATAGCTGCATGTGATGCTTTTTTTTTTTCTCCAAAAAGTAATTCAAAAGATGTTTCCTCTGCCTTTACATTCCTGAAACCTCTGGAACATCACACACCCATTACAGTTCTCTGCTCCCACTGTTGTTTTGGCAGAGTCCCATTGCTGCAGCCAAAAGTTAGTGTTTGTGACACACAGGAGATGAAGGCAGACTTGGGTAGCATGGAGAACTCCAGGAGAACAGGAATGCTTTGGAATGAGAGGGCTCCAAAGGAGAACTCCCCTTCCCAGCCTACAGGAAAGTCAGTATCGATTCACCCAGATTTCCTCCTTTACATGTTGTGGAAAATGAAGTTTGACTTTAGCTAAGACAAAATCCCATAGAAGGCAATGATGGATAAATGAGGTTACATTTTTGCATGAACTAATAGCTAAAACAATTTCATGAAATCATAAGTAGCAGTAGTATGACCCCTCTGGAAACTGTATTTCCATGACACCTAATCCACACTCCTGTTGGCTCCCCCAAAAGAAAAAGGGTGATTTTCCCACTGGGCTACAGGAACAGCTCCTCCTCCTTCACTCTAATAGCAAATGCCATCCCTTCCTGCTTGCTGCTTACAGCCATTGGTGTGTCCAAACCAAAGCAACTTCCTCCTCTCGGATGTCACACATCCTGCACTTCTCCTTCCAGCTTGTAAAGTATCTCATCCATAAAGGATGGCTTAACAAGGTAGTAGGAGGCAGAACCAGGTACTGAATTTTGAACAATATCCCTAGACATGCTCTTAGGATTACAAATCCTTTAGTTTCTACTCCTTGGCCTTTTGCACTGCTCTGACCCCAATTTTAGGAAATGCACATCAGCTTGGTTTTGCTGTTCCTGCCCCATGACACAGGCTTGGCACCTGAGCTACCCAGGACCAAAACTGAAAACAAGTATATACTCCGATTTATTTTGCTAGATGCTATTTTTTTTCCCAGTATTATAGCAATGGCTGATGTTGCAAGTAGTACTTGTAACAAGGCATAAAGCAAAAATTAAAAGACTCTCAGCAATAAGAGAATTTACAACTGAACTACAGCTGTATTTCCACATGAGGGTAACCAGTGTGTCTTCTTGGGATGCTTCAGAAAGGCAGAGCAGAGCTGCTCTGGGCAGATGCTGTTCCCTCCTGTGCAGACATCAGACACAAAGTCTACACTACTGATCCATCCTGCTGAAAAAACCCTCTGAGCAAAACTGACCTGCAACTGCAGTGAATACACTGAATCCAGATTCATTTTCCCATTAGTTTCAACAAAACATGAATTAAAGCCCATGCTGGAAAATAGAATTTACAATGGTACAAGGTTTCCTGGCACAAATTTTTGAGGACTATGTTCATGATGATATAATCTGTGACATTTATTTAGAGCCAACCACTGAAAATGAGAGAACTCATCCTCTATGCAGCCACAAATACATAGGCACACACTCTCCTTTAAGCATCTGAGTAATCTGGAACAGAAAAGTGCTTGTACAGACTGTTTAGAAATGGGAATTCAGCTTTTCTGAGGTGACACCACCTATTCTGTGTATCACAGACAGTCTGCTCAACAGTAATCCAGGTGTAGCCATATGGGGTGGATAGTGAGATACATTAATGACTTATTTCTGCTCAGAATCAGTGAGAAACAGGGGGGGAAAGTGAAAAACTGAGGAAGCAGAATACATCATCCCTAAAATTTTTTTCCTCCTACTTACTGTGAGCTAGATGATGACTTTTGGCCTGAACCATTAAGGTTCATATTCTTTTCAAAACTCTCAGTTATTTTAAAATATCCACTGTGAATATTCCCCTCTATAAATCTCAGTTCTTTACTTAATCTTTCTTCGTTATCCCAGCTCCACTAATGGCATCTAATTTTTAATTAGGTATACCAGGCAGGCCTTATATGGACTTAAAAGTGGTTTCAAGAGGTTTTTTAAACTAACACAAAGGCAGATGAGAAAAACATATTCCAGGAAGCAGAATCTTCCTTGAACACTGAACCAGGCCATAAAACATACTAAGGGTTTCTTTACTGGACTTACACCAAAAGAAGGAACAACATTAAAAGTGGAGTTCTATTTTAGCAGGAATTACACAGTATTTATTTTTGCACCAATTCATGGGAAAAGTAAATTCCACTAATTCTCCTATTTTGTTATCAGCTTGACTGGATGAGATTTACACACGGCCTCCAGATGTGGGGCACCACTTAAGGTTAAATATTCAAGTAGAAATAAACTCGCCTTCTACCCAGAGGGATGATGGATTAGTAACTCCAGTCTCCATTTTCATCCCTCTGGATATGTAAAAAACATGAAGAAACCTCTCACAAGCCTTGGACCACCACAGTACAAGGCAGAATGGTTAAAAACCTTGTGGTTTGCACACCATTGAAACAATGAGCTGAGCAGAGCACTATTACAATTCCATGAACCCATTTCCTGAAAAAGTGGATTTGTCCACACACACTGAAATAATAACGTGTTTCAGCTAAGCCCTTGAAATGAATGTGTACTGAATTGGCTCTGTAATTGTATCAGCTGCCCATAAGCACCATCTGCATAATTAAGATGGTCCCATAATTGAATTATATGCCCAAGCACAGCTTCAAGTGATTAACATTTAAATAACATTCTGAACTCGAAACCCAAAACGACTGAAAAAATTGTTTTTAAAGAGCAAATGGGAATGTTTATATGGCTTTTACCCTTAGCCATGTTTGTATTTTTATCTCAGTGAAGTCAAGTAATCAAACTATTAGGAAATAACCACAAAACTTGGAGAATCAACAGCAGCCAGGCAACCTTTCACGTGGTGGGGACTGCAGGCTGGCCTCTGGTGCTCCAGGACAGAGCAGGAATCATCCTAAATGCTGAGTGAGCCTAAAGGAAAGTGTTAGGGAGAAAAGCTGCACTGAAAATCTTCTCTTCCTTTCTCACCAGCTTTATGTTTTGACAGCAACGACAACATGATGAGAATGAAAATGTTTGGCATCCCATGAAATGGCTGGCACATCCCACATGCCAGACTCCACTGGGGAAAAATGAGAACTCACCAGAAAAAAAACAGATGTAAGAGGCACAGGAGACTTGTAGGGGAGAGGAGAACTGCCTAACAGTTTTGCCTGGGTAACAGCAGAATACAAATTGAACAGGCATGACCTTTATATAGAATATCAGTAGGTGAAGGTTTCACCTGCATTCAGAGGCACTATAAGGCAGCAAAGAAACAATTATCACAGAAAGCTTTCCTTAGGATAATACCTGTAACAAGCAGTCGAAAAAAAAAAACAACAAAAAACCCCATGTATTTTCCAGAATTTTCTCTTGAGATTTATAGGGAATCAAGTCATCCTTGATTTACCACAGTTTTTCACCAGAGAACAGCTCAAGTGTCAATACAGTCATATCCAGTCAAGCACTTGGTCATCTCAGGAGCCAATGACAAGCAACATCTAATGACAATTGTGTATGCCCCTGCCTACTTATTGGCAAAATAATTGTATTAAGTTTCAGGAACATTTTAGGATGCCTTGGACTGTCACGGAGCATTTTGATTGTCTCTCACTGTGCTGAGATATTTAAACATCTACTAAAATTTACATTTTCTAATGTGATGACTGACCACTGAAGAGCCTGTCAGTGATTCAGTTGATAACAACCAGCATGAAATCATCATCATGCTTGCTTAACCAGCTTCAAGTGTTTCTCCATGTTCAGGAAGCTGGATGATGGTGATGATTTCACAGCAAATTAAAATGGAAAAGTCACAAGCCGATAATGAGTCAAGAAGGAACTACAGAGCACAGTCTGACAGTCCTGCTTTGGTGGGAATTTAGAAAGACATTTCAGAGATTCTTTTTGTGATCCAAAAGCCTGCAACTCTGGTTGAACAGCACCCACAAAACAATCCTGTGGCACTTCTGTTACTCCCTGGAGAACTACAAACACGTGTTGTCACAGCACCCAGATTTCTGCTATTTGAAATTCAACAGTGTCTAACACTTGCCTGCAGGTAACATCACAGCTGATTCTACATAAACACGTGGTAATTCAGATGCACAACAGAACAAACCCATTTTCACAACTTCCAGGGCTAGCAGAGTTAGATTTGTGTGTAATAGGAATGAGGAGAGCTGCTCTCAGGATGGAGTGCTGGCGTCAGAGGGACACTGGGTCACACTGACGTAGGGATAAGCAGTTGTTTTGGGAAGCTGCATGCAGCCAGGCTACACCAGTGACACAGGAAAGGCAGATGCTGCTGCTGCAGCCTTTCATTAGTGCTTGACAGTAATTGTATTTCTGAGTCTGGCAGATGCTGCTTCCTCACTTTTAACGGCGGCTATTGAGTTTAGTAACATTATCACAAATAGCAACCTAAATGCAGAAAATCTGAAGGAAAAAAGCTTGAGGCAAATGGCTGGAAAGCAATTCTAAAGCTATTAAACAGGTCTGTGCAGAGAGCATTTTGTCCTGGACTGGAAGGATGAGAGTGCCATAGACTCTATGCTGTAGCCAGAAATATTTTGAGTAATGAAGAGAAAAGTTCATTTGCCAGTTTTCTAAGAATTTAGGTTCAGAGATCTCAGAAATGACATAGGTTGCAAAGGATCTTCAGGTCATCTGGTCTGAAACCCACTCAAAGCATGACTCATTCATGCACAGTTAATGCACATCACCAGATCACAAGGTAATTAAGAATTCCAGGAAGCTCCAGTGGTTTCTTGTCCCGATAGGCTGCCAAAACAGGATGAGCTGCAAGGTCAGATTGGGTTACCTTGAGCTTTATCCAGTCTGGATAAAGTCTGGTCTTTAAAACCTTCAAGGACAGAGGATGCATGGGTTACCCCAACTACCTGACATCATTGTGAAAATGCTTTCCCCTTGTATTTAGTCACAAGGTCTCTTGTTGTTTATAGACTGTTGTCTATTCTCCATGAGAAAAATTAACAGCTCCATAGAATAAGATTTTATACATCACCTAAAGCCCAGATGACTATGGGCAAGAGAAGAGACTACTGTGCTATTAAAGACTTGCAAATGGAAAACTGTACTTTCTTTATTCTGACATTTCTGTACTGTTTACATAGCTGGTTAACATATTTACATATACAACAGTGCAATGTATACAATGCCAAACATTGGAATTGATGTACATTCTGTTGTTTTTAAATACTCTGTGTGAGTTTGTACATCACAGCATTCTCTTTGAGATTCTATCAAGCCCCAAAAGTACACTATAAATAATTGGTAGATCCTGCTTTAAGCTCGTCAGTCTTGGGATTTAATTTAGAATTACAAATCAACACAAGCACTTCAAATTTGGCAAATCTGCCACAAAGATACTTTCCAAGCAAGCTCACCAGAAAAAAGCTGGTGATACCAAGTATCTGCCTTATTCATCCCAGAAAAAGACAGAATAAAAAGCAAGTTAGAAAAAAAATATAAGAATCACTCAAACCAAAATTTGATCAGTTGAATTTAGGGAAGACTGATGATAGCAGTTTCTGAAAACACACACATGACTTGTCACTTCATAGAGGTCTATTTCAGGGTCAGCTGAAGTTGTAAATATTATATCTAGTTCCAATTTTAACCCAAATTAGATGAGTGATAATTTTTCACCACTTCTGACATCACTTTATCTGTCAATACGTCAAACTCCAGGCACCAATATGATTAGTGGTCCTTTCCAAGTGCAGTGTTGAGTTTTCTCTAATGACCAGATATTAGGTGAAGGAGGAGAAGGTTGTAAGCTTTTGGCTTTGTTTTTTGAGCGAGAAACACAACAAGCCTCTGATTTTAAAATATATGTACCACAGGTGTAGATCTGATGTCTAGCAACATCAGAACAGAGCCCACTATGGGGATTTTTCTTGCTCAGTGAAACATGAGAATCACAAGCAGAAGATTTAGGATCAACACTCCTAAGCACTTGTATGATTAGTAACTATGCAAAGTAAATTTCCTCAAGGAAAAGGATTTATTGAAAACTGTTACTTGCCAGACATTTGAGAAATGAGACTTCATCCCTCATATTATTCTGCGACTCAGCCTCTTTAAAGAGCAGAGATTTTATGATAGCTCCTTGCTCGAGGAGCCAGAGCACAGTGATGTGCATGGCTGCAGTAAAAAGGTTCCCTGAGTGTTTGAATTTGGGTGCACTTACTTAGACATGACAAAAAGGCTCACAAACCCAGCACCCAGTGCTGTTTTGGGGCTTATCTATCCCAGGGCTGCCTGGAGGGAAGGAACTGCAGGGTTTGCTGTGCTCCCCCTGCAGTGACTGGCAGCATTCTGGCAAGCTCAGGGGCTCCTCAAAGAGCCTGTCCACATTCCAGGGGAGCTGAAGGACACCTGAGCAGTACATTTTAATGTCTTCCAGTTTCTAGAAAGCCCAAGGTCAGTTGAAGGTCTCCTGGGCTGACCCTGCACAGCTAATGGTTACTTGAAACTTCCACCTTAAGCTGAAGCCCTTTCCATTCCTTTGGCATTTAAATGCAAGAAATGAAAACAGTTAAATTAATCAAACACTATTTCACAGCTTGGATGCATTGCTCCTCCAATAAAATGAAAGTTTCCGTTCACTGTATTAAAAANAAAACAGATCTCTCAAATCCAAATTGACCTAGAATTCCCAGAGGGTACTTGATCCAACCTGCTGAAAAGAAGAATGTATGAGGATAGGGAACAGTAGCTACAAAGCCTTCTATCATCCTCTCCTCTGGCACCTTCCAAAAGGATCAGGAAAACTACATGGTCCAAGAAAAGCTTCTGCTTCACAGAACAGATGTGTAGTTGGATTTGAAGAATGATTTCTTGCTGCTCTCTTGGTTACCAGTGCATACTTAAGAAACACATAAGATTTGTGAAATCAGCAATTTAACAAAAATCCAACTGCAATTATTTTTGTGGGTAAAGTTAACAACTTAAGATAGTTACTTATAATGAAAACTTCAGAAACAACATTTTGAATTAAACCCACTGGGTTTAAAAAAGCCCAACAAAACCACACCCTAATCCTTCAACAAAAAACTTCCAAACCCTTATTATCTAACCATGCCTAGTTATTTTCTTGCCAAATATGATATAATACTGGCTGACCAACTCTGCCTTATAGGGCAGAAATGTGGAATGCTGATGCCAGTCAGGTGGTCTAAAACTTCTTCTGAATTCATTTCCCCTGCACCAAAGTCCAAGAGGACACTTGAAGATGTGACCATGCCTGAGATGAGAACCCCTTTATCCAGCTCTGGGTACTGTCTGAGGGTGTGAGGCCCTTACAGCAAACAATTCAGCGAGAACACAGAATAATCCTGACATATATTGTGACAATATATTTAAACTGAAGATTAATTACATGTCTGAGAAACTCTGATGAGTTCTATCCAAAACAATTAATAACAATATTACCTGTTCTGAAATTTCACCGTAATTATTTTTTCCTTTTAAATAAGATCTTTTCTTTCTAAATACTAGTTTTTCCTTCTAAGTAATACAGGACCCACAAGGACTCCCTTTTTTCTCTCTGTGTCCTGCTTTATCATAAAGCCAGTACATTTTCAAAACTTCTCCTGCTCCAGCTCAGGAAATCAGACAGGCTACCAGGAGACCTTAATCACAGTGTTCTTATCAGAGTGTCTCCAGACTAATAAGAAGAAATCCAATCTAGTGCCCATGGAACACTAAATTAGATCTAATCATAGGGCACTCTTCCAATTGTTCAACAGCAGGTCTAAGACCAACAAATGGCTTTTTTTTTTTTTTTTTCAGTAGCCATTAAAATACTACAAGGAATCCCAGAACAGCTGCTTCAAAGCCACAATCCAAAAAGCTGCAGACATTTGTTTGCATTTAAAACATGATCATTCAGTGCTCTCCTTGCCAAAAGACACTTTACAAACAAACACTCTCAAGAAGACCCTGGAAAGCTCCAGGGTCATGGTATTTTGGGAATCCCAAATGGGGCAACCTACTTATACTGCCTCAGCTTGAGAATGTTTAAATAGTTGAAGCATAACACCTTTCAGTGGTTCCTTTCCACACAGATGTTGTCTCCTTAAAAACAAGGAGACTAACTTGAGCTAATTCTGACTAAAACCAATTGTATCTTGTCTTAAATAAGCACTTCACTGAAGGCCACTGTACATGCATGCCAGGACTATTCTGTAAAGAAGTTAAAAATTGCTTAATGCCTTATGCAAAAGTTCTAGACCCATATTTTTATAGGACACGGTGATCCATGTGTTGAGTGATTTTCTTATTTATATTTTCCTGCTGGGAAGGATTCAATCTGTAAAGTGTCCTGGATTAGACAGAGCAAGTCTTGAAGAGTATCTCTTCAAAACTGTAACTATAAAATATTTGGGTTGGAGAGGACAGGTGTAAATCTCAGATTTTTTAAAATAGTTTTTTTCTCAGAGGTCAAATTAGGATGAGTTCCATCTCCTCTACACTTTCACAAATATTGTCCTCACACCTGGAAAACCATCCCCAACATTTCTCTTACTGCCCAGGCTGCCACCAGGAAAGTTGTGAGGTTTGGGGCAGGAGAGAGGAAAGGAGCTGCTAGGAAAAGGTGCACAGGGTGAAGATAAAACAATGGGCAGCTCCCCACTGCCCCAGCTCAGGGACTGCCACAGCCAAACCAAAGGGGCTCTTGTTTGCCCTGCTCTGGGACAGGGTGGTCCATGTCTGTAATTAAGGTCTAATGGATAAATTACACATCTGAGTAGTGCTTCACTTAGCACAGAGAGTCATTTCAGTGACCTCATCTTACTTGTTTGGCTTTGCTGATCTAAACCTAAGCTTACTTTGCTATCCCATATAGGGGCAGCAAAGGCTGCAATCACAGTGACACATCCAATGGCAATGACAGCCTTTGGGAATTCATTACTGGCTACACCAGGATTGTCAGAGAGGCTTCAAGTAACATGCCTAAGAGCTACATCATCTTCTATATTAAATATGATTATTGTTTGGGGTGGAGTGCTGTATGTGACATAAACCAGAATTGACTCACTTTTGATACATCTTTATTTTCTGAGTGCATCAGCCATGATGGTAATCAGAACATTAGGAATACACATTAAACTTCCCTGCTGTGCCCTCTACTGACTGGATGATAATTCCCTTCCTTTTGAGGGAGTTACTGGTTTCCAGTGTGATCATGGAGACAACAGTGAGTGAAATTTGCAATTTCACATTTGGCTTACAAAATTTTTTCTGCTCCATTAACACATACTGAATATCTCTCTCTAGATATCTTACCCTAATCATTAATACAAGTTAAATCACACATGACATAAAATACTTTAAATAACAATATATTGTAAAATCATTTCTCTTGCAACTAAGTCCCATTTGGCACAAGAAGAACATGGAACTGAACAGGAGTTGCAGCAGTAAGACCTCTCACATTGCCCTTTCACTTGCCCCAGCAGGTTCTTGCAGCACAGAAGCCCTCAAGGATCCAGACATTCAACCACAAGTGGTAAATGTGTAAAAACAATCAGATGGCATCCCCACCCACGCATCAGCCGGTGACCAAATTTCCTTTCTTGGACCAAGTCTCTCATTTCCTCCCCTCTGTGTCTATTATCCATTATACACACTGTGCTATAAAACTGTTGACACCTTCCTTTCTTAGTTTTTTTCAGCCCTTGCCTCCCTCTTTCCTGACACAGAAACAACAGACTAGCACATCCCAGTGAGTTTTCAGTGGAAAAGGTGGTTCTATTTATGTCAGAAGCTGAAAGAACAGTAAATCTAGCTAGTCAGTAAAATAAAGAAGAGGAAGGGATCATACTCACAGCAGCTGCAGAGACACAAGATCATCAAAAAGGCCCTGGGGAATCTCCGTGATCTTGTTTCCATAGAGCACTCTGAAAGATTCAGGAAGATAAAATAAATCTTAAATAACAGCCCAGTTTAGTGTCCTCCCACATCTCTGCATTATCATCTTTATTGATCATGGTGCATCCGGCCCAGGATCTGTGGGCATTTCACTTAACCATTGATCTCATTTTCTTTTCAGAGAGCACATGGCATTAAATGAGTCGTTATGATTCAGGCTTCATCTGGTGTTGGAAGGCATTTTTAATGTAGAAACTGGACATCATCCAAAAACTGTATCTGAGATATTTTTCATTCTGTTAGGGTATATTTTTTTCCATCCTTTTTAGAAATATTTTAGCCACTGAAAGGCACATTGTCTGATGCAAAAAACCCTAGAATTCTGCTCAGTAATACTGAATTTTAAAAGCCAGGGAGCACAAGCTGGTTGTCGATAAAATTTCACATAACTGAGTCTCTTAAGATACAGTAATTGGCATGAAATGTGATACAGGCATCATTGGATAAAATATTATGGCTTCACCAGCTGCTGTTACCATTTCAATGAACTAATATAAAGAAGTTTATCCTGAACTGGAAACAGACATATATTTCAGGAACTCAAAAATAATTTAGGTATGGCTTAGTTATAAAAATCAGTAAAGCTTTAACAACAAAAATAAGAGTCACTGTGTATATTTAATCAACCATAAATATGTGACTTGATATCCATTAATCAGTTTTAACATGAAAAATATTTCATTTTTAAATGGAAAAATGCACATATATTATCCTTAGAAATCAAACGAAGGAGGGAGAGAGACAGAACCATGTTTATGCTGAGATGTGTTACTCAGTGATCAGAGCAAAATCATGTATGACAGGAACACCAGAAATTCAATCATGGCTGGAGTATTTGCCCATGTCATTTCTGCAGGTCAGTGTCATTTGTCAAACCCAGAGGGTGGCTGAGGAGTTTATGTGAGCCCTGCTAAAAGGGAAGATGATGAGGCTCCCTCTGACAACATTTTGCCTTACCTAAACATTTTAAACTGGGAAAACCACAATTTATGTAATTTCTGTGCTCTACATAGGACATGGCAAATGGTTATAAACCAGCTCATGCCAAAACTCTGCTGTTTATGTGTCACTAAATTGGTTGATTCCTTCACTTTTTAATGTAGAACAATAGGCTGGCAGTGAATCAAAAGGCCATGTGAGGCCTGGATGTTGGCTGAAATCCTGCCTTACCCTGCCTTACAATGTTTGAAATATTAGGCAGAGCTGAACGTACTGAAAAACAAACTCTTAGCATGACAGACCCTTTCCAATACCCCCTGGCCTTCCCAGAGCATCCCCACTTCAGTTTACTCCTCATCACTCACTGGGAGTCCATCACCCCTCTGGGAGCCTTCCCAGATCAGCTCATTTTTGAGCCAAAACAAAACACCACCATTTAAATACCAAAACCTACACTGAACCCAATTTTTTCATTACTTTTGCAGTTTAGCAGGAACTGAAATGCTACTCAAGAAACCAAGGGTCATGCAGCATTCTATTCTCTCTAAACAAATGTAACAATTTCTCTATCTAAGACAGAGTCAGGAGGTGTTTGTAATGGGCTGCTCCCATTAGTGCTTCTTGTGAGTAATGAATGCTTCTACATTTTTCTGATTGTTTCTTAACTTCATCTTCAGAAGACACACACAATTTCCTATTGCAACAAAATTTAATGCAGTACATGAAGATTTTTATAGTCCATCCAAAGCTGGAGGAAATGGTGGCTGAACTTGGAGAGGTTTAACAGAACCATTCAGACAAAATATTCAAGTCTCTGAATTTCACTGGGCTCTAAACCAACATGTGAAAGGCTGACTGAGATTTCCTTCTGAACAAAGATGTGTACATCTGTATCAGAAAGCAAAACCAAAATAAAATATTTGTAAAAGGTTAAAACATTATTGGCCACAGAACTCAGTGTGCTTCCTTTTCACCTTTCAGTCTTTCTGAAAAACCTTTCTTTAGTAGGTGTGTCATCTGTACACTGAGTTTAGACTGCAGAGTCTGGGGTGTCAGAGAAATATCTTCCTTAGGTTTTGTGAAGGAGCAGGATCAGCAGTCCTGATCAATAATTCATAGCACAACAGCAAAGGAGAACTGAGAAGGTAAGATTTACAAAATGCCCATGGAAAGTAAAAACATCCCCACTCCAGCCTCAGGGTTATTCTGGCTGTAGAGGGAAAGCAAAACCTTAAAGAATTATCAACACTCATGTCCTATGGTACTACTGAATGCAAATATCAAAATAAGACCCTCAAAGCAATTTTTTTTTCATTTATTTTAATTTGAGAGTCAGAAGGTCATTGTGCAGTGTGCTACTGAACTTTCAACCTTGGATGTGTTTATACATCTTCTTTATTATTTTGAGCAAAATAAAACAGATCAAAGCAGCTTCTAAAATAAAACAAGGTTCCAATTTTCAGGAGCCATGAAAAGGAAAATAAGCATTTTCCAAACTAATTTGGCTTATGTGCATGTGGCACATTAGCATTCAAACAGATTAGCAGCTAAACAAAAGTCAGTACGAGAGCTCAGGCACTTGTCTCTAATTCATATTCATGTTCAGCACTGCACAGAGTCATGTTAGCCTGTGCCATGTCTGCCATGCCAGGGCTGCACAGAGGAGGGGAGATCTGCCCTGCTCTGCAGCTCTCACTGCCCTCCACTGCAGCAAAAAGCCCAGAAAACCTGCTCTGCTCAGAGTTCTGTGTTTGTGTCAGCCAGGAGAGCACACTCACACCAAGGAGCATGACTTGGGCTGCTCCTGGTCCAGCAGGGTCCTGCTGTGCTTCAGCAGCTGCTGCCCTGGACAGAGCTGATGGAGGCACAGGGACCCTCCTCTGCTCCTGCCACACTGCCCAGCTCCCTGCTCTGCACCCAAATGCTGCCACAACAGCAGCTCTAGGGGGGAAAAGGAACCAAACAAACAACCCTGACCAAAAACAACGCCAAAAACAAACCGCAACAAACAAACAAAACAACACAACCCCCCCTAAAATAGAAACAAACAACCCCTTCTCCCAAAAAACCAAAACAAAAACCCAACCAACCAAAAAAAACCCCAACCAAACGCAAACCACACCAAAAACAACAAAAAAGAAACACCCTCCCCCCAGAATAAAACCCACAAAAGAAACAAAACATCAATCAAACAAATGAAAACAAACAAACAAAAAAACCTTAAAAAAGCAGGAAACACGACCAGTTCAATTCAAGAGCTTATTTAAATCTCCAGTGCTTTTACCAGCAGTGGTAAATTTTAGGAAATTTGGCCTTTGGATTACAAGTTCTAAAAATGGTCTTCACTTGCTTCCCTTACACGTGTTGCAGGACATGCAGGTGTCCTGGCTAATGTGCAAGCTTGGCACAGGAATACAACCCTTCTTCTATCCCAAAGTACCTGAAATTTTAGACCCAGAGCGTTTTTTAAATTAAAAATTCACTAACAAAGTTAACATGTAATAAAAAAAATAGTTCAGTAATTGCCGCCAATATACAGTGAATCAGTGAATTAGAACATTTATTAGAACACAAAAAAATTTCTAATTTTTTTTTTTTTTTGTGGAGGCTCCTGATTCTTTATTGGCTTCTCATCTTTAGGAAAGCAAGTCAGCCTCAGGTCTGACAAACACCACAGCACATAAAGCACAGACCCAGGCAGCACTGCAAGCACTGGAAATCCCTGGGAGCAGCACCCTAAAGAGTCATTATGGATCTGCAACAAGAAGTTGCACAAATACAAAACAGACACAAATGAGGCATTGTGTTTCTTCAGCCTGATTCTGGCATCATATTTTAATAGTCCCCTACAGATATATCTATCACAAGACATTAAATTTCCAATTAAATAGATACTAAATTTCCAATTAGGTAATTAATTGTTACTACTAAACTTCAAGTTTTGCCATTAAAATAAAGATTAAGCAGTGCAAATAGTCACTGATTGGATTGATCTGCAATTCTAGGACACACCACACACCAGGCAAGCACAGGAAGCACATGTAGCCACAAGTATGTTGAGTGAGACTATAATCAATGATGGACCAAACCTTCAGCAGAAGGGTCTTAAAACATGAAATTTCCACTGATTCTTCACAGTCTCTATCCATTCTGACCTCTTGCACCATTTTAAAATGAGGGAATTTGCACTGACTTTACCAGTACATGGCCTTTCAGATGCACCGAAGTTTAACAGACCACCTTCGAAGGGTGTGAAGCAATAATTGCTGTGTTCTTTATTTTATGTCTCTGCTCCTCAGCTTCCTTACTTGCAAATGTAGTTGCAATTTAGCTGCTTCATTAAGTCAGACCACGGAATACAGAGATTTTTCCCTTGAAGGTGACACTGAGTTTTTTGAGGTATGAAAGCCTAGCACAGAATCCCTTACTTTCGACCATATGGTTTCCAGCTAAGTGTTCCTTTATTTTGGCTGGGCTGAAACATTCTTACTGAAGTGTCAAATTGTGACTTTATGCAATGTCTTTTTCAGTCCTCAGAATGCTTTTAACTTTCCTTCAGACTTGAAAACAATTCTTGCTAGGAAGAATTACATTTCCCAAGCTACGTACAATGACGCAGGCTCAACACGAATTCAGGTTTTCAGAAGAGGACAAATTGACAGGGATAAAAACAGCAATAAATTTCTAATATCTGAAAGAAACTTAGACATGTAATTTTTTTCCCCCTGCACTATTTCATATTTCTTCAGAACAAGCTAAGCTAAATAAATCACAGTAAAACTATCCAAAGCAATTTGTTACCTTAAAATAAGTTTGTCAGCTATTGCAATAGACAATGTTTTATTGCAGATTTCAAATCATCAAGAATGACACCCCATACATCATCACCCAGGAGATGATGGTCTAAATGGGACTGCTATGTCAAAACCTAAGCTGTCTCTTGTCTCTGTGCCCAGGCTGATCTAAGCTTTGAAAGTGTTCATTAGCTTAATTCAGTATATGAACAAGACCAAAGGAATTCTCCCTCTGCAATGGTCTAAAACTCATTCATGCAGTTTAATACCCTGAAGGCTTGGACTATTTTGTCATATCTCAAAAAACGTCCCCAGACAGTCTGGACATAGCCTTTCAAACCTACATTTGTGGGAGGTTTACTGACCCCAAGAATTGCATTTATCTTTGATACTATTAACAATAACTAAATGCTGACAACAATTCTCTCACTGATACCAGACAGATTCTGAGTTGATTCAATGAAAAGCTAATTTACTTTAGAAAGTGTATGCAGCAATCTTTAAACATGAAACTATTGCTGTTGTCCCCCCTACTCTGGGCTGTTATTAACCACTGCAGCTCCAGCAGAGGCCCTGCTAACCGTGGAACACAAACACCAGGTACTACACACAGAACATTTCTCAAACTCTTCCTTCAAATTCAGGTAATACACTTATTTGCAACCAACCAATTTTGCCACACTTCTCCATACAAGGGTACTATTTGCTCTCACACTTAGATGAAGGAAGTATTGCATGGCAAGACTGATTCTTCCACACAAGAAGAAAAGGAAAAGCCAGTAAACTCTAGGAAGAAGAAGAAGAAGGGGGAAAAAAAGGGTTCTTAAAGCATAATAATGCCAGTGCCTTATTCTGTAACAACCAGGAAAACAAAAAAAAAACCAAAAAAAAAACCAAAAAAAAAGAAAGAAGTTATGTGCATTCCCAAATATTTCTAAGTAGATATTTCTTGTTCCAAAGAGGGAATAGGGAACAAAATCCCATTGAAAAATGAGCAGAGTGAAAATAACTTATTTTTTCCTGCATGTGGGGAATGGAGAAGCCTTGAGCACCCTACAGGAACAAACTTGCCTTTCTTTTGCTAAATGCGAAGAAAACCCAAGGCAGAAATGGCTGCTTTCAAGTATAATCATTTTGTATCCTGTTTGACTCCCATAGGTGAATTTCTTGTTAGAGAAAATACATAGATTTACAATAAAAATGTATGACCTGCTAGCACAAGGATCACTTAGCACTTTTAAAAGATTTAAGTTTTATACACTTTAGAGGAAACAGCTTCTGTTTTAAACATTCCCATGTTCTGAAAACTGCAATATACTATTTTTTTTTTTTTCTACCATCTCAACACAAATACAACAGGCAGAGTACTCTGAGAATCATTTCTGCCTGGAAACACCAAGCCAAGCTGACTTCAGAAGAAAGCAGAGTAGAACCCACTAAATATAGGCCTGCATTAGGCAGGCAAACAACGTTGGCTGCCTTCCAGAGGAGCACTCTGGCTCTCCAGACCCATAGGGAGCACTGTGATTGCATGCAAGCAGGGAGCAGAGGGAGGAGCACAAAATGGGAATAAAAACAGACAAAAAAGGAGCAAGGATATTAGGTTGTACAGCAGCACTTCACTTTTAATGGAAACCAAGTTGCTTACTCTTATTTGTGCATTAATACTTTCTCCTCCTTTCTTCTGGTTGGAACTCAGCTAGCTGGAAAGTCCAGCTGCTCTAAGCACAGATTAACTCTGGATGATGCCTCATTAAAATGTCTGCACCAATCCCATCTGACTGAGGTGCAGGAACAGTCAGAGGTATTCCCTGTCTGCAGAGCAGTGTTCCCTCAGGGCAGGCAGCTGAGTAAAGTTACTGGGGCCTTGGGCACCAAAAGATTGAGCTGCTAAGAGAGAAAACACTGCTAAGCCCCTGTCCCACCTCATTTCTGCTTCCTTTGGCAGTGTTATCAGGAGGGCTGGCAATTCCAAGGAGTCCCCTTCTCTTCACTTTCTGTGCCTGACTGTGCTGGGCTGGGGGCTGTGCCAAAGCTCAGACAAAAGAAGACACTCTGCTTCTGAGGGGTGGAAACATGGGGAAGCTTTCCTCAGAGAAATCCAGATTCTGCTGGCCAGCACATCACTTTGCTCCACAAAGATACTCAGAAACTGAAACAACTACAGGGAGGAACCTGCCAGGGCTGGATGACAGGTCATGAAAGATGAGGAAACCACGGCTTGTTAGCTATAGGGAAAATTATTTGTAAGACCTACCTGCAATGAAAAGCAGCGGCAAAACCTTTCAAAAGAAAGCAGAAGCACAGCAGATAACTACCCTAGAGGAAGAGGCTGATAGTTTCAGTACTGGAGTTGATACTGTCCTATAAACAAGGTTGCCAAGGAGAGGAGAAATTGTGTTACAGCTTTGTGTGTCTGTGGTGAAGGCAAATTGAGGGAAACACAGAACAAAGGAATGACTTGGAGGCAGTTCCCTTGCTCCAGCTTTTGCTGTGCTGCATCTCATCTCCCTGCCATGACCTACTGGCATTAACTTAAGCACTGTTTTACCCACCTGGCTAGAAACATATTCAAACATCATTTACTTAAAATATGGCTTTGGATGACTGGGCAGAGAATACACAGCCATGTCACTTGCTTCTGTCTGCAAGTCAAAACACTACAAACTCCTGCCCAGTTTATATTCTCATTTCCTCTCTGTCCACTCTGATGTGTTCTGTCCCACACTCCTGAGGCCACCTGGGGGTAACTGTGCTGAAGCTGAGTAAGTCCTGCCTTGGGAAGCCAAACCCAGAGGGAATGTCCTACCTGTCCAGCTCACTCCTGGCCAGAAGGTTTGCCAGGACCAGGCAGCTGCAGCACTGCAGCATCAGCAGCAATTTCAAACCAAGCCAGAACTGTAGCGTTCAGTAAATGTCACTCTCGTGCTGAATTGTTTCCAGACAGCAGTGAGGGATTTGACCATTTCCACAGCATGTTGAATAACACCGCCTGAACTATTCAACAAACACCAGCAACACTTAATATATATTTCTGGCATTCTCCCAGTTGGATTCAGGGCACAAGAAAGGGCCAATCGTTCTGCATTCTGGCTCAGAGGTTTACTGCAACATAGACATTTAGTACTTAATAACTTTCGGATATTCTTCTAGTCAAGAAATCATTCAGTTTCTCAGAATTATCCAGTATTCAGAAAATAAAATTATGGCAGCTTGTAGAAACAAACTACAGTTCTTAAAAAACCAAGCTGGGTTATATGAATATAATGAGATAATTGTTTCCATACTGTTTTCAAAATTAACACAGGTAAATATCATTCTAGCTGTGCTTCCCTCTTCTCTCAACATGGGGCTTTTTACCACTCTATTCTAATTTATCCTCAATATGCAGCTTCTGACCTTGTATTGCTCTTTTTATCCATTAAAAGCTTCACTGTTTTAATAGTGCTGTGAGTACCCAGGCTGAAATACAGCTGCATGTAAATTCAACTTGGTGCTAAAACAGTTTTCTGTGTTCTGTAAAGAGAAACAAATGGCTGTCAAGAGATCCCACCTTCAATTTATCTTCTGTATGAAATCGTATCTGAGTCCCCTTCCAGCTTAACAAAACAGTAATTACAGCTAAAGTGTATAAACATGAGGTTTTGGTGTGCCATGAGGAGTAGAGGTGCATGGAGCAGCCTGCAGGTGCACCTGGACAGGAGATTGAATAATGCACTGATTTGAAGAAGTGCAGAAGTCAGCAGCCTTATGAGAGACTTGTAGACAGTCCTCCTTTCTAAACTTCATTTTTCATTTACAAAATTTTTCATTTACAAAAGATCAGATGCTTCACACAAGCTGGCAGTTGCACAGAGAAACATATGTTCCCCCAGACAGCACATTATCATTTTTATTCCTCTTACATGCAAGCTCTCCCCAAATGCCCATTCAGTTGTATTTTCTACTTACAATGAAACGAGAGATTTCAAGCCTTTGAATGCATCAGGTGCAATGTCAGTTATTTGATTCTTGCTGATGTCTCTGTGAAAAGAAAGGACTTTTAAAAAAGTAGTAAACAGGAATCTAATGACAATATTTTAGCTGTAGCTTAATGGAAGAACACACTTGATATAAAAACAGAAGTAAATTATCATATAATCACAGAAAAATGATGAACTATGTAATGGCCAAGATAGGCAAATTCCAGGAAGAATCAGAAAACACCAGTCGGTAGAGCCTCAATAATGAGCACCCTTCTTAATAAGGTCTTTCATATTATGGATATTAAAAAGAAGGTTTTAGGAAGAACAACAATGATGTCGATAGAACTATCCCAAAGCCATTAATACTGGAGATGGCACTGTGACCCTATGGGGTGGCCCTCAAGCACGAGGAGCAGCCCATGACAGACCATAAAGGTGGTCTGAACATTTAAATGCAGGCATGGAAGGCCAACTGTATAATAACAGAGAGGATCCTGCAGAGTGCCCAGCCCCTGGTACCAAATCAGGGAGCTCACCATTGTCCCACTGAGCTCTGGGCTTTAATGGCCTAGAAAGAACAAGCAGCACAAAACCCACTCAGCCCTTGACCTGGTGAAGTTCAGGCACTGGAAGAAGCCTTCAAGCACCTGGGAGACTGTGGAGCTCTGAAGCCACCAGCATTGTGAGGACCCCCAGTGCACTGCAGACCCTGTCAGGGAGCCCAGCAAGATGGCACCCTTTTGGCTGTGGTGTGAGTGAGATTCAGTACTGCCTGCTGTACTTGTAAAGTAAACTGTGCTCCTGGTTTGGAAAATACTCTTCCATTTGAACCATGATCAGCCAAGAACACAAAGATAAATACAGACTGTGCCACAGTAACTTTATACAAGGAGCCCAATTTACCACACTTGCCACTCAGGTGCTCAGAGCTGTGACTGTCACTGTGACTGTCTCTGTGACTGTCACTGTCACCCAGACTTGCTGTCCATCAGTTTAAGCAGGTGCTGAGCTCGGACACAACCTTCAGCCACCTCACTGCACCCCCTGACAGCTGATAGCAGCTTCTATCAGCAGCACAAATCTCTTCACTGATAGCTGAAGCAATACAGCATTTCACGTACATCTTCACTGATACTTCCACTGGGGCACATGCTATGGATCCAAGTAGACTCTAAATAAAACATCATTTGAATGATAACTTACTAATCAGAAAGTAAAGAGGTTTTCCATTGTCTACATCTTTTGAGCTACAAATTATGTTGGATAAAATTTTAATGAGGTGCTCAAACTCTTTTCAAATCTAGCCATGTAAAGTGGGATTTTTTTTTGTTGGTTTTTTGATAACTTTTCTAAGGTTTGGTTCTTTCTTAAAGCTCATAAAGAATTTCTCTGCAATCTACTAATATTTTCTGTTACAACATCCTGCCTAGCAGCACAGGTTTAATGCAAAGTTTTGGTTTTGCAGCTCATCTGACAGCAGTCAAACTTGTCACTGTGAAAGTAGGAACATTTATTTTTATTTTTATACAGGTTTTTGTGAAACTTGTTTAGACTGACTGTTGCTTTTTATCTAGCAAGCAGAAGTACTAAGTGGATCAGCCCTACTTATTTATTGAGGAGTGTATTAAAATCTGCCAAAATCACAGGAAAAAGTGAGTTTGCTGAACAACAAACATCTGAAAAGGGACATATCTAGTTCTTGAGAGAAGTTCTTGAAATCACTGTTTCAGTGATTTGCTACTCGACATTTCCATCCTTCCCCTCTCCCCATGTCTGGAAACTAATGAGTGTATAACTAATGGTGCCTGAACGTGCAGAAACGCCACGCTGGGCAAAGGCACTCTCTCACTTCATGCAGATGCACTACAATCAGCATTAGTAGATAATTAGACACATTATTTCCTTTCCATTAGAGCCCAAGTTCCACTGCTGTTGGATAAGGAGGTTCCATCTCCTTCTGAGTTGACTGAGAGAAAGGGATTCAATTTTGTCCCCGTAGTTTTGTTCCCTTTGTTTGGCCTGCTTTGCTGAGATTGCCCTATTATGTCTTTCATTTACACTGAGACAGAGAGAGGCTTTTCCGAGCTGCACAGCTAAGACAATTTAGGTGACATAAGGCTCATTTTCTCAGTTTAGGGTATCTCAGAATCACTCAGGGGAAGTGTGCCTCTTCAACTGGAAATGTAATAAAATTATCAGGGTTCCAGTCAGGCAGGGGTGACATCAGTCAGCTCATCCTCCCTCCCTGCACCTCTGACAGGAGAAATCACTGAAAAGGTTCTTGCACACACCTTGGAGTGTGGCTGTGCTCAGTCACCAGTTGGGGACATAAATTGGTTTTGACTTTGCACCTGGGGAGCAAGGATGCCCTGCAAGCTGCTGAGTAACATACGACTGTATAGCTTACATGTCTTCACTGTAAAAGCTTTTGAAACAAAACAGATTTATTTTTAGATGCAGCCAAATGCAAAACTATTAATAGCATTGGTTGAATACTCTCTTTGTTGACCAGCATTATTAAAAATAGATTACTTGATTATCTCCAACATATAAAATGGACTGTTCTCATTTGAGAAGAGTACTCAGCAAAATCCTTGTCATATATGGTTTAGTTTGTAGAAGCTGCTTAAAAATGTCACAACTCCACAGAGCTACTGGGAAGCCTGTGAAATCTCAGTGTGTTTTCTGCTAAAATGTGGTAAAATTAGTCTGACAACATGAAATGCCACTACAAGCATCAGAGCTAGAGAGATGCAACCACAGCCTTCAAAGTGTTTATTCCATGTACTTGGCTCTCACTCTTGCTCCACAAACTTGTTAGTTAAAAGCCTCAGAAGAGCAGAGACAGGAGATGTGGCCAATTAAGATTAAGTCCAAGACAAAATAGGTTCCTTTACTACACCTGATCACCACAATAACTCTCCCATCCTGGAAGCTGTTGAAGACACATTCTCAACAGCAAACTGCAGCTATATGCAAGTGTGAATTAATATCCATTTTTTGCTTTCATCTTGACCTAATAATATCTAGTCATAGCAAGATGATGTTGGACAAGTGGATCTAATTTAATAATTAATCTCAGTTATCCAATTAGTAAAGGAAAGGAAACTTCATTATCTTGCAGGAAATACTCAGTAAAGAATCAAAATACAGAGAGCACAGAGTTGCAAATGAGGACTATTATCACTAACATTCTTGCACATTTATTCACCAGAAGGAGAAGAATACAATACAACTTACAGGGTTATGCTAATACTATCCTCTGAATAATATGAAATATTATTATAGTAATTAATAGTAATAATAACAACACTTATATTAATGTTCTTAATTTCTACCCCCAGTAGGGCATCCATTAATTAATAATAATTCCTGCTATGGCACTGCTCATTGAAATCAAAGTGACAGAAATGAAGAAAGGCTAACAAAATTTCAGTGATATTGAACTCATCCTTCCTACAAAGGAAAAGGATGGATGACTCTTTTGTTTCAGGATGTAATTTTTTCACCAAAGTATATTTTTGTGTTAACAGGACTGGGAATCTTGAGAAGATGGTGTCAAAAATCTCTTAATATATTGGAAAAAAAAAGTCCTCAATAAAACTATGTGTTACAGAACTGTTGCTCAATCCAGAGCCTCACAGTCCAGCAGGAACTAAACTTTAACAAGGAGACAGGTGGATAAACAAATGGCAAACCATCAGGTTTGTTATGGGACATTCTGCAGCCCAAATACCTGTCCCAAGTTCTCCCACAAGATCCTGTCATGTTAACTAAACTTTGGCACAGATCATCTGGCACAATAACTTATTATTTCATTATGAGTTCAGATCTCAATGAATATGCCAATTACACCCCAGAAAGCTGTTAGCACCACTTGCTAACGGAATTCTGCTGCGAAATTCGAACATTAATCACTTCACATAGCAAGTGCTATGTTGGATAGGGCAGCTATCTACATTAAAGAGTAGTTTTTGGTCAAGTCCCATAAAACTGGAGTTCACCAATCAATTAAAAATGAAAAGGCAGTAAAACATTGCAAAAATCTAAAATTAGTCATACCTTAGAAAGAACTATGTAGTGATTTTAATAATAAAAAAGTTGCAATTTAGGTCACCGAAAAGGGATCAATCATTATTCACTGAAATTACCATCTTACTATTCAATACAGTACTTCTTTAAAAATACATACCGCTGTATTGAAAGCAAGAGGAATAGAGACCATCTAAGATGGATGATTTGACCTGTTAAATATTAAGATCCATATTTACAGCTCTTCAGCTCTAGGAACTTGCTTAGTTGGGGCTGGAAAACACAGAAATCTTGCCCTTAAATCAATGGTATAGTGCAAACTCAGTTCAGTTTCTCAAAGCCATCTGATAATCCAGTGTCTTCTGTGAAATAAACTGACAGTGTCTTAATCCCAGTACTGTTGACATCAGAAGACTGCAAAGGCATTTTTTCAGCAGCACTGATCTACAAAGCCTGAATGATTTCTGGAAGTTACTGCTCCAGTGGCAACATCAATACCTCCATACCGTGGTGAAGCAAGGTTAACTTGCTTTGCCATTGTTTGTGTCATCATGGAACTGTCACATCATGTCTCATATATCAGGCAAAAATGAAAGGAAAACCTGACTGGGGGAATGCCCCGTGTTATCTGCATGACAGAACCACTACACATCAGGATTATCATTTTCTTTTAATCCAAAGAAAAAACACAAGAGGTAATAAAAGGGAGAATTATCTGGGTATCTACTGGTGATTAAGCAACAGAGGAAACGAGCTCCAGCAGGTTCCTTTGTTTTCTTGTAAACAGTCAAACCATTTCAACATCAGGACATCAAAAGCACTACAAAGGCTCTTCCCTGCTCTGCAAGAACTGACTCCTGCTCCAGTAACTGGGGTCACCCTCCCTGACGTGCTGCAAGCAGGCACAGAATGGATGACAAGAGAAACAGAACTTCAAATCTTTTCTGAGGAAGCAGATTTGAAGTATGAACAGACTAACAACTAATTAAATCACACTGTTTATAACAGGAAGTGAAATTATGCATTATTAAGGATTTCATGCACTGCTAGGCATCCTGAACCAAATTCCATTGTTGCTTACACTCTGAGGAGATGATTTGTGCAATCCCCAGTGATTTCAACACAGAATTGCCAATATGTCTCTAAAATGAAGATACTGAACTTGAAGCGAGAAGATTCATGATTGCTCTTGCATGTTGGTCTTATTAAAACTTACATTCTCTTAAGCTTCTTGTATTGGGTGAAAGCTCCAGGGGGAATGATTTTGATGAGGTTTTGTTCCAAACGTCTGAAAACAAACAAAGCAATATATATGTTAACTACACAGCTATAGGACAGGAATCACGTTAAATATGACAGCACGTTTTATATAAACATAAAGCAATTTTACAGGGTTTTATGCAAAACATGTTTTTATTTTGAAGTCTGCTAAATAGAGAAAATACTGAGAAAACGACTTAGAAAAATAAAATAATCTCTTTGCTAAATTGGTCTAGAAAAAATGTCACAAGCAAAAGAAATTGCACTTTTAACACTCATGGAATTAATAAGGAATAGTAGGCATATTTTAAAGGTAGAAAATAGAAAATTCAGATGCTTTCCTTGACTAGCTGTTGTAAATAGAATGTAGCTGTTCAAACTGACAGCTAGGCTAGGCTGTGACAGCTTAACAAACAGATTAATAATACAATTCAGGAGCAACAACCTGTGGGAACATGCCAGAAACCAAAGTGAATTCACTGCAAGATGAATTCAGATTTTTAAGAGAGTGGGGGAGCATTTTATGTTAAAAGGTAAAAAAAACCCCCTGCATCTTCCTATTCCAACTACCAAATACTTAGGTTTTTCTAAAATCCAGTCCAGACTACATGCAAAGTCTGCTGGTTTTATTTCTAAGATTTGGCTTGAAAGAAATGTTCTTTATGAAGTACCATAAATGCATGTATCAGTAACATAAAACATAAGCAGCTTTAAGATACTGCAATACAGCAACCACTGAGATTAATTTCTATTCCTTCCCAGTAGTACTTTCAAGTATTTGTCAGCAATTCCCTAAATTCCTGCTAGGAAGGAATGGCTTCTCATCAGATGAACTTTAAATGTTCATCTCCATTGGAAATATAAAAGTGGATCTTCAAACAACAAATCTCACTGACCATGGTAGCTGAACTTCTACTGAGTTAGAACTGAGACCACAAAAGTGTGGTTTTACCTTGCCCTTACTTATTAGTGAAATGCTGTGTATTTCTTCCCTTGAAGTGTCCTAAAAATCAACAGTTTAAATAGTAAAAAACCCCAAAACTGTGGTTGAAAATGGCTTAGAATTGAAGCACAAAAACATATTGGAATGATGAAATGAGGCACTCCAGTCATTTCAAGTTGCTGCAGCAATGCAGAGGGGAGAAAAAAAGCTTTAGAACTAGGAATGACAATAAAGTGAAATGGAAGAAGGGAGAGGTAAATCAAGGTTTGTAAAGTACTAGGGAATAGAAAAGCAAAAATGTGTAAACTCTCTATCCCTCTGGTGATCTGTGCTTTCATAAACAAAAGAAAAAAAAACCAAAACCTTGAAAATAAGATAATCTGCCAGCTCATTTATACTCTAAGAAACTCTTTAAGTACAAATATTTTGATATTTGCACAGTCAGCTTGTACAGCCAATGTGCTCACCCTCTTTTGTATCTGTAGCCTTCTATTTTTCAAAGGTTGTGATCAGAGTTAATTCTATTCCTTGTTTTGTGATTTGAATTAGTGTCTGAGCTTTCCCTTCCAGTCGGTCTAAATATAACATGCTTCATTTCTGGCAAGTCCACAGTGAAATGCAAATTGCTGTGAGCTCCAGCACGCCACTATTGTTGGGTGTTTGTCACCAGAATTAGCAGCACACACTCTTCCCATAAAGGCTTTTTGTCAGCTTGCCAGTCGGGTGGTTAACTCCTCCCAAGTGTTTCTGTGCAGGCACTTCGAGGAACAAAAGAGGGTCATGCCTGCTCAATTTCCTGGCCGTGGGGATGGAAACTGGGGGTTCAGCCATCCTGTGCACCAGGGTAGCATGCAGTCCTTACAGCGAAACCCAAATACAGGGATGGGGGGAAACGTGTAGCTTTTTACAAGCAAAATTCCAAGGCAATTTTAGTGACTCAAGAGTGGAAATGCAGACAGAGTTAGGGTGTATAACTGCCCCCCATAGGGTGAAAAAAAATATCCAAAACTGGAATAGCCCCAGGTCCCAAGTAATACAAAATAAAATAATAAAAAAAGGAAATTTCTAGAAAAAGCGGAGAGGAAGACAGAAACAGGAGTTATTTGAGAGTTGCCTGCTGAAACTACCTAGTGAACTCTTCACCCTTTCCTACAAAATCTGGAGCAGATGGCCTTACAGAAATAGATGGACAAGGCTTTTGTCATCTGCTGCTATATTTCCACCACAGCATCTGACATTTTTTCATTGCATGAAATCCTTTGCAAATGAAGGACTAAAGAATGCTCCTAACATGTTCTGCTCAGTGCTCTCCACCTTGCAGATGGTATCAGAGGAGCACTGTGGACCCTCAGTAGGGTATGTTGGCAGGTGGGCTCCAACATGGTCACAAAACACAGCAGTAAGTCCAGGGCTGCATTAAATAAGCTTTAACAGAATGAAGTACTAATCTGACTTCTATTTACTCTTTACATAAATGCATGTTATAGAATGACAGACATAGCTTGAACAACACAAGGCAGTTTCACAAGTAAAGTAACAGAGAACACCTTGTTGGTATTAACACTTCACTTTCACCTCATTTAGCTCATACATGTCAGGCTGAGTACGGCAGATGATTAAAAATCTCAAGAAATTCTAGGTTCTGCCAGAAGGGATCTTGGCAATTTCAGGTGATCAAGGCCTAATCAGAAACCATATAATGGGAAACTGCTAGAGATGCCATCTTTGAAATAAAGTGGAAAGCAGTATTCTTACCTAATGTAGTCCTTTTTTCCTTCAAAAAGTGTCAGAGTGTAAATTTTACAGCCACATTTTATTTCAGAGAAGATTACCTAGGTTACCTAGAACATGACTTTGGATAGCTGTGTTTTTTATGGTCTATCTCTATACTGTGGAGTGCTGTCACAGACTGTAAAACCATCTGTGCTAGTGCAAAGCAACATCTGGGAGTTCTTTTTTTTTTTTTTGGGGGGGGGGGGAGGTGTATTACCAGAATATAGTAGAAAATAATTTTACAATACATTTCAGAAATCTGTACAAGACACACAGTCCCAAAAGGCTTAATTTTGATAATTTAAACTATTATGCCCCCTCTCATGAAAGGTTTCTTACAACTCAATGAAATTTTTCTTGTTTCTCCTGTGGTATTTCATACTCAGATCTGTTTAAGAGACTCGCCAAGCAGAATTCCCAACACTGATAAAGTGAATTGGCCCTGTTCAAACTCCCAGTGGTTTTTGTTCCTCCTTTGCTCCCCGCATGGCCGTGGCATGTCCCCTACTGCCAGCTGAGTGCCGAGATGAACTGAAGCACATCTCCCCCCTCCCCACACACAGCCATTCTCTGTCTGCCTCTCCCAGCTTTATTTTAGAGCCTTTGACAACAACATCAAAGGACAAGGAACAATTTCCTTTCTCTTCTCTAATGTATCATCAGAGATTGGAAAGTACGAGGGCCCACTGGATTCAGATCCATTTTTTCTTGTAATAACATGATGCTAGACAGGATAAAGTCCTCCTTCTTCCCACTTTTTTTTTAAATTACTTTGCAGTAATGAGAGCAAAAAGTAAACATATCGGAGAAAGAAAACAGAACAAAACAAACACGGGGAAACCATGCAGTTAAAAATGAAAAACTATCCCAGGGTAAAGAATAAGCACTCAGATTCCCATGCTAATCCATCTCAAAGTTCACTGAGGTGCAAATCTTTTCATCACCTCCTCCTGTGGCGCCTGTATTGCTCACGCCCAGGATGGCAAAACACAAAGGGATAAAAACCTCTGCCTAACAGGGACTTAGCAGAGCCAGCTCACACTCAGGAGTGATGAAGCCATTCGTCTTGAAGAGTGATTCCCCCTGCAGAGTTGGGGAGACAGACGTATTAATTTGGGCCTTAACTATCTCCCTTTCATTGAGGGAAAGAAGGAATTTGTTATTTGGGTCTCTAATGGAGCAGTTTGCTAGCAATTTTCCATTTCAAACACTGTCTCAGCTGCTAATGTGCAATGTTTTGTCAAGCTTACCTACCCATAACATAGACAAATCACTACCTTGAAGAAAAAGAGAGGGAGTGAAGCATCAGTGCTGATAATTCTCAGCTGTCAGATGAACACAGCCGACAAACGAGACAGCCACACTCTATTAACAGTGCCAGGAGCTCCTGCCTAAGCCGTGTCACAAATGTCCCTGTGCATGGGGCAAGCACCGACTTCCCTGCTGGGACACAGAGAGTGAGGGGATGAGCCAGACAAAGGGACCTATATCCCTGGGACACAGAGAGTGAAGGGATGCATGAGCCAGGCTGGTCCTTGGGACACAGAGAGTGAGGGGATGAGCCAGGCTGGTCCTTGGGACACAGAGAGTGAGGGGATGGATGAGCCAGGCTGGTCCTTGGGACACAGAGAGTGAGGGGATGGATGAGCCAAGCTGGTCCTTGGAACACAGAGAGTGAGGGGATGCATGAGCCAGGCTGGTCCTTGGGACACAGAGAGTGAGGGGATGGACACAGCCAGGGACACAGGCTGTGTGAAGGGTGGTGGGAAGGGCAAAAGCCTTGTTTTCCTCCTGCCCTGTAAGCAGGGATTTGCAGGGAACTGGCTGGAGCATTCACATCCACCACAGTGACAAAACCCAGGACTGGGGAGAACTGGTTGGATTAGGCAAGAGGAAATTTCTAGGGAACACAACAATCAATCCAGGGACTGAAACAACTGGATTATAAAAACCTACTTGGAGCATTATTTTACATTTATCTCATAACTTGGGCTCTCATATCTTATCACGCATTTTGGTCTCTGATGAAGAAAAGTCCACAGGTGTATTTTCAGTATTCAAGGTGAAAAAATCATACTAAATAAATCACCATTATACATGGTCTTCTTACTACAGATATGAGCTGGATCTGATCTCTGCCTTGATGACTTTCTTGCCCCTTCATCTGAAATACAACCTTTATTCCCAGCATGCACAACAGGTGTGGGTAGCTGCATTGAGTATTTACCCGCAACAGCCCTGGAGAGGAGGGAGGAATCCTGCCCTGCAGTCACACAGGCAGGACCTGTGGCTCCTCTAGCAGCAAAACATGAAACAGCCATAGTGCAAGGCCCAAACCTGCGGTGCTGCTGCTTCAGAAAGTGCTCATGGACCTCTATCCCAGGAAACAGCTTTTTGTGTCTCTCACTCCTCAGTCCCCAGGTAGAAAACAAAGTGCCTTGTGATGGCAGAACATGGAGGATTTTAGGATGTCTGTGCTTATTGCTTGTTTTAATCGTTAAAGCCTTCATAAAACCCCTAAACAGATATTTAGGGTCCTCCAAGATTTTTATACTGCTGCCTTTCATCGCAGCACCTGAATGACTTCCAAATAAAATTAATAATATGCATTATAAATGCCTCTTATGGAGTCTGCGTTAGGAAATGGATAGCTGAGAGGCAGTAAACCCTCCACCTGTATTAATACAAGGTGACAACTGGAGTTTCCCCCTTCATATTCCCTTTGGTGTTGATTTTCAAGGTCTGGCTGTCGAGCTCCTGCTGTATTTCTAGACAGGGCTGCCTCCTAACAACTCACCCCAGGGCAGAGCTTCAAGAGACAAAATCCTATCAACAGTGAAGTGACTTGTCAACATAAATCTACCTAGGAAGCTACACAGATAATTCTGCTCACCAAAAGACATCTTTCAGAATGGAAACAGATGTTTTGAAGTGTTTCCTGATACCATGGTGTTATTCTAAAAGCAGTGCTGGTGACATTGGATCTTCTGACATACTGCAGTGAATTTAGTTTCAGCTGTGCAGCTGAGCAGTTGCTCAGATATCAGCTGGTAACCACTGAATTTGTGATGGCAGCCACATTAGGAATTTATCCCCTCTGTTATAGCATGTTAATTTTGCATTAATGTAGCACAGACAAACAGGAAACACCAGAGAAATCCGCAGACTGGTATTTCACAAAACATCTTTTGACAAAACACCAGTGTCTCTCTAACCACATTAACACCAGAGTGAAGCATTGTTCTGCCAAACCCCAAAGCTTCTCCATCTACCACTGTGATACTTCACATTTGTGGTGGGAATTTTTGGCCCCTCTCATCACCTTCCACTGTAATGTCCCTGCCAGTCTCATTTTCCTCACTTTACCCCTGGATGAGGGAACAAGGCTCCCCATGAGCTCCTTTCACTACAATCCCACCAGTGCAGGAACCGCTGCTGGCTTGTGCCAGGATGTAAGAGCAGAGTCTCCAGGTGAGCTCCCCTGAGCCATCACCTGTGAGGGTGTTCAAGGTTAACCAGAAGCTGTTTTGGGGGTAGAATACAAAATAATGCCTCCCTGCTCTGATTCTAGACTGGACAGGTAATTTCCCATCTCAGCCAACTTTATTGCATCATGTGGACTCAGGATCAGGATTTGCAGGAAGAATTTTACCTTCATGCAGGCCTGTGGCTGTGAACACAAATGCAGGAAACAGAGCCCTTAAGTTGCAGAGATTTGGCAATTCCAGGTCCCTGTTGGTAACTCCATGCCTCACTCAACCAGCACATGAGTTTCTGAGATGTTGTGGTAAACTGAACAGCAGAGCCATGGATCCCACACCTTGACACCCAGTGATTCCAGCTCAGAGCCAGTGATTTTAGTTCGGAAGGCTCCAAAGAGACACTCCCACAGGGATGCACAGAGTTCTGATATTCACTGCCACAGCATCTGCTCTGAGCCTCACTCAAACTTACACCTCTGCTGAGCACTTTTCACAGTTAGTTTTTTGGAATTTTTTTAGTTGCTGTTGTTGTTGGGGATTTTTGTTTGTTTGTTTGTTTGTTGCTGTTGTGGGTTTTATTTTTTCCTGAAGGGAGACAGAGGCTTTCTGTAGTACGTGTGTGTAAGTAATCATTCACCAGTGGTTGAATCTCATAAATAGAAACCTGTAGAATAGTTTTTAACAAGCCAGACCGAGAATATTTGCTTTACTGAGAAGCTCTGTGAGGTCCCAGAAAGACTAACCCCTAAACACATCACATTGCTATTTAATTATTGCTGGAAGGAGGCTGGTCCTGACCACCCTCTATTGGCTTCCAATTACTTCAAGAAACTTCCAGCCCAGATCACTTCCCACATTTTCTCACAGTACTGGAACTATCTCAGGGATCTGAGGATTTCAAGCTGATTTGCATTTTATTTGTCAAGTTGTAACACAAAACTATTCTTATAGACTTAGTGAAAATGGAAGTAAGTTGACAGAAAAGATAAAATTTTATTTTTTAATCCCTATTGTTAAGAGGTCTGTACATTCTGTAACATCTGTTTTTACTGCCCATTTACAACACTGACAAGGAAAAGGCAGAACACCAGAAATGAGCAGGAAAATTATGTAGCTTTCTGGTAGGTGAAATTCTGCCACCTGTAATATTTTCTCAAGAGATTCTGTCATTTGACAATAGACATTCCTCAAATCCTTTCTTATTTTCACAGCCTTTTTAGGCCAAATAAACAGAACATGTGTTAGCCAAAAGACAATTAGTATTTCATCCAGTAAAAAATCTGATTAGTGTATTTCATATCAAAGTTGTGATTTTATGCTCTCTATTTTCAGTAACTGCTTTTTCTCTTCATAATCAGCTCTAAGAATGTATATACTCATTATATATTGCAACCTCCTTGTTTTGCTTGGCGACACAGGAGCTTTGCACTGAAATTTTTATTAGATAATAGCTATATACCTTTTTGGTTATACCATTTGTTTTTATTGGTAATTATTAATTTATACTTATACTGGACTGAAATGATGTCTCTGGGAAAAAGAGACTACACACAAACAAACCCCAAAAAAACTAAGCCCAAACTAAAAACCAAAACAACCTCAAACTTACAAACCTTTTATGTTTACTCCTACACAGTTTGCCTGAGTAAATTATTCTGCACATAACTTTTTTTACAAAATAAATCTCCCAATTATAAAAAGCAGTAAAGAAGGTAAAAATTGATATGGCCAAAATGAAAATACCCACGTGTAAGAAATCTAGCTTTATCAAAACAAACCCATCTTCTTGTGCCTGCAGATGACATTAGTTACACAACCTCAGAAATAAAAGTAAAGATGTAAGAAATAAATCTGCCTTGATCTTGCAGCAGAAACTCCCTGCTGTTGCTGCTTGTTTCTGAAACTGTGAAATGCAGCTTTCTGTTTTCCTTAATTTGTCCCAGCATAGAAGACACCTTTATTCTTATCATTTTTCATGTATTTATATTTTCACCACTGACTATCAATCTAAAATATTTATTATATCTTTATTGTTTTTTTGTGGTTTGAACTCAACAAAAATTTTTCTATGTATTTTTGGCCTGACAAAATAAACTCCTGTGGAATGCACGACACAGTTTGCCAGGTGAGATCCAGAAAATCATAGTCAGGTTAGACATGAGAAGCTGTCCAGAGCCAATTTACAGCAGTGAATGAAAATCATATTATATGATTCAACTCCAGGAGCCAACCTGATTCCCTAGCCAGAGAACTTACCACCAGAGGTAATTATGGAGCATTTACTGCAGTGTTCAAAAATACTGTGCTGGCTTCAGCTGCAGTATTTACTGGAAGCCTGGGAAAATTAGTATGATTTTCTTTTAGGAGGAAGAACAATGTTAAATGAAAAACTATCATTCCTTTATCCACAAAGTTTACAGTTTCTACACAAATATATTCTTGGTAAGAGAAAAACTTCTTACCTTTATGAAACTGAGAACTTCAAGGCCAATTGTTAATAAACATGAAAATGCTGTCGTGTAGTTAATGTATAATTTATGTAACAAAAAAATATTCTTATTATAATGAATAGTCACTGGTGCTCAATCTTTCTATAATAGCTTTTCTGACTTTATTTTAATTGGAGGAAAATTCATTTTGAGTATACCAGTAACTTAAATGCCTAGAAACTGTTCATCACCTTCTTCAAATCATAAAAGCTTCCTAAAGATTCCTAGCTTAAGTCCCAGCTGGCCTGAAATACACATTCCTGCAGAAAAGGAAATTTTTTCCTGAGACAATTCCTGAAACAACAAACAGAAACTTGTCTGCCTACAGGTCTGCAACACTGCCCAGCACAGTGGTACCCTCATGACATTAAAATTGTCAGGAAATAATTCATTAAAGGTAGAACAAGTAGAACATTACATTACAAAGTGGTCATCTTGCAGAAAATTAGGTTTGTGTTCATTTTGCCAGAACCAGGAGAAAACCAACATTAAATTTTTCCTGTGCTCAGACTCTAGAATTTTTCCTAAGAGCAGAAATTCTGCACCAAAATCATGTACTACTCACACGTACAGAAACAGCAGCCACAAATTCAGCTATCAAAAGGAAAAATGCTCAACTAAACCCATGCAGAACAAGTGACTAAAACTAACCTTAGGCCCAGCCTAGATGCTGGTGGAAGGGCTGCCATCCCAGTTTGCTGTCAGAGGAGGCTGTGATTATTTATTATCTCACCAGACATGGGGGCCTAAACTGAACTTTTCCTTCAGGGATTGGCAGCCTCTTTACTGTCTGGAGCAATTGCATTAGAATGTAAACAGATTAAACCAATGGGCCTCATTTCTGATTCAGGTACATCCTACCCAGCTTTACTCTTGGCTCAGCCAATTCTATTCCTCTCAATATCACCAGGCACAGAGTATGGTACAGGTTAAGTAACAGTGGTAAAGCAAGCTTGATGTGAACAGATCTCAGATCTCTTTCAAGATTTAAGGATATACTTTACATCCTGGAGTTTGATTTATAAGTCTGCAGATGATTGAGACTTGGCTTTTCAGAGTAATTAGTGTTGCACAGCACAAAGTGTTCAAAGCACAGAGCCTGTTGACTTTTGCTGCAGCTGTGAGTCCTCAGCACTTCTAAATGTCCCAGCTGAGTCAGCCAGAACCCAAGATTACATCACCAGTGACCACCCAAGGAAAGCCTGTGCAAGTCACTTGCCCAGAATCAATTAATAAAACCACTGGCAAGAAAAGACACAGCAATCATGAGATTATCTTCCCCACAGTGCCCATTTTATAATTCTCCTGTTTCTGCAACAAGTGAACAGACTCTATCGATATACACAGGCCCTCTCCCTACACATCCCTGATGTATCCCTAGACAGCAAGAAACAAGTCCAAGCTTTCAACAGCAGCATGGGACTGTGCTGTTGTTAAAGTGAATACCACCACAAATACATACAAAAGCTTTGAATGACGTCTGCAGCTACAAACAATAACTTTGGCATTTTCCAATTTATTTCTTCTACTTTTTAAAAAAATAATATGTTTAATTTAGTGGCCTCAAACTCAAAACATGAAATTAGTAATTCCATCACTAGGAAACTCAAGTGTAACAGAAGTGTGAGTCCCAGACCCCTGTGGGGCTCTCTAACTGGAATAGCAGCAGTGCAAGCAGGAGCTCCCTGTGTAGTTTAATAGTTAATCTGTCCCTAATGCACAGAGACAGACACACAAATTGTTGCTGTGTTTCCCAAGAACATGGTGAGGAGGCAAGAAAGCTCTCCAAGGTGAATGTGCTTTCTGATGGGAAGAGACTCCTTGGCTCCACCTTTCCCTGTGTCCCTCTGTCCTGCTCAGCCCCAGTGTCCCAGCCCTCCTGCCACATCCCCACAGTCCACTCTACACAGCTGCCACTGCTACTGCTACACAGCTACACTGCTGCTGGTGTCCACTGCCACCAATCTCAGGCCTTATCACCAAATATTCCTCACTTTCTCAGACTCACAGCACTTTGCTCACCCTGTCTCCATTTCCTCTGCTCCCAATTCTTCTCCTCATGTGTTTGGTTGTTTCCTCATTTGAGCTCACCCTTCTTTTCCCATCAGTTTCTGTACTGGGCTCAGTTTGTTTACATTCTCTCAAGCATCTGTCCCAACCACAACCCAGCCTCTAGCTCTAGTAAATAATTAATTCCTTCTTTTAAGCAATCTGAAGATCCTTCAGAGAAGCAGCACCCAGTGCCAGTGCTTGCTGCTCCAGCATCTGCCTGTCAAGGGATCATCACCAGGCAAAAGCACCCTGTGGCAGCAGGAGGGGGGCTGTGTCCTGCCTTTGGGGGGCTGTGCCCTGCTTCCACTCAGGAAGGTCTTGCATCAACTCTTATCAAACACAAAGGCACAGGGGGTAGTCCCTACACTCCTGTTTTAAGGCGTACAAAATCCTCAGACAAGAGCTGCCCAGAATTCACATTCTAAAATGCAGACTTGCTTGCAGTGATAAATAAAAAATTAGTGCATCAGTCTGAGGCAGACAAACAGCATGAAAACTTCATTTTAAAGAAGGGGCAGAGGAAGAGTGTTGTGAGGTGGGAAAAGATTAACAGGGAGTTACTGATACCTGTTCATGACTGGGAGGCATCAAAACATGTGGCAGGCAGCAGGTTGAAGCAAATTCTGTTTGAAACATGACAGCCAGGGCTGGCAGTGCCCTCACCCCCAGTGCCCACATCTGCACGTGCAGAAAAGCTGTCCTTGGGCTGATTTATGTCAGGGCATCACTAATGACTGAGCAAGGATCTATCCAGCCCATATCCTGAGCCAAGAGCAGCCCAAAGTGAAAGCCGCTATAGGTGTTTGTCATAACACCCTCCCAGGCTCCCACAGCTGGTTACAGGTCTCTGCCATCCCCTGGTTTTGCTGCCGCTGTGGGCTGAGCTGTCATTCAGTCTGAGAGGTGCTGGCTGCAAGGCTGTGATCAAGTCTGAGCAGAAAACCAGGTTCTTTGAGACTTTGTCTGCTCTCAGTTTGTTGGGCACCCCTCCTTCCCCACACCTCTCCAGTGCCATGCCCACTCTGCACTTACACCATGTTCCACATTTACCTTGCATATATTTTCTCTCACCCTTTCTAAATAACTGCACCCTCTCCTTTTATTGTAGATGCTGACCCAGGGTACTGGAATGACTGTTTTGTTCATGTACCAGCAAACCACCACACCATATGCATTTCAGTATTTCTTTTCAGTAAAGGCCTCCAGGTGAGTAATGGCTTTTGTTTTCACCCAGGTAGTCATGCAAAACTTTTCTGTGCTTATTCTCATGTGCTTCTTATGACACAAACTGTTCATTTCTCCTTTGAAAAGCAAAACAGAACCACTTTGTAAGCAGACAATCTTTTGTAACACTCAGCACACAGTCTGTATTCCTCAGCTTCAATTTCTCATAACTCATTTTTCCTCAGTCAATTTGGCTGCTGCTGTCAGCTCCCAACTGAACAAGAAGCTTTCTAAAAAAACTAATTGCATTCTCTACATTCTTGCTTCCTATTTTATGAAATTATGAAAAAGCAAGTCTGGGATACAGATTTCCAGCTTTCCTAAACTTCATACTTAATAGGAAACATTCTTGTAATGAAGTCCTTCACCTCGACGAGTAACACAACAGACTTCTAAGTCATATGTGGCAGAGGGAAAATTAGCATCATATGATGCTTATGTCCCATGACAAGTGAGTTTCCTCATTTGTGATGGGTTTTTAATCAACAAAAACAGTTTTAGAACTTGTTGGCAGCTTTGTCAGAGAAGGTTCTGCCTACCTATGCTAATGAAGAAAGGTAGGAAAGCTGAATAAAGATCGTTAATTAATACTGAAACAGAGTGAAATGCAGGTCACCTTTAATAACTGTGTTAGAGCAACAGCTGTGTGTTTCATTTTTGTAGAAAAGTTTCTGAGACAAGGGTTCTTACCAGAGCAATTTGGCTTACAAGAAAATACTGAGTTAAGGGGAAATACAAGAAAGAGTTGAATTCAACCTTCCTTAGCGTTCTTATGCCCACAGCATTAGGAGGACATGGATCTGCTGGAGCAAGTCCAGAGGAGGCCACACAGACCATGAGAGGGTTGGAGCCCCTCTGCTACTCAGAAAGGCTCAGAGAGCTGGGGGTCTTCATCCTGGAGAAGGGAAGCCTCTGGGAAAACCTTAAAGCCCCTTCCAGAGCCTAAAGGGGCTCAGGAGAGCTGGAGAGGGATTTTGGGCAAGGGCCTGGAGTGACAGGACAAGGAGAAACAGCTTAAAACTGCCAGAGGGTAGAGTTAGATGGGACATTGGGAAGAAATTCCTCCCTGTGAAGGTGGGAAGGCCTTGGCACAGGCTGCCCCTAGAAGCATCCAAGGTCAGGTTGGATGGAATTTGGAGCAACTTGGGATAGTGGAAGATGTCCCTGCCCATGGTAGATGGTCTTTAGGATTGCTTCCAACCCAGAACATTCCATGATCTTACGAATTTATGCTTTATTATGGTAAATTTGTTGTGTGCCAGTACTTCTACAGCAACAGGGAGCTGGATGAATCCAGTGACCATACAACTATTTGAATTTATACTGTGTAGACTGCCAAAGCTGGCTGGATGTCAGACAACTCTGTATGACAAGAACCTAAATAGGAAAAGAATTGATCTGCGTTTCCCGTGGACTAACCACAAGCAAAATGGTTTAATGTAACAGTATTTCAGGACCACAGTAGTATGAAATCACAAACACAGAAATTGATGGTTCCAATTCCTAAAGGTAGTAAAGGCAAACAAGTCTGTAAAATCAGCATCTGATCTCACAACACAAATCACAAAACTGTTAAAGAACTAGAAATAACAATGTGAAAAACAAGATACAGAAGGTAAAATCAGCAGGGACAGCGTGCTCTGATGTTCTAATTTATTATAAATGCACCCTACCAAGCTAAAAAGACATCCCTCCATCTCATGGGGAAATCACTGACTAGAAATAAGAAAAGACTGTGTATTTTCATTTACTGACTACAGAACTGCAATTCTGGGTTTGTGAAACGTAAACACAATCTGAACTCGAGCCCTCAAGTACTTTATCTTTCAGGTGGGACAGTACCAAACTATCTTAATTTACCAAATTACTATCTTAATTTATCAAAAATGCTTTGAGCCCTTAGATCAAAAGAACAAATCAAAGAGGACAACCACAATGCACCTGGCAACTACTTAGTTTTTAAAACACGCATCTTTCTTCTACATGGGAGGCCACGAAACAGAATAAAAATGGAGAGATATGGCAAAGATCTGTGCATTAGACTGGCACTTACATTTCCCAGATGTCTTCTGGGAGGTTGGCTGGGATCTCTGTCAAGCCTCTTCCCCGACAATCCACGACATTGTTGCTGCAGGTGCAGGCAGAGGGGCAAGTGATGGAACTGGCGCTGCATGATGGAGGCTCCGACTGGGAACCTGAGACACAAGGAAAACATTAAACAGCTTTAAAAAAGGATTCTGGGAGATTTGAATAACAAAATACATCAGGCTCTGAGTTTTGCAGATCTTCTTACTGTACAAAGTAATAATTTATTTGCAAGTGAATATAATATTCTACAAACCAGCTGCAGAGAAAACATGTAAAAGGTTACTGTGTTCTTATTCCTCCTCAGTCTCCGCTCTATCAATTTCTTTGCCTCATGAACACTTCATCTTCACCCATATCAATTCATTCAAAGATTTTCAAATTAAGCTTTAGGATCAAGTAGTATTTCCAAAAGTTGTCTTTGCCTAGAAGTTTTCATTACACAAACACTTCTTGAGTACTTTTACACTCTGAGATAAGACTCTCATCAGTGATGACTTATGCTTTTGAAATGAGGCAGCCTGTTATGGCGTGAAGACTGGGAATATAAAGCCAGTGTTTTCCAAGATTAGACAATGCAGTTAATGGAAACATAAAAAGAATTTAGAAAAACATGAGTTCAAACCTTCAAACCCTTGTTTAACCTAGACACAAAGCTACACACAGAGCAAAGGTGTAGCATGAGGACATTGCTCTATATAAATTCTAGTCAATACATTAGATTCAGGCTTAATTAAGTGTCATTACATTTTTTTTGAAACTGTAGCAATTATGTCAATTTTACTCAAATGGTTATGATTTCTACATTTAAAGTTTTGATATATGCATACATTTAGCCATAGATAAAATGGGTTTGCTATGCTAATTGAAGTTATCAAGATGTAGCAGGTATTGGTTTATTTATAGTGAATCATATTCCAAAGTACATGGAACACAAGAAGCCTCAAGTGTCTTTATATTGAGATACAGATGGCTAAATATGAAGGCTTGTGCTGGCAAGAAGTGACAAAAATTGTAAAAGATTGGCCTTTTGGGTGGAAAACTAAAAACACAAATACATACAAGAATGTGAAAAAACAATTCACAAAGCTGTACGTTCTTGGGGTTTTTCTTTGAAAAGACCCATGATGGATATTTTTATGAATTCTAACTAGAGGTGACAAAAAGCTTTTTTAAAAAAAAATATTTGCACCAATTTTTAATCCATTGTTCATTAGGACAACTAAAAATTTTATTAAAATTCCATATTCCTGTAAATGTCCTCTTTTGATTTATTTCTCCATATTTGCTTGGCTTAGCTCTTAACTCTGCACAGCACTGTCAGCTTGTATAGAAAGCTCCACATATCCCTTCTTTCACAACTTTGTAAACAGCACAGAAAAGTCAATATTGGAAAGATTTCAGTGGCATCTCTAAGTGTCCTTATTTCCAAAGGCAGACACAGTCTGAAAGGACATCAGCCGAAAACTTCTGCAGGTGACTTTACACTTGCAGAGAGAGCCCTCCTGGAAAGCAAAACACAATTAGTGTGGAATCATTCCTTCCATTAGAAAGGTGTTGAATTCTGATGGGAATTAATTTCAATTTGTCTGAGTTTCCTTAAGTTCAGGCATGCTGTCATCCTCTTTAAAATATTATTTTGTAACCAGGAATGACAGAACTGCCTTATATTAAAATACAATGTCAAGTCCTTTTCAATTGTGGGAAAAACATTGCCAAATTTGAATACTGGGTTTGAAATATTTTTATTCGGTGTTCACCTGACTTTCTGTCAGGACACCAGATGAACAGTCCAGACCTCAGAGCTCCAATCCAGGCATCCAGAAGTTAGATTTTAACAGGTAGTGACCATCTAGAAATAAATGGATCTCACAGGAAATTTGTGCATGGGCAGGGGTCAAATATATTCTTTATAAGAGTGGGCAGCTGCTTCCACCATGAGATGATCCTAATGATCTTTTCTCTTTGCTAAAATACCCTCTCATTTATAGTTCACTCTCCAACCACTTTAACAGCTGCAGGTAAGGAGTTTTCCATCAATAATCTTTCATCTCAAGACAAGAGACCATTTCAGTGTCACCCTGAAGAATCATCTGGGCTAAAAACTACTGTAAAAAGAATCCAATAATGTGATTAAAATCTAAGTCCATATGCATATGGTCCAAAGAAACAAATTTATATTTATCAAGCAACCTGAAATTTGGCTTGTTCCAGTTTCAAAATCTTATTAAGTGGCTTAACACAGTCTACACACATGACCCTGCATTTAACACAGCAGTTACGTGGTAGCTATTTGAACTAAACAATAAAACCTAATGTCACTAATTAAACATGTATACATGTAACAGGCAGGAGAAGCAGGTCTCCCGGGCTTGTTTTCTGGCCATAGAAATGCAGGGCACACATACCACCACTGTCAATTAAAAGAATTCCTACAAAATTGACAGAAATCTGCACAACAGCACTGCCCTCTTTGTCTTTTATGGAGTCTAAGGTTTCTGTAGGATTTTAACTGTGACTACTTCCAAAGGCAGTTTATATTGCTTCAAAATGCACACAGCCCTCTGCTGTGTTTGTGTAAGAACAAGAGGTTTGCTCTTGGACCTGCTCACCGACATCTCACATTTTCTTTTTGTCTGCCTGTCCTGTGGTACAATGGCCAAAACAAAATGAAGGACAAGTGAGTACAAAGGAGGACTGCAAGCTTTAAGGGATAGGGAGAAATTATCAGTTCAGGGCAATCCTTGCTCTCTGGGAAGTAAAAAGTTGGCAACAAGGTCAAATCTTCCACATAAGCATTACCATCTCCATATCTGATGTGCTTTCTGAAGAGGCTTTGCAGCAGGGGAAAAATCTGTTTTGCACAGTTGTAACACCACAACACAATTATAACGTCACTGTGGGTTGGAGAAGCAGTAGTACACTCCCTTTTTGTTAGGATACAGCATCAAGAAAGCTGATGGGCTGTCAGCTGGAGCTCTAAGAGTCCATGCTGACACCACTGCAGCTAAACCAACAGCAGAAGGTTCAGTGGAGCTCAGCTCAGCACCTCCCCAGTTTGGGAGATAGAGCCCTGCAGAGTGCTGGGAAAGGCAGGGCATGCAAGGGAGGATTGGATGGAGCAGTCTGAAAAGGGAGGAAAGACAGAAACATGTCTTTGTGGAACAAAAAGCAGGGAGCAGCAGTAGAGTCAGAGATTCATTAAGGCTGGGAAAAAAGCTCCAAGACCACTGAGTCCAGCCATCAACCCAGCACTGCCAGGTCCACTCTAAACCAGGTCCCCAAGAACCAAAAGCACATTTCTTTCTTCTTCATAGAAGCAGATCTAGACTGTAGGTTTCTCAGATTTTTAATGATGAAAAGGCTTTGTGTAAAAATTGCTATTATCCTGATGAAATGCTTGTGCTTATGTTTTTCCTTGGCAAAGAACAAAATACTGTATTGCACATGCACATTCAACAGGCATCTAGCACATATTCCATCAGCTCTCACACAAAAAATCACCTGTTAAGGTGAATGTTTTCTGAATAACATTAGAAACAGAATTTCAAATCTGATTTGGATTTAATGGTCCCACTTCAATGAGGATCCATTGTTTGCAGATCTACAGAATTAAAGCACAAAAAAATCCAAGGGAGTTTAATCAGTTTAATGCTTGTGTTGTTGTGAAGAACTTTTTTTAAAAAAGGACTGGTCAAGAAAACAAGTCTAAGTAGGCTATGGAATATAAAGTCATTAAAACTTGGCTATGACTTTCATAGGTTTGCACAGTATAACCATAGAGATGATCAAGGGCCCTGATGCAACACAGCCTCTAAAGAAGGATATTTGAAATCTAAAAATGAATTTTCCTTTTGCCGCTGAAACTTATTCAAAAGAAAAGATATAGGAAAGGCAGAAATACTGCAAGATTTCCCTTTGTGTTCTTCACTAAGTGCAGCAAACTCCTTACAGTGTGGCTGCAGCAAAAGGAAATGGCCACAGACAGATCAGCTGCATTTACATTATCTCCCTTTTGAAGTTGTTCTCACAATCTGTCATCTTGCCATTGCAGATTTTTTATCATATACAGCAGCCCTAGTTCACTGTGTTACTTATATTTTTCTCTGAGATAAAAATCATCAACTCAATCATACATTTTTCTTAAAGAAAAACAAGAACAAAATTTGGAAGCCAGGGTAGGAGCATGATTAACAAAAATTACTGTGCCTTTTTTTTTTACCTAATGCAGTGGAATGACAGTGTCAATAATTATAGTAGTCAATATCTGCCACCACTTTAATTTACAGTCTCAGACTATGGGTTAGGGGAAAAGAGGAAAGAGAGGGGAGACTTAGGACCCAGAAGTTTACAGAGAAATCAAATGCTTTTTTCAAGTAAGTCTCTTGTTGGCCCCTTTTAAAAGCCACAAACAGATTAGTATTACAATCAGAATAGAATTGTTATGGTGTATAAATGGACAGTTTAAATGTCATGGGCATCTAAAATAAATTTTGCAATTACCAAATAAACGAAATAATCTCATTAGCGCTGACACCCAATTACAGCACACTAAGCAGTGTGTTTTATTACCTCCTCACCTCTGCAATCACCTCTGCAGCAGCTCCCTTCCACCAGCAAAATGTTAAGTTATTTGTAAAACATGTTAAAGGATTTTAAGATAAATCTGACAGGACTTCCTGGTTAAAAACCTGTGCTGACTTTACATCATTTCAAGTATATCAGAAACGAAATTATTGATCAATAAACAAAACACTACAAGTCTTGCAGATCCATGGATATAGTATGACCTTTTTGGGTGTAATTAAATAACCCACTGGAAGTTCTGACCGTGCTGGGATATCTGAAATCAATTCCTACTGCATGACCCACAGTTTGCATTAGATTCCCAGTGATATGAACTCATTTATTCTAAAACACTTAAAGCAGATATTGCTCCTGATTGATGTCTGCATCCCAGTTTAAAGGGACATTTGAGCACAGGGTCCTGCAGAGAGAGATGGGCAAGGGACCCACAACTGACCACATGCAAAATTAACATTCCTTATTGAGGGCAAATATTACTCTAACAGACAAAATTTGTACAAATTTGTTTATCCTACACAAATGTGCAGCAAATGTTTTAAGCAAATATTTCTATCTCTAGTTGTTCAACAGCTATTTACTGAGCATAGCTTTAAGATTTATGATTAGTAACTTCAGCTCTTAATTGATGTTAATACCACTGAGTTCATGGCATGCAAAAACTTGCCAGTCATGAATACTCATTATTTCATTCAAGTTCTCTGCTTTGCTGAACATTCCCAAAGAGTAAATTTATCTGTTAAAAATTCATGGCACATAAACACGACAGTTCTGTAAGGCAAAAGTCAACACTAATCAGTTTACAAATAAGTATCAAGGAATAAAACTGGAAATATCCAACTACACTGAAAGGAAGGTCTGGCTTAATGAATGAAACCAACTTTATTCTACAAAATCCTACTTAGTTTCACAATTTGTCAGTAAAGTAACAGCGTTGAAAATCAGACCTTATTTAACACTGTCTTATCCTGACAGCACTAATATTGCAATTATTTAATTAACAATAATAGCACCACAATTATACAGAATACTGCTAAGAAAAATGAAAAAAAAGTAGAACAAAGAAGCAGCCTCAATCATAACTACTGAGATTGAAGGGGTGAATTTGTTCTTCTGAAGGATTAATAAAACAGAATCACAGAATACATAGGT
>VWYP01018427.1:0-19664 GCA_013400435.1 Pycnonotus jocosus | reverse complement strand
CGAGCAATGGCAAAATTTTGAAATTGTCACGTGCTCTGTTTGACAACAAAAATACCTCGAGAGAAGAGGGAAATTCCTTTTCCTTTGTGAAGACATTTAATCATTACGTTATTAAATGTAAAAACTCGTGAAAAAATCTACTCCTACCGTTTACATAACTTTTTTTGTGCCTAAAAGATGATACCATGGAAGTTTTAAAATGCTGGAAGTTCATTGGGTTATGGTGCAGTTGATGCTGTCCTCTGTATTGGAATGACTTGCATTAGGTTGTCATTACTGTCTCATCATCTGCAGAGTGTGCTTTTTCCTTTCTTCCATCAATTTTTAAATTATCATTAGTTTTTCTTAAGGAAAATGCCTTTATTTGTATACTTGTTGAGGTAAAGAGTTTTCTTTCTGATCATTCTGTGAAAGGCGTATCTATAAAAATGTTGGCTCTAATCTGTTAGGCACATTGAATAACCTCCCACAGGTCAGTTATTTTATCACCAGGCTCTGCAAATAGAACACAGATAAATCACATTCTTTTCAGGTACAGGTGAATTTTTACCACTTAGGAACATGGACTGTTTGTAGTTCATTTTGCCAGTGGCCACCAAGATCTGAGAAACCCCTGACAGTAGAATCATCTTCCACAGAGTCAGAAATACACTGTAATTCAAGTTATCATGGTGCCTTCTTGAGTTACATGTTGGAAAACCTTGGTCTAGACTCTTAGGCAGCATTTTTCTTCTGGTGCAAACTCTACTCTTGAATTTCTGGATTCTCTGAAGTTACATTCAGTGGAATAATTCAGCTGTTGGCAACACCAGTTTTTGAACACTAATGACTATAGGTGGTGTGAAACCCTTCTGCATGTAAATCTATTATAAAGTTCATTTTGATGTTATTACCTCACGTTGTAATGAAACCATTAAAAACCACAGGGAAATTCTGCATAGGATTGCTGAGCAGTGTCCCAGGGAGTTTTTAGCACTGGTGCTGGGAGTATGTTTTAACAGATTTTGTTAACTTGGAGAAGAAATTGGAGGAGCTATTTTGCTTGGAGTTCTTGAATTTTGTTTAGTATCATTAATGCTGTACTTAAAAAAAAAAAAAAAATCTTCCTTTGAAACCACTGATTTAACAGAAATTTACTGCAATCCAGATACCCAAGCAGAAAATTCCTAGGAAGCTAAAATGGCTGTGTATACTTCTGGAAACAGAAAAAGGTGGTTTTAATATTTGATCACTTTGTATTTTTAAGAACCACACATATTTCTAGGCAAGCATATGCAGAAACACTTGGCTTTTTATTAGCCTGAGGCATAAAAAAAGAAAGAAAAAAAAGGGTTTTGGTGAAAATGGAATCCTGGATGTCCTGGAGATGGGGAACAACATTTAACCTAGGGTAAGCTGGAGACTTTGAGGGGATGATTAAAGAAACATTCTACAAACAAAGCAATTCTTAATATAATGTAAGCCTTTGAGGAGACTCAGTGTAGTAAAAGCTATTGAAAATACTATCATTAAAAAACAACCTTTGCTAAATATAACATTGATTTAAAGCAACATTGAGGAACAGATTGCAATTTCCTCTATTGGAATTGGGTGGCTTCCTGTAAGATCTTCCAGTTATTATTTCCTTTCAAAGGGAGAAATACATTTTTACAGAAATCAACTGGCTCTCAGAGAGGTTTTGGATTTAGGCAGTAAAGTGATACCCAGATGTGGATGCCATAATCCATGATTTTGATGTTAATTCAAATTCCTGACTCTCTTTGCTAATAAAAGATTGCTGATTTGTTATTATTGTACAACTGCATCCATCTCCTTCAACTCAGTATTTTTTAAGGTAGCATCTTAAATATTAGTCAAGAAGACTAAATGAAACTTTCAAGAACCTTTCGCTTCTTTTGACAACCTAAAACCCCAATTTGAACAGGGCTTTTTCCCTTCAGATGGCCTCAGTTTGGGTCAGTTTGAGACCAATGCTTGAACATGGCCTTGGCACCCTGTGTTAGGCTGTGGTTGGTCTGGCCTGAGGGCAAGTCAGACTGGTCATCCATCACTCATAAAATCAGGATAAACCTTGGCCTCATCACCTTCCTCTCTTGTAGGGTGACCACTCTGGGTGCCACAGAGCAGCAATGCCTCGTGGCAGAGCCCAGAACAGCTGAGGTCTGACCCCAAAAGCCAGCTCAGCCTCGGTGCCATGGACCCCAGGAATTGAATTCTTTGGAGCAGAGCCCAAGGACAGCGAGCTGGGGCTGAGGGGACAAGGAGCAGAGCTGCCCTGGTCACTGTGCTGTGCTCACCCCAGAGATCAGGAGTCTCTGCCCCAGGATCAGCTGGGAGCTGAGCTGTGTTAACACCCTGCAGATGTTTGAAAATCTGCCTAAAGTGCCACATCTGGGACCCCTTTGTGATGCTTAGGCTGGGACTGCAGCTCTCCAGTAAAGGGCTGAGCACTGAACTGGGAATGTCTGTGCAGGGGCTTCCCTGGCCACTGAAGTGTGGGGTAAACTTATATTTTTTAGGTGATATTTCTTGAATCCTTCTAGTGATCTATGCACAGCAGCCTGGAGCTTGATAATTCCAATGGCCAGAGCATTTACCAAACTTCTCTGCTGCTTTTGGTTACTGGACTGGGCAGAACAAGGAGCTGGTGGCATCATAAAGATACCTTGGGGTTATTTGTGAAATCCCAGCCTTGGTTGTTTAGGCTTAGTTGTTTAGGTTTTTATGAAATCCTTTTGGATCCTGGGATTGAAAGTACAAAACATTTCCTGGGATTGGAACTGCAAAACACGTTCAGAGCATTTTAATGCTGAAGTTGATGGCCAAGTGGGGACTCCACATCAAAAAGTAGATTCTGGAAAGAAAAGGATGATGGAGAGCATACAGTGACAAACCCACAACAGAAAAGGGGCAAAATGATGCTTTTTTTGCCAGATGAACCACAATTGTCGTTTGATTCCTGTTACAGTTTCTAGGATTCTGTTAAATCCCTGAATTAACACCAAAATTTTATTAGCAAAGCATGGTTGGAAGATGACATGTTTCAACACTTTGTATGTCAGCCAGCTTACGATCAGATTAATTCTGTTAATAAATAAAACTTAAAAGATTTCTAGGAAAGAATGGCCTATAATAATGTTCCCCTTCATGTGAAAAATTTTGAAACAGTTGTTTTTCTTTGTTATGTTTAAAAATGTTGAGAGGGGGGAAAAAAAAGTCAAAGTGTTTTATAGCCATAGCAGAACAAAGGGAAATATTTTAGGGTTTAAATTGTCTGAGCCTTTGTGGGCATGGACTATTCCTGACATCCTATATTTGTTAAATGCTGCTGTATCTTGGAGCCAAAGGATCTTTTCCTCTGTAAAGTACTGAGGATTTTATCAACACAGTGAATTTCCTCCATGCAACTATAAAAAATACCAAATTTCTCTATCAGAAAACCTGTTTTTTCAAAAAATTTGATGCACAAGCTGATTTTGCTTGTAGTTCTGTCTCCTCATCAGCCATGTTTATTAGCAAATTCCACTGGTAACTACGAATAATATTCTTCATTAAAAGGGAAAGCACATTAGGTGTCTGGGAACATTAACTGGGTGGCTTCAGCTCTGCAGAGGTATTTGGTTTTTTGTCCTCAAAACACCTTTGGAACACACCAGCATTGCACTCTGCCAGAGCCAGGGTTGGAGTTGGTAAGAAATAAATAATTCTAATTTATTGGTTTAAAAGTCGCAAGCAAAGGTAAATCTAAGTGGTTTAAATGCCCTTAATTAGTGCTTATTAAGGGAGGAGAGGCATCTGAGAGCACCCAACCTAAGCTGGCCTAATCTGGAGAAGAAGCTTTTTTAGTCCTGTTTTAAAAGTGAGACAGAGGAGGGCAAAGCCTTGACTTCACCCGTGGTTTGTGGCAAAGGTGGAAATTAAGGCTGTAATGACTGGTGGTTCAGAAGGCTGTGACCTTGTGTGAGTGATAGCACAGAGGACATTAATTAGGGGGAAAAACCCCTGAAAGCTTAGTGTAAACTCTAAATGAAAATCTAAAACTTAGGGTAAAGTCAGATACTGTGTCAAGGGCTTTTTGGGAAGGGAGTCTTGACTTGCTTTATTCCCCAGGATACACTGAGGTGGCAGAATTTACTGCTACAACCTCAGCCACTAGCTCAGAACAAACTTTGTCAGCAGACCTATGTTATGGATAAGTGTTTTGTTGCATTTTCTATTTTGACTCTGGATGAAGGGGATTTCTTGTTGTTTTGTTTGGGGTTTTTTTTTGAGCCAGCAGTGCCTTTAAGAAGGAGGTCAGCATTTCAGTGTTGGCAGTGGCTGATGTCTTGTAAGACATCTGGTCAGAACATGCCCCACTGTTGGTGGTGGTGCTGTGGCCACAGCCGTGCCAAATGCTGTCAGTCACCGCAGAGCCTCAGAGATGTGCGTGTCACAAAGTTCTCCAGAGGGACTTCAAATCCTTCTAATTGCCTTTGTGCCTAAACATTACCATGATAAACCATTTGGCATGGTGAAAGAAAGGCTTGTAAGGGACCATCTTGATGTTAAATACATGGAGTGCTTTTTCATGCATCTTTATTTCTTTCTTCTCCTACTTTAGCCTGTAATAGCACTCATAACTCTGTCTTTTATTTGCAGGGAATTACAAGGCACCAGCACTGGTGCTTTAGCATTGGAAAGCAGACCTTAAAATTTGCCAGGCAAACGACTTTATCTTGCTCATAACTTCCTATATTCTGTTTGATCAGAAGAGGAAGTCATGTCTTCCAAAAGAATAGGTAAATTAAATCTGCAGCTCTTTGATGGCTTTGCTTTCTCTGTTTCGTGGGGTCCAAACTCTGAGGCACCTGTTTTTCACAGTCTTTGTTGATGTAAACAGCAGTTTCACCCACATTCTGTCTGTTAGAGAAATGAGGGTTTAGCCCTGAGGTTTTCAACTCTTGCTTCTGCTCTGTCTCATGATTCCATTACCTGGTTATCTTTAAAAGCCTATATTGACATATTCATTATAAACTATAATTAAAATAGGCTGACTTTCGTCTTAAGCTTAGATAGTTATTGATCACACCTGAAATTCTAATTTAAAAAAACCTCTTCCTTTCAAAACCATCTCTCTTTGTCTGCTGCCACAGAAGTTATTTCATTGTCTGAAGCATAGCACCTTCTCTTCAAAATTACAGGGTTTCAGATGTTTGGCCAGCCAGGCAATCTGAGTGGCTGAGCATCTGTAAGTACTTTATAATATTTTTGACATGCTTTGTGAGACAAAGAATTGAGTCATCTTTTTTTTTTCCTGCAGCAAACTTTGCACTCTGGTATTTTTCTTGACTTTTCATGTCTCAACACATTGAAGAACTTACCATGGCCAACAGCAAAATCAGACTTACAAGTTTTATAAAAGACTGGAGCTAGTGCCTGCCTTTTCCTCTGAACTGCAGTCCAGGTTTTTCTGACAGGTTTAAAAGTTGGTATTTTTACTTTTTCCTACATTATCATAGTTGTCCTCAATGTTTTATTTTCCCTCCAGAAGGCACTTTGCTGCTTGAAGTTCTTTTTATTCCCCAGAAGGGATGCCACCTGTCTCCAAATGATGGAGTTAAAGATTCTATAAATGCAACATAAAATATAAAGTCATATAGAGCTAAACTGTCTTGCTTTTAATAATGCAGACTACCCTAGTTTTGCACTGGAAAAATGGGGGGAAATATTCAAAACCAGCCATAAAATTCACTGCTTTTAATTGACAAGACAGGAGTAAAAACACTGAGAGGAGTCCTGGGTGATTAAAAAGATGCAGACAAAACACTCTTATTAGTAAGTGTTGAGTAATACTGATATAAGCCCAGAGTTTGTAAGGAAGGGCAGACAAGGTTTAGAACTGCGTTGTAGGAAAATGGAAATCAGCTTTTTCAAGGCTGCTGTGATGCTCAGAATTTACTGCTGCATTTCAAAGACGTTTTTCTCTCCAAAGAGCAGAAGGACTTTTATGTGGAGGAGAAAGTGGTGCTTAAAAAAGACAGAGCTGGGGAGATACCCAGGAGTTAGGAGGCAGAGTGCCCGGGAGGAAGAGCCTGTGCTCCAAAGTCTGGGACTTTACTGGAGAGGGGGGAAAAAAAAAAAAGATAAAGATAAAAACAAGTGTCTAATGCCGTCCAAAGACAGGGCATCTGTAAAACAGTGTGTGCACAGGGCTGTGTAGGCTTTCCAAGGGCTGTGCTTTGTTCCAGTTCCAGTGAGTTCCTGGAACGCAGCCTCCTTCCCTGCTCCTGGAACAGCCTTGACTGCAGGGCTTCTCCAGCCGTGGAGGTGGAAACACAATCTGTGTGAACCGCGGATCCCACCAACAAAAGGGTGCCGGGGAAAGCGACGTCTTCAAAGCGAACCTTCCGCGGGCCGCAAACATTTCTAACTCTGCACTGAAGGGTTTGAAAGCCTGGCACAGCCAGGAGAGTTGCAGGGTTTGGCAAGCAGAGCTTTGGGGATGTGGATCTGCTTTGTTATCAGCATCTCTTTTCCCTGAGAGCTCTCTCTGACAGCATGGCTCATCCCAGGGGCAAGCTGGAGCAGCACCAGGTTGCCCTGGCTGATCCCACTGTGCCCACACCACTTCCAGCATTTGTGTCCACATCCTTTTTTTTTTTGTATGTTCTGCTGTAGGTTGCTTTTGGTTTTTGTGCTAATTGTGGTGCTGGCTGCTCCAGGGATATCAGCAGGAGAGAGTCACTGAGGATTTCAGCTTTGTGCATTAAAATGCTCCTGCCAAAATGAGTGTTGACTTTAGAAATCTTCAGATTCCACTTAGAATTTTCTGCTGGCTCTCCAGCTTTATATGTAACTGAAACTCAAGAAGATCAAATATCAAGAGTGTTTTTTAAAAAATGGCTGGCTAACACTTTTGAATGGCAGATCACAGGGAAATAGAAATATCTTTGTTAAACTTTGCCATTTTCATAATAGTTGGGCTTTTCTTGAGTGTAACAAGAGAAACCTGGAGAATCTGATACCTGTGCATGGTAACTATTTACCAATATTTAAAGGCAGGGTGGGAGAAGAATCATCAAGTGGTCAGTAGCACTCTTAGACTTTTTGAAAGGCATTGCCTTAATTTTCTATGACTGGAATTCTTTTTCCATCCAAAATGAAAATACCTATTGTTTTGTTAGCATTAAAAGATCACTTCCAAAGAGCTACAAAAGGAGAGCAGCCAAAGTGGCCATAATATTCCTGCCACTTTCTTGCATCAGCAGGGTTGTGAATAAAAGAACTTTCCAAGTTACAGTGCTGCACTTGAAAAGGGAAGAAAAGTCTGCGGCGACTTTTATCTGTGTACCCAGCAGATCAGATGGCAAAGTCACCCCCAGAACCGGGCAGGAGAGCAGCTCCTGCCTTTCTCTGGAGCCCCAGTGGTGTGAAACAGCACCAGGTACGACATCAAAAGGTCCAAATACGCGTCGAGCGTGAAGTTTGGGGTTTTTCAAAACACCTGTCTAATTAGCTCAGCTCCGTGTTTGCCAGCTCCAGCTCTGACTTTCTCACAGTTGTGTGCTCAGCAGAAGTGGCTTTTTCATCTCAGAGATTTGGGTAAGAGGTTAAACCTACAAACGCTGTCACCAAACCTGACCTGTCGGCTCCTCGGTACAAACCTATCCCGTTTCCTTGCAGCATCAATCGCCCTATTGTGCCCAGCTAGAAAAGGTGAGGTGGAGCTTTTAGCCAATTTTTTCTAGAGGGGTGAAATCATTTTAATTGAATGTTGTTATCAGCCAGTCCTTGTGGTTTGACATGGATTCAAAGTGAAGCTGCTCATCCGCTTAGAGAATGCGTAGGCACGAATGGAATAACCTCAGCGAGTTTTCGGATGCCTCCATCCTCAGGGAAATTGGTTTGACTTGCCCTTCGGTGGAAATTTTGTGTGCTGTTGGCAGCCAAAATAGCACTGGTGTCCAGAAGCAGGAGAAAGTCTATTCTGTGTGTTGTACTCTGCTCCTTTTCCCACTAAAACTTGGGCAGTGAATATTTTCTGTTTGTACACCTCGTTGCCTTTCAGCCCAAGGAACTTGCCTCTGTGTGTTCATACAGCACATGTCTGTACAATAAGAAGGAAAGCTAGATTAGTTTTACTGAAAATGTACTTTTATTATTCAAGCCAGTTGCATCTGGATTTCATGCCCATCCTCCATCCTGCATTGGAGAGTGGGATGCCTTTCCTGGGAGCAGTTCATTGTTGCTGATTCGTGCACCATCATGTCTCCGATTCACTGATGAACAGGATCTCAGACAGTAAATATTTGATTTGTTGGCCCTTGAAAATATGCATGAGGAAGACTGAGGGCTTGAGGCTTGTGGAGAAGATTGTGAACCTCACGGCTGAAGCTTTTTCTGAAGTGTTTCTGTGCAGGCGTCTGTAGTTTTGTATCTTTGGCCTCTTCAGGAAGCCTGACTGATTTATGGGGCAAAGAGTTCACCTGTTTTCTTCTTCAGGGGTCTGTCTATGGAATTTATTCTCAGGAAACTGAAGTAAGTGTTGCCTACAGGATAAAATTTAGGACTTTAAACGAACTTCTTGGCAGCATCCCCTCCAAAACTACCAGATAACAGAGGAGTGGAAGAGCAGTAAAGCAGGGATGAGTCAAGCACAAGCAAAATTTTACTACTCTGAGTAAGGAGAAGGACACAACCATTTTTAACTACTTCTGTTACTAAAACTGTCTCTGCTTATGTCTAGTTTAAGCCTTCACCTCACTGAAGTCAATAACTTCAAGTAAATCAACATGTTTTAATAACTACGAAACCAAATTCTTCAGCACTGATGCACCTTCATGTACAAATCTAATTCCTGATACAACTCAAAGAGTGACCTGCAGTGGTGCTGGAACTGCCTTCACTGGCCTGGACAGGCAACTGTGAGACCCAAAATTTGTATTTCCAATGTTGAATTTGTCTCCTGCCTTTATTTCCAGAGAAATAAATCATCAGTGAAAACCCCGGATTGCCAATTATGAAGAGTTCATTAAGATTTGCTGAAGTTCAAAGCAAAAACACCAGTTCCTCGCAGGTCAGGGCAGCTCTTCTAATGGTTCCTGCTTTGCCTCCAGCAGCAGCTCATCCTCAGAACCTGTTTATTTTTCTGCCAGGGCTGTTGGCAGGTGAATAGAGTCACATCAGATCATCTCACTTGTATTTTATGCTGGAAACCCATGCCCTGGATATGCCATTTTCCTGGCCCAGAATGGCATGAGATCATGGATTTCAAACCAGGCCATGTTGGCCTTAGAAGACAAAACATGCAATGCCCTGTTCACTTCCCTCTTGAGATTTGCCAAGTCCCAGCTCAGTTTTGCCCTGGGGTTTGCTGCCTCACAGTTCAGATCATCCCAAAGGAGAAAAGCCTGGTGTGGAGAGGAAGGAGAGCATCACTCATCGTGTCCTGAAAACAGATCAGATCATTTGTGATACAAAAAGGAGTGGATGCAAATTCTTGTAGAACCACATATGGGGAAAACAAACCAGTCCTTTTTTAGGGAAATAATTAGTTAGGGCATGGCAGCACTAAAACTTCACGCACATATCCTGTGGTTTAGGAAAACACATCATTTGTGTACTTGCCAGGTGGGCAGCAGTGCTGGTCCAGACTCACAGAATCATTAAGGTTGGAAAAAACCTCTGAGATCATTGAGTCCCTCCAGGCTCCTGAGAGTCGCTGCCTCAGCAGCACAACATTTTCATTTCAATAGAAGGTTGTGCTATCTCTCTTTTCAACAAAAAATTGTTGAAAATATGTTAAACCCTAAAGTGCTGTAATGTTTTCCTTTCCATTTTCCACGTGAGTGCCCAAGGACTGCCATGAGCTGTGGTACCATGGGTCCTCCCTGGCTTTTTCATTCCTGCTGCCAGTGTGACTCCCTTGCCGCCCTGCACCCACCTTTCCACAGCAGGATCTCACCTGGAGGGCACCCAGGATGAGGATGTGCTCACTCAGGGAGGGATGATGCCCACAAGGAGTGTCCAACCCCCTGCACACACAGCTGGAGCCCCGGGTGCTCTCTCTGCTCTGCTCTCTGCCAGGGTTATGTAAGAAAGGGTAAAAGTACAAACAAGAGCACTGAACGTGAAAAGTGAGTTTGTTTGCTTACTGAGAAGCCTGGCAGGGGCAGAATGGAACTGGATAAATAAAAAATTTAGGCTGACAAATGTTAGGTACCTGCAGGAACACCTGCACCACCAGACCTGCCTGTGCAGGCAGCTGGAGGGTGTTGACACTCTGGCTCCAGAAAACAGCTCTATGTGCTGTATTTAAATTCCTTTTACTTTTGTTTCTACTGCCAATATCAGTCATGTCCTTTCCAGTTTTGCACTTGTAATTCAGCAAGGAAGAACAGCAATTACTGAAGACTATATAACAATTTGGATATTATCAGTGGATTTTAATTGTCTGCCTGGAAACACCTTTGACCACAGCCGTGCTCTGAACTCCAAGGAGGGACTCGTACCTGATGTGTTGTTTTCTTCCTGCTACTAGAATAACACATCCCTTCCACTCAATGTTCATGGTATTCATAATCATTGTATGGAAATGTAAGTTTGCAAATCAAGTTTGCTGTTGCTGAGCACTCATTTGTGTTTCTAACTCAGCCTTTGTGGTGGATGTGAAGAGCTGATGTCCCTTCTCCATCTCAGCAGAGGCCAAGCTCATTTGTGCTTCCCTATCAGATCCTGAACTAGATCGAGATTTATGCAACTCTACCAGTACAGGAATTCTTAGACCTTTCACTCTGTGCCATGTAATGTTTTTCCTGGAGTTTTTGTCTCCGTTGTGTTAAGGGGAAGGTTTTGGGATGCATGAAGTAGCTGTGCAGTTCAACTGAGAAACTTTCATGTGTAACTGCACAAACGAGAAACTGGTAGTGCTTCAGAACTTGATCTGTTTCCTGTTATTTTTAGTTCTTTTGCATTTTAAAAATGTTGTCCATATAGGAATGTTTGGAACTATTTACATGTATTTTTTTAAAAAACCTTTGTGTGCCTTTTGGGAGTATTTCAGCTGCCTTGTCAGGACTCTGTGGGTGTTCCTGGGAAGGAAAAGCAGGGGGATATCTTGGGGATGCTTGTTAGAGTCACAAGGAACTCAACAGAACTTGTGCTGTGTGGGACTGAGCTCCTCTCCCGCCTGTGCATTTTCATGTAAGACTTTTCTGCCACAGCAAAAAGATCTTCACCCTGAAACAGCAGAGTTTTAGCTCAAAACTGAGCTGAAACAGACTTAACAAAAAAACCCCACGAACAAACAAAGCCCAAAAGCTCTCAATGGAGATCAATCTGCTTTGTCACAACTGTGATAAGAGCTCTTGACACCCCACTCAAACTGTATTTGAGGCACAGCAATAGCTTTGGCAAGTGTTTTTCCCCTCATCCTCTTCCTCGCTTGCCTGTGTGTAAATTACACCTTGTTCTTACCTGTACTGGAGAAACTGTTAGCACCAAAAAATGCAGCATGGGGATGAATGTTTAAATAATTGCTTTGAAGGGAAACAAACCCCATAAATTTAAACTAGATTTTTTTTTTTTTTTTTAATTGATGATTCCAGTTCAGCTATAAAGACTACAACAGAGTTAAAGAAATACAGTGGTGAGGACTCCCAGAAATGAGTTATGCAGGAAGTAGAGTAAAATGTTTTGTATAAAAAGCTATCAGAAATATTTAAATAGGTCACAGAGCCTGACATTGTTCCTTGCTATGTGTGTATGTGCCTGTCTGTCCAAAATATTCTGCACTACTTTTGTAGAGCTCTAAAATGGACAGAAAAAACTTCAGAAGAAACTGAAACAGATCTTCCCCATGTCTAATTTGGAAAAAAAAAAAAAAAAAAGAACTTAAAGGATTTTAGAAATGTTTAGAAACATTGGCATTATGACAGCAAGAATCTCTGTCATAACATCATATGATTAACTAGATCAGAAACATTCTGGGATGTTCTGATCAGTTATGTTAATGCCTCTTTTAAAAAGTATAAAGCTAATGCTCTATAAAATAGATACTTGAAAAACAGTTTTGGTTTTCCTCAGGCTACTGAGATTAGAGTTTCGTAATCTGTTTGACCAGCTGCAGAGGACGTTCTGTTTCATTTTTTCTTTTTAAGTAAATGAGCTTCATCTCGACATGATTAAAAAGTTTTTTTAAAAACTCAGGCTTCAAAAATACTCCATTTTCACTCATACTTTTAAATAGGAGCAACTGCATTGTCATGTCTTGTTGCAAATGTAATTGGGTTGGAGGTCATTAAAGACTTTGAATAAAAGAATTTCCAAGTTTCCAAGTGTGCATCCTCCCCTGAAAGAATCACCCCGTTTTTGGCTTGCAGACATAATTTTAGCAGATATTACTTTGCTGCCTCTCACATGTGTTGAGTCAAGCTCGCTCTTGTTCAGTTCAAAAAGCAGTGGTTTGCCTTGCGAGTTAATTTTGTTGATTAAGGTTACTTTCAAAGGTAAAAAGACGTTATTAGATTTCTTTGTGTGTGCCTGTGTGCAAGAAAATGTGTGTTATTTTGTGTAATGAGAGAATTGCAGCAACGCTGAGCACTCGATTGCACAAAATAAATAGCTTTTCTTTCATTCTTACTGGCAGTCAGATTGGCCTATTGATTAGAAATATCTGAGCCTTTCATATTTCTGTTTTAAAAGAGCAGAAGGAAATAAGAGGCTCTGTAAGGCCTGTTAGAAAATGTTTCTATTTCCAGGTGAGGAGCAATGCATTTTAAAGAGATCTTTGCAGAGCACCAGGGGTCTGCTGGAGCCTCTGGGCTGGCTCCAGGTGTGAAGTATCCAAACACCCACTTAAAGCGGCAGTTTGGTGATGAACTTGGGTGGGAATGAAGCCCCGGGCAGCAGAAGATTGCCTCGTTCAGCCAGGGGTTGATAAATCCGCTTTATCTCTGCCTCGTTCAGCAAGTGATTGATAAATCTACTTTATCGTTCTCCGGGTCATTGCAGGAAATTCTCCCCTGACGGTTGGTTTTGCAGAATTGTTGTTAAGAGTACAGCAAGCAGCAGAAGCAGATGTTTTGCTGGTTAATTTGTATTCACAACAGCAGTTTTTCACTAGCACGCTGTTGACGGGACGTTTTACACGTTCTTGCGACAGAGCATCAAAAATTCAAGAAATTACCTGAAAATGTTGAAGCTGACATCAGGTCTTCACAGGAAACCTGCTCAGAGAATGGCAGACTCCTCGCCGTTCCCTTTGCTTGCAAAGTGTTTAATAAAAAGCGAATTAGGGAATGAAAATTGTCTGGCGGATCAATCAGGCACAGCGGTTCCGCCCGCTCAGCATTATCTGTCAGACATGAACCTGATTGGGAATGTTGTATTTGGTGTAATAGTCTCAAAATCAGACTGAAAGGTTGACTGAAAAAAATACCTGATGTATTTTGTGTGTGCTCTGAGGCTGATAACAAACTCTGCAGTTCAAGTTTTAATAACTCGGGGGGAGCTAAGAAACTTCAAAAGCTTCGTGATAAATGTTTTTGACAAAGCGTCAGCTGAACATTAGGCAGAATCTTGGTAAATCCTCTCATAAGTGGTTTAAAATGGAGTTCTGAACTTTTCCTTCATAAGTGTATGCTTAAGATGTCATGGTATCTTTGGGTTTAAAAGATTCATTTTATCTGGTAAATGTGCACCATTGGTGTTTCTGCCTAAACCTCGGCGAGTGCAAGGGGAAAACAGTTCTGGACTTTTCTCCTTTTGGCAGCTTCTGCTCTGCTCTTAACCATGACACTTGTGCAGGCTGGGGAAAAGTAAAAGCAATGTTAAAGCAAACTACAAAATACTCCAGGTAAATTTTACAATAAATCTCCCAGCTGACAGGCTTTTGATTGACTTCATCACAGCAGCCCCAAAGTGTCCTGGTCACAGGCAAAGCATTGCTTGGACATGGCAAGTGCTCGTTGGGTTTTGTGGCCCGTTGAGAAAAGCAGATGAAAGCTGGTTTATTACAGCCTTTGAACCTTGCCTCTCTTTCCCTCCTGTCACCTGAGCCACTAAAACAAAGCAAAAACAATTCCCTCCTTGGCTCCCCCTGACAAAAATGCCCGACTTTACAATTTATGCTGCTGCTTTCTTTGAACTGTTATCTCTGCAGGACCTTATGGCATCCTTTGCCTTTCAAAAGAATTGGGTTTATAATGTCCTGCAGTGAAGCCCTGAGTCAGCAAAATGCTTAAGCCCCTGCCTAATTTTATGTCTCTGAATAGCCCTGCTGGTGCCTTCAAGGTATTTTAGGGATGTATCTTAGGATCATGGAGTCTTGAAAAGATTTGGGTTGGAAGAGACCTTAAAGCCCATCTTATCCCTCTACTGTCCCAGGCTGTTCCAAGCCCCAGTGTCCAACCTGGCCTGGGACATTTCCAGGGATCCAGGGGCAGCCACAGCTGCTCTGGGCACCCTGTGCCAGCGCCTGCTCACTCTCACAGGGAACAATTCCTTCTAATAGACATAAAGACTTTGCAGGAAAATTATCTTAAAACTTTGGTCAGCTCAACTAGCTATGTACAGAAAATGCTGAAAACACACCAATATTTTACAGGAGCAAAGTAGGGAAAAAATAGGTATACTAACAATCCTAACAGTGCTCAGGTGCTCTCCAAAAGACACCAGATGAAGTCTGATGTGGAAGTGTTATGGGACTGCTCAGGAGCTAATGCTGCTGATCCCAAGTTTATAATGTACTGCCAGTCAGTCTCTTGCCTGTGGATTGTCAAAAATGAAAATAGCTTATCTTAGAGCCTGCCACACTGCAAAACGTTTGCATATATTTTTCTTTTATGTTAAATGACCTACTTTAAATCTTTTCCCCTACTGCTGGAGAGACTTGATTCTGTTCCTAGAGTCAAATTATTCCTTTTCTTCCTGAACCCCTTCTTTTCTTTCTTCCCACAGTCCCTCAAGGGAAGGATTTGTTAAAGATCTTCCCAGGGGCATCTCCTGCTGGCAAATCTCTGAAGCCCCAGCCTGCTGCAACAGGGAGCTCCTTGGCTGGTGGGGATCTGTTTTTCAGATTATTCTACAGGGCAAAAGTTTCCCTGTCTGATTCAGAGAAAGATTTGAGGTTCTGGTAGCTTCAGGAATTTTGTAAGATCTCCATTCCCATTTTGAAATGTCAGCAAAGTGAGCCAAACTTCCAAATGTTCCGTGGTGTGTATGGGAGCTCACTTTATTCCAAGTGGGAGTTGCTGAATTCTCTGCCTCTCTTTGGAAATTATGCCTTTTATCTGATTCCTGACCAAGGAAACTTTTTTTTTTTTCCTTCCCATAATGGCAGCAGAAAATGGGCAACCAACTCTTGCAAGGACACATTTACAAAGGTATTACCAATTTGCATTTTCATTCTGTGTTGTAATTCATGTTCACTCTTCATGAAATAGTGTTTAGTGGTTAAAATTAAGCATTAAGCATGAAGAGTCATGGATTTGCTGTCACTGCATAGTAGGACACTGTGAAGAGCAACCTTTGCAGCTGTTCCCCTTTCCCCCACAAATCTAGAGCTGTTCCCAACTTCACCAGATCCTGAAGCTGGACTGATGGTAACAGGCTGAAAGTAAAATAGGAAAGAGAGATGTAGAATATTGTTTAAGGCATTTTAATTTCTCTTCCTGAGGGGCAGCAAAGCCTAAATTTTCTGTACAGTCATAATAGCAATTGCAATGTACCTATAGGATTGAGAAATAATTTCTGTTAATAAACACCATGACTATTTTCTGTGTAAAAGAATAGATTTTCTTTTCTCTTGCAGTAATGTTGGCCCCTGCATATAGGTTGTGGAAAACTTTGTTTGCAAAAACAAAGCCATTGTCTTAACAGAAACCACAGAAATTTTGCCTTTCCTATTGAATCAGTAGCATAATGAGTCGTGGAGCAATAGTTCAACATCAAAGGAAACTTTTTGGATATATAGTGTGTTGCAACAACAGCAAAAAAGTTCCCACCAGAAAGGAATTTTGCCATATGTGAACAGCAGACATATGTATCAGGTTAAAACCAGAAGATTTCCTTTGCTTTGCACCAAAACCAAGGGAGAACTCCAAGTGCAGAGGATTTTGTTTGCAGTGTCATGGGCAAGAGCTCAGTGAAAACCCAAACAGCCTTGAGGATGCCCCAATGATTTGGCTCACACATCGGTATTTCGCTTTTTAAAACAGCCTTGCTTTGCTCTGACTCATGGCATTACATCAATGGTCTTTATGATATATTTGCCCAATTTATTGATAGTAGTAATAAACCCAGATAAATCTGTTTATCTCCATGAAATATTTTAGCAAAATTAATGATTGTCTTTAAAAACCTGGATGGGATTCTTGGCTGCTTCCTTTGGATAGAGTCATATTTGACTCTAAATTGTGAGACCGCTTAATGTAAAGAAGTTTTTGCCCAGACACCCCATAATTCTGGCTTCATGGAGAGATAAAAATTTTGAAAATGAAATGTTTTAATAGCAACATTTTAAAGCATCTCCATGTGTATTTCTGGAAGAAAATTCTCTCTAATTTTTATTATCATTCTCATGGGGGTTTTTTTTCCCCCTCAAAGTTCCAGAGATTTTCTTCTCATGAACGAGGAGAGAAAACACATCAATGGATGTAATTTGAATTTAGAAGGCACTTGAAGAGCGGCCTGTATTCAGAATTATTGTTGGCACATGTTTTGAGGATGTAAAGTGGAAGCCTTCTTCTGTGGGCATTAGTAAGGACATAATTAAGACTACAGTAGGTAATTAGGGTAGCCTTTATTACTGCATCTTTCATTAACTAATTATATTAATTTGGTAACATTTGAAAAATTCTTTGAAGATGAAAAGTGCTAACTCTCACTACCTTTAGTGGTAGCTTTACTCTGCACTGGTCATAAATTTCAAGGGCTTTTCTTGATACAGATGCACGTCCATATGTGCAGAGTTGCTAATAAAAATTACATATTTCTGATAAAAAAGACTGACATTATCTGGCATAATCTCATCAGGATGAGCAGCAACTTTTCTGCTGGAACTTTCTGTTTCAAAGTGAAAATACGTCAGTACTTAATGTTTTTTAGTGGGATAAAAATATTTCAAAAAAGGAAATTTTCCTTTTTTTGAAAGTGTCACTTATTTATTCAACCCTCCCAGCAGAGAGATAAGTGGTTGTGATCCATGACTTCCCACTGATGTGATGGGATCAGGAATCAAGCCTTGTCTGCTCTCAGGAATATACAAAAAATAGGAAATTATTTCAGGTTAAAGAAGGAAAACATCACATTTGTAAATAGTTTCTTCATAGTTGTAATCAATACAAAGAAATTAGGAATTGTAATTGTTTCTGTTTATGTCATTCTTCAGAACTGAGCTTTCTTTCAGGGAATCCAACACTTTTGAAAAATATTCTGTGGTCAAAGGACAATCAAATCAGTTTTCGTATATTAAAGACCAAATCCTTCCTACATTCCCGTTCCATACTTGTTCCTGGGATTCTTCAAACTCTTTCTCTCACCAGCTTTTAGTTGATTTAGATTAAGCCCTGTAACTAACACCAAAAATTAATTCCTGCCTTGACAAGGGATTTTGGAATGCTGGCACTGCACCTTTTTGTCTCTTTAGAGCTCCTTGTCAAAACTCTAGGCTTTACAAGTTGGGGTTTTTTTAAAAAAACACCTTTTTTTCCCAGCCTCAGTCTGCCCCTCAGGTATCCCACAGAATTCCTCTGATCTTGTGCATCATCCCAGCTTTCCTGGAGCCTCACAGGCCCAAACCCCACGTGTGCTGCTCCCTTGGGTCTGAACTAAACTCCATTTGGGTCTGAAATAAACCCCCTTGAACGTTTTGCTGGAAATAATCCATCCACAGTGGGATAACAGAGAGAATAGAAGGTGCCTACCCAGACATGCAGCTCAGAGGTTCCTTTCTCCTTCCACATCAGTGTCCAGTGGCTGTGGATCACAGTGGCTGGGATGGATTCATCCACAAACTCCACTCCAGGTCCCAAAATCTGCCCCGAATATTCCAGCAGCGCCTTCTCAACGCCGTTACTTTTCCCTTCCATCCTTCCCGTGCCTCTCAATGCTGTGTGAGACCCAAACAACATGATTTTATTTTAGGAACCTTTCCATTTTTAGAAAGAAATCAAATGAGTTTTCCCTTTCTCCAGCTGTAATTCACCCACATTGTTGCAATGGAGCTTATTATCTCATTTACATTTTTAAGAGCTTTTCAAAGTGTAGGATATCTGGGCTGGAAAGCAAAACATTTGATTTCTTTGTTCTCTGGCCAACGCAAAGCACTTCCAAGGTCAGGTATGGTGTAGACGTTCAACAGCAAACATGTTTACATGGCATTTGAAAGCCCGTTTAACTGAAAAAAAAAAAAAAAATTGTCTTTATAAGAGTGATGCAAGTCAGCACAGCTGAGGGACGGGAATTCATCTGAACCTGGGAAAATTTAACTAAATAAGTTAAGTTTTGTTTACTGTTCAGGGGGGAAAAAAACGCTGTGACGCTTAAAAATTAGTCCAGATTTTTATTTTTAATCCCTTTTTCTTCATCTCAGCAGTTATTAATCGTAAGCTCTGCTGCTCTTTGGGCAAAAAGTGACGCTTTGAAGCTGTAGAATAAAAACTGCATTTCTAAACAAAATATTGTTTAATTTGACAAAAGAGACGTTCTGGGGTGTACCTGGGGTAAGTCCTCTGCTGTTTTTAAGAGTATTCTACATGGCAAAAGCTTCTCTGTCTGATTCAGAGAAAGATTGGAGGTTCTGGTAGCTTCAGGAATTGCCATCAGCATTCAGGCTCTGGCCACTGCATGTGAGGCTTTTTGAGTACAGAGAGAATTTTCAGTGCAATCTTCAAAAAGGTGCATTATTCATGACATCTCTCCTGATCCCTCCTAGAATATTAAAATCACAGGCAACAAACTTGCATACTTCTAATTGCTATTTACAGAGTTAATCACATGCAGGAATCTACAGCAACCATGAGATTTTGATGTTACTTTTTCATTTTGGCATGGCCTTGATCAAATGCTGAACTTTTGGTTTTCCTTTTTTTTTTTTATTTTTTTTTTTTTTTCTTTTTTTTTTTCTTTTTTTTTTTTCTTTTTTTTTTTGCCATTGTGCTGATAGAATAGCTGGAGTCCTCAAATGAACATTAATTACTCGTGGAATTTATGCAGCACAGGAATGGTTCAAAAAGAGTCCAGTTAAAGGTATTTGTGATTGATCCAAGGGGTTAACTGTGTTGGGTTTTTTTGCCATCCCAATACAAAACCTGCCAACAGCCAGTTACGATGTGATTGGAAAAATCTGTGAGCTCATCCAGTAAATTCTAGTTTGGACAAATGGTGAATGGATAACTGGAAGAGTTGTTAGTTTGCTGTACTTACATGCTCTAGTAAAAAGACCTTCTTTCTAAATTTAAATTTAAGACATTTTCTGCCCTCCTAATGAAATAAAACATGTGTGCTCCGTGCTGGCAAACACTGTCTAGAGTAGGTAAACCTAACAAAGGCTGTGTTATCTGAATTTCCCAAATTAAATGACTTTCAGATGCTTTGCAAGCCCTCAGATTTAAAGGAACCTCTTGTTTTATCCTCTGCAGAAGAAGTTTGTTGTAAAGAAGAGAAGTAAAAATGGAGAAGTG
>VWYP01018412.1:18558-110333 GCA_013400435.1 Pycnonotus jocosus | reverse complement strand
CACTCTAGTATACAACAAAGGTTGTATACTTCTTCTATCTCTAAAATCGTCTCTATCGCAAAGGAAATCGAGACCTCCTTTTCTGCCCAGGAACCGAGGCATCAAATAAAACAACCTTTGACTAGAGTTTGCATTCCCCCAAAACAGTATCATGATGTTAGTAAGTATCTCTGTGATTCATCCAGAGAAGTCCAGACAAAAAATGTTCACTTCCTCTATCCCTTTCTTTCAGCAGTCCTTATCAATTCTTTCGCTGACTTTATCTCATGCTGTCTCTCTGCATCTTCACTCGCTGCCTTCCACGGAGGAGGGAAAGGATTCATGTCCTTGCCCAGGCCTGCGGTGTTCATGTGATCTCTGCTGGGTGGCAGCCGGGATTTTTAAAAGCCAAGAAGATAGGGGAAGAAACTCAGGCTGACAGATTTTAGAGCAGCTGGGCTGATGGAAGGGTCTCGCCTCCACCCCTCAGTCCCATCCAGAGCAAGCCCAGCCCGGAGCCGCTGCAGGCTCCCCTCTCCCTGCTGGGGAAGGGGCCCGGGCCCATGGCAGCTCTCAGGCCAGCTCCCCCTCACAGGGGAAGGGCGTTTCACAGCTGCTAAAAACTGATCCGGGCCGGGACAGGGGCACATCATCCCCTCCCCCGGGCTGAGAGTCCCCGGGCCAGGTGGGTCTCCCATACAGCCCGGGCCCAGGCTGCTGCTTGCAGGNGAGAGTCCCCGGGCCGGGCGGGTCTCCCATACAGCCCAGCCCAGGCTGTGGCTTGCAGGGCAGCGCCCCCCACCCATGGAGGCCTGGCCTGGCCCAGCCCCAGGCACCCGGGGGTGAGGGGGCAGCGGGGCCTGGACCGGGCCTCTCCGAAATCACAGAGATGTTATCTGCTCGCCAGCCGGAGGTAAAAGAGAACCTTTGAACTCTGAGGTGAGATTTTATGAGTATCACCCAAAAGTCGCATTCTGTTCTTTAAGTGGCCAAACGACATGCCAATTAAAAAAGCTAACTTCTGATAGGTCCACTAAAAACCCAAACTGTGGCTCAAACCACAACACCCCTTTGCTTGGACCCATGGAGATGAAGCATATTTGAAAGCAAAGTATTTTACCTGATTCTCAAGTAAAATAGAGGTATTTTAACTTTTTTAACCTATTTTTTTAGCTGCTGACATATTTAAAGACAGTGAGAAATATTAAAATAATTGTCTAGAGACAATATTTAAATTTTGTTGGTATTCAGGAGTCAGACTGATAAAGCTGTGTGCTGTGCATCTGTTCACACTCAGACAAGAGTGTCTCTAAACCTTTTAGAATTCTTTATGTAAGGCATAAAAATATGATTTTTAAAAATGTTTTTGACCACCACAGTAGCAAAACCTCCACAATATAAATAATTATATTCTTTGACTTAATGAATACATTTAATACTGCATACAAGAAATTTGAAGGTTCAATTTAAGATTGAATCAGTATTCTTTTCCATGCATGACTCCAAAGGCCTCACAGTGATTTTCCCTGGTGCTAGAACAGGATGCAAAGGGCTTTAGAGGTACCCTACAGTATTTTTAATATATTAACTGAAGATTTAAGTTTTACAGGATTTGAACTGCATCTGAATAAGGTTTTATATTCATCTTCCTACTCCCATTCCAGCATTTTTTACCACTTTAATGTCCTTAGAGCTGTGAAGTAAAAGCAATGTCAATCTGAAAACCAGTCTCAGTAGTTTTGCTTTTGTTTCTTGTGTTTTCATTTCACTGTACTCTTTCTGCGATTCTTGAGATAATAGTTTGGAACAAATGAATTAATTTTTTCTTCACAGAACTGCTCTTTTAATTATTTAATTCATCTACACATAGGATTAAGGGTGTGGACCAGCATTTCATGGTTGTTCCAGTTTTCAGGTAGAAACTGATGTCAAGTTTATCTGCAGTCTCAATCTGAAATGACATTAAAAAATAATTTGATAATAACTATGGCCAGAGGAAGCAATAGAAATTTATGGGAAGAGAGTCAGAGAAAGGGCAGTATTTAATTATTGAGAAGAAGTACCTTGGGTCCAAGAAAGTCAGAAATCTTTTAGTGCAGAAATTTTAATGAAATAATTAGACACTTATGACAAGGATTAAGCTACACCCACTTATGCAGATGAGTAAGGATTTTGATATCATCTGTAATGCAAAGTCTCAGTAAGGAGTTCCTGAATGATGTTTACATTGTCTATTAACAGTCCGGACTACCTATAGTGGGTACACTTTGTTTCTACCTGTCATTATCAGGTTGACTGCAGCTAACGTTTTTGACATTAAATGTAGTTTTGCTTTTAACTAAACTGATCCTGTAAAAAAAGCAGTATCAGAAAAAAATTGAGGGTAGCAGCATTTATAAATTATTTTTAAAAATTATTAAGGCCAATACGTTTCTGAGTTGAGCATGTCTTGAAGAGCAGTTTTTGTTGACCTTGGATGCTAGAGCTCAGTGTGTGCTCATAATCCTTAGTTGTACTGTCTTCTGTTCTTGGGAGGCTAAGTTCTCTTAAGAAGTATAAATAACAGATTTTTTTTATTTTTCATATTTTAAAAGAAACGGAGTGTAAGAGTGAATAAGATACATCTATGGAGTGTAGCTGAGTGAAATTTCTAACATTTGGTAATGAACTCTGCTAAGGCAAGTTTATTGTTTCTAGCAGCCAAGTAATTCTGGGATCTGCAGGAAGCAATTAAATGAATGGCTTTTTGTTTTCATATTTTTTACCATAGCTATATAGACTGAAATAAAATAAGTGAATTGCTACTGGTGCAAATTCTTTGGCTTTTCCTTTGTGTCTGTAGAAGTCACAAATGATAAAGAAATCACTTCTGTAGTGCAATTTAGTTGTCACTTATCTTTTACCTGGTAAGATCAAAAATTTTAGTAAATGTCAATCTATTTTATTAAGTTGGATTTGAGGGAAAAATGTAACAAAAATGAATGTAATAGGATCAGGGTGACCATATTTTCATATTCAAAGTTACATTATTAAGCAATATGATTTTCTTTCTACCTTGTCTTTACCATGATTTTCCTGTTTCTTTTTCTTCCTCTTCTTCAAGAAAAATCCTTTCATCCCTTTGCCTACTCTGGAATGTCCTTATAGAATTATTTTTTAAGTTAGTTCTTTGATTACCTAATTTCTTTTGTGCATCACTATCTCTTTTTCACTGGGGTGAGAAAACAAAACCAAACTCTGGCTACACATTGAAAGTGCTTTCAGAGATATACCCATGATCTTTTTTCACCAAAAGACAGACACTCTTCTTCTTTAAGCCACTTCTTTTACTTTCCCCTTGATGTAGTTCACTTCTTTTCCTCACTTTACAACCAATAATTCTGCAAACATCCCTAAGTGTCCTTTCAGTTTTGTGGTGAACTAATTGGATACTTCTCTCCCAAGCTTTGAGAAATCTTAATTTTGTGCCTTTCAGAATAAATAATAAATAATATTCTTTACTAACCAGATAAAAACAGCCACAGACATGTTTAGGGTATAGTTGCAGCAAAGCAGTGCAGTGCTATGTCATTTCAAGTTAAGTAGGAAATGTAGGAGACTTGAAGTCAGTGACTCTTGGAGTTCTAAAATCCGAGGTAATATCTGTATATGATATGCAGTGGGTTGTGTATACATGTGACTTGTTCTGACTTCCTGCACTATTATGCAGCTCTGTGCCCTGTAATCATGCCCTGGTGTTTTTAGAAAATGACATCAGCAAGTGCCCAGTTCTGCAGCACTGAGCTTCCTGAAAATGCTATTAGAGACCTCAGAAAGTGTATTATCTTCATAGAATATCAAGAGGTCAAGTTGCTCCAAACAGAGTTTTCCAAATTTCTGGTCCACTGTTTTGTCAGCTGATATTATATGCTTGAATTGGCCCCTAGATGTAATTTATCTGCCTAAGCAAGTTTCTGTTATGCAGCTTGTAATAGGACAAACCATGAACTTCACTGCAGAAACTCCATTTTCTTTGTAAAAAGAAAATGGCAAGGTAAAGAATTCTTATGGTAAGGTTGTGATAGAAAGAAATGCATTTTATCTGCAAGAGGTTACATTTGTAATGACTTTGTGAAAATGCTGGACTTTAAATGAGTTCTGATGGTCACTTAAAAAAATTTTTAAAATACCTAACAAGGCCAAGGAGATTAAAGCAAAAAACATCTGATTCGCTTTATAATGCCAAATAAATTGGAAAGCTTCAGAAGAACATTGCATTCTAAAGTTCCAAATCAGTGCACAGACCCGATTTTTTTTTTTTTAAGAAGTAGATTAATTTTAATTGAATCTTTTTGACTCTGGCATGAGGTGCTGGGCTGACAAAAATGACCTGCTTCAGTTGCATCTTTATGCAGCAGTTAGAACCGTGAAAAATAGTTAAGCTAGAAGAGGAATCACAATTAGTTCAACAATCTCAACCCTTGAATATAAGAAATTTGACAACTCAAAGGTTAGTTCAGTAATTCCACCTCCTCACTAGGATGAGATAATTGGATTTTATTCCTAAAATGGATACGTAGTGATTAATCTTCCTGTACCATTTATTAACAGGGTTTAGAACAAAATTGTATTCTTGAAAGAACCCAAATTTAACTTGGATATGCATTTCTTATAAAACAATGTATATTTTGGGTTCTTCTTGTGTCTCAAGTACATACAATGAAGACTGAAAAATTGACTTTCATTTACAAAATATATATCAGTATCTGAAACAAGAAATTTGATCTTCTGAATAAAGTAAATTGAAGTATAATTTTATACTCAGCAAATTTTTTAATGCAGACATTCTTTCCAAATTTAGAATATCAATTATAAAGACCCTGAGAACCAGAGTAAGAAGGAAAAGAGGAAGATATGTCACTTAAATAGTGGAAATGATAGGAATATTTTGTAGCTGGGAGTCAAACTCTAGAGCTTTGGCTATTAAGTGCAGTATTAACAATGTCTCAGCCTCTCAAAAAGATTGTTTTGGATGGTGATAAACTGCATTGCAGTAATGACTGATGCACTAACATAGATCTGTATCATTTTCACCTACTTTACTTCTTTGCTTCAAGTAATTAAGAGCACATGTAAGAATGATTGTGTCCTTTTGGTAGATTTTCCCAAAGCTATCAATTGTTTTTGGCATTAAGCCTGGTGAAGCTAACCAAACCAGGAGAGTTTGCTCAAAACAAGGATTTGAAATTTCACTCTTTATGTGGCATACAGATATTCCTTTCAGAAGCACCTTTTTTCTGTCTGAAAATGAGATTTATTTAGGAATTTGTTCTGTAGTATGTCACCAAGTATAATGAAGCCTTACAATTACAACAATCAATTATGAAATGAACCCTAACTCCCTTCCCAAGTGGCCAATGATGCCTTTATTCCACTACAATAGAACTCCTGTATTAAATGGAAATCTTTCCAAAGTAAAATATTTACACAGCCTTAATGCTTATAAAATCCAGGCTCCATGACACTGTCAAAGAAAATGAATTCCAGAAGTGTGTGATCATCAGGAAAATATTCTGGTATTCCAATCAGCTGAATATAGGAGCAACCCAGGAGACCATAAATCTCATAATGACATGAAAGGAAGATAAATTAATCTCTTTGAACTCATCCCCAAGATATGGAAGGCTCAAATTTTTAGCCAGTGGACTGAACAGCAAAAATTAATAAACAATCCAGTGCACAGATGTGTTGTCAGCTTCTGTTAAGGTAAATGAAAAGACTGATTTTAATCTCACTGTCATTTGGACAACGATCTGTCGTTTAGTTTGCACATATATTAGTCTCTGTTTCCATCACAGATCACTCAGACACATTGACACCCAACACAAACTTGGAACTTTAAGGACCAAATCAGTCATCTGAAAAAAAAGTGAAAAAAGCAATTTCTAAAATTAATTAAACTCCCAAATTCATTGTGAATTAGAGCCAATTTCTGCAATGTATAACCACCATGGATTTCAAGATCAATGTAGTCATTATTTTCTTTACATAACAAGGAAATTTATGATCAGCATGCTTTCCAAAAAAGGCCCTTGTGTAAAGGATGTTTTAACTGTGGTAACTGTGTCTTTCATGAAGAAAACATTATCTCTTTATCTGAATGTATATATTGGAAAATTTTCTGTGTTGGGGGAATTTACATAGTTGATAATCATTGTTGGACTGTTGTAGGATTTCTTTTTTGCTGACTGCTTAAATTTCTATGATTTGGTGAATAAGGGATATCAATACAAACTGAGAACACTGGAGAAATCAGCTTGCACCTTGAATACCTCATCCAGAAATGGAGAGGAAAGAGAGGTATCTGCAAACTGTTAGTGAGTGTATGTTCAGGTTCTGTTATTAGTATTTTACATTATTAATCATGCATAATACTTCTTTAGTAGTATTTTAAATCACCTTTTGTAATTTTGAAAGGTTAAAACCGATCACTTTTTATGAAAGTGAAGAGCAGAAATCTCTTTTGTAGCAGATGAAGTTTTCAGTGCACTGTTTCAAAAATCAATCAAATCTCTGTTCTACGCCAGCAGTTCTTGTCTAGTGAGACACATCTCATTGGTGAACCATCCAGAACTGCAAATGAGGCATAAAGCAGGATTCATGTACTATAATGAGGTGCAAGGAAATATCAATTGATTGTAAGTCAGCTGAAGGTAAAATTGGTTGAAGTATGCTATTCTAAACCACACATTCTACAAGGTGCAGCATCTACTGAATATTGAGCCTTTTGTATCATTGTGTATTACACATACTTCTCTACTTCTTCAGGCAGTGTATAGAAAATGGAATGTTCCTGTTGGATAAAGGAGCGATTCCTTTGCCCAGGGAAATGAAGTCTCACTTAGATGTTTTCTAACTCTGATTCTTCCACCTCAATAGTACTCCTTTAATACTTTTAGAAATATTATTTATATATTATATACTACATGTATGGACTTGGACAAATGTATATATTCATACTAAAAGGTTAGGATGCCTAGACATTTCAGTAAACTATTGGAACTCTAGGAAAGCAGAGAACTGATTATGGGACCATCATTTGATCCAGAGTTTCCAGAAATTTGTTTTGTGGAGATGTATTTCTCCTGTAGGAAGCTGACCAGCCCTGCAGAAATAATAAAAAAAAAATTAGTAACATTTATGAATTATTTTAGCACAAAATAGAATCATGCTCTTACAGGTTGAAGAATTGATTTGTACATTTATTAGAAAAGTAGATTGGTTTTCTTGTTTGCCAAATGCAATTTCTGCCTTAGTAGCTCTTTATATAAATTATGTCTTAGGTCAGGATAGTGGTTTAAAAAACCCATATCCCTGGATTTGGAGGCTTCATTTTTATTTGTGACATCTGCTTCATCAACAGGAATTTTGCTAGAAACCATGAAGATCCTTTAAATACCTGTGTTGTATGTGGGGAAAATGCATGAGTTGGAAAAAGGGAGAGAATGTGCACACCCGGATGCTTTTTCAGATATAGTGTCAGAACACAACAGAGGCAGGAAATGGAAAGTGTTTTCAGATCTAGCAATAGAAATGCAACCACAGATTTGTATTCCTACCTCCTAAATAAAGTAATTAGACAAGCATAAGAACACTTCATTAAATCTATTTTTGGGTGCTCATGCAATTTTGGATCACATGATTTTTTGCCCCTACATTTTCTTCTTTCTTTCTATTAATTATACAGGAAGAAAAAGGTGGCTAGCTTTCCAAACTGCACTCCTTAGTCATCTACATGTAGGTGGGATGAATCTGGGTATCTTTGTTATTAAAGTCAAACAATCTAAATTCAATCTCTAAATTTGCCTAAAATCAGTAATATCTTCATTTTTAAGCATAGACTTCCCTAAACAAGGAATACTTAGAAATGCCCAGAAGAGGCAAGTGAGGTAGAACAAGGCATTGGAATTTTATTGCAGACCAAGCAAGTTGTATATGTTGTGTAATATTCAGAAGGAAAAAGATAAGAGAAATAATTTAAATTATATATTTTATGTAATTATTGACAAATACTCTATGCCTTGTCATAGTTAAATAAAATTTCCTATATTTTCTTTCAGCTAATGTAATAAAGAGAATTCCACAGAGAGGTTTGAGAAGCCATAATCTATACTGGGCTAAGGAAATTAAACAATAAGTCAAAGTTATTCATGTTAAAGCTATCTTAAAAATAATTATATTGGGAGGTATACCCAGTTGTGAGGCATACTTATTCATTTCAAGAATTAGTACTGTTGTGGTATAGTCTATCACAATAAATGAGAAAAGCTTTTGAAATTATAATTTTCCTATTTCCTCTGTCTAATTTGTTTAGTTTTTTCTCTTGTCTTACTCATCCTCAAATGCGCAATTTGTGTGTGGTCAGTGCCAGTTTTTGTATGTGTCCATCCCAGCCCTAACAGTAGGATTTCCCAAGTGAACATATGGCACATTTCCTAGTATCTGTGTAAGGGACAAAGTTAGACCTACCATTGTCTTATCTGAATTGTAAAAAAAGTAGAATTATTTTATCAGTAAAAGTATTTTTTAAAGTCATCTGACAGTTAACTTTCACAAGTCTTTATTTTTCCATTTCATAGATTTAGAATTTAATTAAAAAGAAACTGATAAAAAAATAGAAAATCTCAGCTTCCAAGTATTTTATTTGTATAATATATTATTTCCTAAGTAGTAAGTTTCCAGGCAAAATATCATGTTTAACTTGCTTACCACTTTTAACGAAGTTTTAAAGCCATCCTGATCATGGATCATGATTATTTGTTTCATCACCATGATGAGATGCAGGGATGAGTTACTTTGTGTCCTCACAGAACCCAGTACATCTAATTAAGGACAGTTGGCACTTTTCTACTTAGGAAGTCCAAAGCTGATCAGGAATTTCCTGTCAAGACTTGGCTTTTTGGGCTGATGTACTTTGTACTCCTTGACTTCCATGAGAATCTATAGATGTCAAGGTTAGTTTTGTCTTTTGTTAAAAAGTAGATTGTTGCTTACCTTTTATCCCTGTGTGTTGAAGACGTAAGTACTGAGAATTTTTAGAGATGGGAATATCCAGATACCTGTAAAGGTGCTAAAGGTAAACTGACAGCTTATTTTATCCTCAATGTAAGTAGGTTAATGAGAGCATCCTCTTTACCATTTTGCTATTGTCATACTTGCTGGGTGAGTTCGTGACTGAGGAACAGTGCACAGACTGCTTCCACTGGCACCAGAGCAGCTCCAATATTTGGAAACGTGCTAGAGGCATAGTGTTGAACTGCGCTTTTGGGCCTTAATCCAAAGACTGTTGGCATGCAGTGTTATCCCTGATTTCACTGGAATTAGGCTACTTAAACACTTGATGCTACAAGGAGTGTATTTCAACAGACTTTGGAGCAGCAAAGTTCTAGTGTCCTGCACAACAAGGAAGACAAGGGCTTGGGGTCAACACCTCTTGTGTGGACCACTGACATTACTCTTACCTGCAACCTTAATCACATCACTTAAGCTTCATATCCTAAAGTATTTAATAGAGAATATGCTTACAAAGTTTGTGATAATTAACTGTTTTTTGAAGCTTATTCTAAGGATAAATTATTATTATTTCATTGTTTGGTCTTATTGCTGATTGAACAGGAGATAAACTTTTGTGAGGCCTTTGTGCATGGGATGCCAGTAACAGTAAGTCTGATGGAAAATGAAGAAGAGTGAGTTAAATACACCATGACCTCCAGAATCAGTACAGCCTATAATGGTATCTCATGTTTTTCTTTCCCAAGTTTTCTGTGATGTGGTGGAGGAGCACAATAACTTAAGCAGCTTTTCCTACCACTTTTGATGATTTTGTCAAAGTTCAGATGGCAGTGTTGTGGCTGTTTGCTGACCATACTCTGACTGTCTTTCTGCTGTGAAAGTCAGTTCTACTCACTCTTCCTCTAAGCACACTGACTTGGGTCTTTCTCCCTATGCCCTATGAAATTACCCTGTCTCCTCAAGCATATTAGTCATGATGATAGATGGCAATATGGAGGAAAAAAGGGATAAAAAGAATCTCCAGATCTCTAAGTCTCATCTATTGGCCTCAGCAATGTAACTAATACTAAAGGGAGGGTATAGATCAATTTAAATGGCTACATGGGAGAAATATGAAGAAGGACATTGAAAAGAATTAAATAAGTGGAATGGAATGCCTCAAAAAAGAAACCAAGACGTGTGAAGATGCTGAGAATAAGACACAAGATAACCCCCCCAATATTTTATGGTGTAAGATGAGGATGAATTTACTTTCTCCTACATTACTGTACTTGGTGGATATTGTCTGTAATGAGGTTTGGTCTCTTAGCTGGAATTTCAGTATCTTCCATTGTAGTTCTGTGACCTGACTACCAAGGATTAAAATCAGTATCACTTTTCCATTCTTGATTAATGTTTAACTCAGTGAATTAAATAGTTCTTTCAATATTTAATTATTTTACGGGAGAGAGAACAGTGTCAACAGCAAAGACAAATTCCCTTAGGAATAAGGAGTGGGATGTTGATAAGAACTTTGTGGGTATATTTTAGGAAGCCAGTAGAGAAACCTGGGACTCAGTTTTCCATGCTTCCTAACACTGTTCTAACTGCCCAACTACCTGTAATAAGAAGAATGGTGCATTTTGAATGACTGCTCAGATGCCAGCAGAATAAGAAGATTCATTTTTACGGTTCTTGGACAGAGACCGATGCTTCCCTGTAGCCTGGATTTAGGTACTTTTATCCTTTTGGGTTTGAGGTTTTATCAGTATCTTTTTCCTAATTATTTCCTATATAAGGTATTCAGAATACTGGCTTTTATGACTCCTGTTGTTATATATTTAACTTTGCAGTCGTAGATTTTGCATTAATTGCTAAACTTATCTTGTGAAATTGAACATTTGAAAAATGGTGTGATGAAATACAAATGGGTGTGTGCTTTATCCCAAAAGAAAGTCTGCTTGCATGTCACTTGCAGTGGTGAAATGCCCATCCTTGAATGGATTTTCCAACAGTCCTTAAAATCATATCCCACCTTGGAGCATCAATTTGCCAACCTAAAAGGAGTAGTCTTACAAATAGTAATAGGACAACATGTCTAATGTTCAGGGCCATTGTTGTTAACTTGCCTGTTTGAAAAGAATTTCTTCAGAAGTGTTTTCTTTTCATAATGTATGCCAGTCAAAAATGTTTAATCATGAGCATTTAACTAAGTGCTTTGATAAGGGCATATTGGAGAATGGTGGTGGTGTAATACAGGTATTTGTGTGCTATTAATTACAAAATTCTATGTAGATGGAAAAACCAGTAGATGTTAGACTTTCTGTACATTTTAAATATCCCACTTCTATCCCCAAACTCCAAGTGACTCAGCTCTACAATTCTCTTCTGCGTTTCCATCAAACTATACTTCCATACTATCCAGTAGATTAGAATGGAATTGAATCCAAAATTGTGTTTGATAGTATCTTTTATCACAGAAAAATCTTTGTCTTATAAGCTGTAATGTATAGGTTTAATAAGTTTGTATGACTCTACCTAGTTTAAACTACAACATCCTGTGAAATCTTTTTTATATGCCTATAATAAGAAATGATGCATGTAAGTAACATTTGAGATAAGATATTTATACATGTTGTCAGCTTTTTTATATAATAGATTTACGTTTCTGAAATCTAGAATCTATTCAAAGAAGTTTAATCTTGAAATAGAAATATTTTATATAAATTTGAAAATGGTCATATTTGGGAGCTTTCTAGATAACTTTTTTTTCTCTTAAAAAGTCATATCAGGTGGGCTTTTATAAAGATTCAGTTTGGCTACAGAGAGTGGTATCCATGTGGACCTCAGTGTATCTTGGCTTAATGGATCCAGTGATGCTGTCTCAGGCTTGTCTTTTCATTTTGAAATAGGCTGTCAACCATGTCAGGTAGTTGTTCAGACTATCTAGTACTCATTTTGCTCTTTCTCTGCAATATCTTTGAAGTATTTTGTCTTCATTTGCATGAAATTTTTGATAAAATTGGTGTGGAAATGAAATGTATTATTATTAAACCCTAAATAGCAAGAGCAAGTACATACATTTTTTTGCAAGTATAAATACACCAAATACCATGATAAAGATCACTGACAAAATTATTTTAATGAGGCCCTTAAAGGATAGGAAATGCTAGAAACAGAAGTGCTTGAGCACTGCTTGTCTTACCCGGTGCTTATTAAGTACACAATTAGGGGTGTTCCAAAAAAACCGAAGCCTGTGCATACAGGACATCTTTTTCTTCTAATATGAATATTGGAGAGTGTAGAGTCACAGCCTTGAAGAACAGTAAAGTATACTAAAAAATTCCTGTTGGGAAAGGCAGTGATTTAGGGTAATTTCTAACATTCAGGAAATTATACCCTCAGCATTTCCAAATTAAAAGCTTCACATAAGCATCTTGGAAAAGACAGGGATTAGTTTTCTACCTGTTTGATATTTAACATGAGATCTCCTTTACTGTTCTTCAAGGCTCTGACTCTACACTCTCCAATACCCATATTAGAGGAAAAAGATGTATATATTTGAAGGCCTGTAACAGCATTGAAATAAGGTAAATAGTACCTGTGCAATTTTGTTCTCAAACAATATCAAAGTACAGAAAATAAATTTTATATGTGGTTCTACTGACTTCTTTTGATTGTCAGTTTCATCCTGGTTCTCAGAGGATGGGTAGTCAGTGGGCAGAGCCTCCTCCTCTGCTCATGCTCCTTCATTCCATTCCCTTCAGCCTCTTCTTGTTATGTCTCCTCACTTCCTTGATTCTTCTCAGATGAGGGATGAAATTTTGGAAAAGGTAGAAGTACCTAAAAAGAGATGTTAGTAGGAAGTCCACATTATAGGGTCAATACATCTCTCTAGGCCACACAATAAATACAGGAAACAATTGTTTATTGGCTAATGGGTCTCTTGGAGTGCGTTAGAAGGGTCAGGAGAGAAAGGCAATTCTGTTTTATTCTGTTCCATTCATTTTTTGAAATAAAAAATAGTATTTTAAATCAACAGTACATTCAATTTTGGTGAAAATTCCAGGTGGCCAGAAAAAAATGTGTTTGCACAAACCCCATTTCATAATAGCTGAATTTTCTGCTAGCAGCAACTATGAAGTATTTGCCTTTAAAAGTATTCTTCGTTATGAAACATTTTACATGCATGAGTATCTGCAGAGTACTCTTTATTACTTGCCCCAAAATAAAATTAAAATTTATAAGTTTTAAATATGTCTTTTATCAGTACTTTTTGGACAATCAAAAAGAGAAAAAAAGAGAAGAAAAAAGAGTGAATGCTCTAACCTCCATTTTAAATATCTGAGAATGAAGACGTAGAAAGATGAATGTCAAATGTTCAGAACTTGGTTGCAACTACAAAAGCATTTTGACTGGGATACCTGTTTATAGGACACACAACAAAAGGGTAATTTACTTGAAATATATGATAAAATACTGGTCTTGTACCTACTCCATGGCCACCATTGTCTCTGAACTGTTAAGTGGTGCATATTACACTTATTGGAATGATTTGAACTTTTGTGTCAGAACAACTCTGTTTCTTGGAGCAGATAAGAAAATCTCCTTTTTTTTTGATGGAATGGACGTAAAGGCAAATTTTCTTGCATTCCAAACATGAATTCTCTGTAATATAGATACGGTGGTTACCAAGTACTACTCTTTCATTTTATGGTAGCAAGAAAGTCGCAAATATCCATCAGTTCCTAACTCAGGATCTCAAAAGTTACCAGCTTAGACATAGAGCCTATTACTTTTATCATAAATTGTAATACTTGCTCAAATACAAATGCTTCCATAATTCACAATATGCTATGGACAGAGAAAACAGGTATTAAAAATTATTTTGGGTAGTACTTTGTAGGGTTTCACATGAGTTTTGCAAACAGATTTATTAGTAGATATTTTCACGATTTAAAAAAAAAATTAACATGGGTGGTAGTGGGGCGTGACATATCTATCTATCTATCTATCTATCTATATTTGCTGGGGGCCAGGAGATGAATTTGTTCCCATTTCTTTTTTCTTTTCAAATCTGTGCTGTAGCTGCCATCCTTCTGGCCAAAGAAGCCTGGATGGCTTCTTCTTTCTGGGCACATCAACACACTTGAATTAGCTGGAAAGATTTTTATTCCCTTATCATCTGAGATTCAAATTGCTTTCAGTGGAAGAGCTTTAATAATGGACCTCATTTTATGTTGGTTTATTTGGAGATTTTGTAATTAGTGCTAAGATGTTAAAAGCTGTGGATAGAAAATGAGATATTATAAAGAAAATACTTTTGTTATTTTTTTCATCTGACAGTGATAAAATATTTCTGTTCTGTTATGTAATGTCATCCTCCAGCACAAGCATTGAAAGAAAAGAAAAAATGATTTTTAGCCAGGGATGCTTATTTTCTGTACAGTTCATGGTATTCACTGTGTTGCAAAATCTCACTCTGTTCTGTTAGAGCACTGATTCTGCGTCTTGCTCTTACATAGCTGATACTTATGTTTACCAGTACACAGACTCCTAAAATAGTGGGTTTTCCTGGAAGCAGATGCGTTTGGAGCACCCTAAGAAGTGATTGGTTTTTCTCATTTCTATCATGGCTGATTCAGTGCAATAAACTTTCAAAAGATACTGAAGATGTTTCATTTTGAAATGCAGTGCTTATATATAATGCAGGCTTTCCTTTTAGTAACTGTTCAAGTTTGCATGAGAAATCATTGCCCTGATGTTGCATGTACAGTTCCTGACAGAGTGGTTACCTATAGAATGTATACTGTTGCTCCAGTCATGAATTGATACTACATTTAAATGTTTGCACTAAAAACCTGTTAGCTCAGATACAATATAGCTTTTCAGATAGGAGACAAAAGATCTATTGTTACAGTCTCAGTGCTGCATGTTGTTTATTATGTGCAGAATCTTTTTTTGTTATGTCTTTCTGTCCTTTAGAATTGCCTTAACATTAAAAGAAATTAAGAATTCTACATACATGGTCACGGATATTAGTCATTTTTACAGGGGAGGGAAGGAGGAGGGGAAGATGCAGAAATCCTCCTCCTCTTAGACAGTAGTAACAGTGTGAGGATGCCTTGTCCTCCTTTTTTTACTTCTGAGATTTTATTGCTGGCAGCCAGATGTGCTGAAACTCCTGACGACAGCATCTATTCACTGCGTGTTTTTAATAGGCTTAGAGAAATATGAGTAGAGTACATGAAAGCAGCTCAGCTTCACACTTCAGCTGGGAATGCCCAAAAAGCTTGCTGCTGTTTAGAATTCTTGCTACAGTCAGGAGAAAGCCGCTCGGGTGCTAAATCTTCTACGACTGAATTAGAAGAATAATGACTGTACAATTAACTATCAGCCCCTGCTCATTTAGGCACAGTTTTTACAGAGATCAGGAGAAATATGGAACTTGATTGGCATATTTGTGTTTGATGGTGTGTACAAAATAGATGACTTTTAAGACAGGTGGTGAAGAAAAATAGAAGGGAAAGAAAGGGAGAAAATGCAATTTGAAACACTGCGCCAGGTCTGCAATTCTGTTTTATCTCATTTTCATGGGGTTTTTTCATCCCCTCCAAATATTTTACAAAATGATCTTTTTGGACAAACGTTGAACAACACTAGGTAAGTAGAAATTAAATATTTTTGCCTTATCATTTCTATTTTTGTGCTGATGGCAATCTATCTGCATGCTTTTAAGTGGGGTACTTTTATAACTGCACTCCTAGATGTTAATATTTTTATGGTAGCAGTGAATCTGTTAGTGTTCTTATGATTTAAGTAAAGATTTACATGAGAACTCAATCTGTAGAAATGAAGCCAGCAAAGATAGAATAAAATATTTAAGATGGTTATGTATCTTTCAAGTACATTAGCTGCCATTAGAAGCTAGCATTATTAGCTGTAATCCTTAAAGCATATTAAATATTCATAAACAAATTTGTCAGAGAAAATGATTTCTATGTGGATATGGCAGTGAAAAGATTAAATGCTCAGAGATGTGTCTGTTTAACCATACATAATTTATTGGAGGATGCAAATTAGGAGTCCTGCATACCTTTTGCAAAATAGAAAGCAGTTCCTTATTTTTAGAAGATGTAGATCCTGTGTGTGTGATGTTTTTCAATAATATTTTTAACTGACCAAATTATAGCTGATTAGTGGATGCTTTGCAGCAGGTCAGTCAGCCCTGTAGGGTATCCTTTAGTGAATAGCTGTTGTTTTGTGGGAATTCGAGATGATAGAGTGAAGTTGTTGTTTATTGGTGTGAGACAGTTTTTGAATTGTTTTCTTAAGGTTTTTGGAGGGGTAAAATGAATTAATAATGCCACATTTCTATGTCATTATTCAGTAAATGCTTTATAGTACCGATGTGTAGAACTTTTTCATACTGCTATTAAATATTAAACATAAAAAATATTAATATTTTTTTCTGAGAGAGTGGAAGTGCAGATCAGGAAGAAAAAGACTCTTTTAGTTTTTTATAAAGATAGTGCACTGATGGAAACATTCTGGAAAAAGGGTGGAAGTAATAGGCAGAGACTATACCCAGCATTTTAATCTTCTTCTCTGTCTCTGTGGGAGAAATCTCTTTTAAATGGGGTATTATTTCTCAAATACAGGGATATTTGCACTCTATACTTCAGAAAATTGTTATAATTCTGTTTCCCAGATTTTATTGAAAGGATTATCTCCCTTACTGCTGATATTCCCTTTTAAAATATTTTCATATTTATTTAATATTACTGTTCTCAAGTTTTGTTGTCTTGGTTATGAATTTCTAATTAGGTATGTATAATTATGTTGGTAGTTTTAGCAATCATAATCACTATTATGAATTAAGGCATTTTTAGGTATATATGAAATTTGTATTCAGTGAGATTTTCTTAAATCCCTTTGGTATACTGTGAAATATTTGAAGCTCTACAAAATGGAGTAATAATTTACGTATGATCAGCTGTGATTGTAAAACTGTGCATATTTCCAAGTGCATAGTTTCAGGCCTGCAGCAACCACCAAAGCCCTTAGCAACTGTTCTAATCAGCAACCATCCCAGTCCTGATTCTCTGGATCTGCTTTTGCAGATCAGAGTACATGCTTTTTTTACATCGAGGTGCATGCTTTTTTGCTATTTTTTTTTTACAGATACATGTACATGGTGCTTTTCAGTGTTTATTTGGGCAAAACCTGCATATAATATCAAATCAAAAGACAGAGTTATTTTATTCATTTGCTGTGCCTTAGATTAGGAGTATATTTTTTCTAGAAGACTGGCAAACAAGAAAGGATTGTTAGGAATCTGAGCTTTCTATCTGGCATGGGCTGTTTCACTTAGGATGAGAATATTTCTGTATTTATAAGGAGAAATGTCGTGTTTTTCTAGGTATCAATGGTTTTGGCCTCAAGAAAATTTGTGCAATTTTTAAGCAACATGCAGCTGTAATTATGAGAGACTAATCCATGCTTTCTCTGTCTTCTGATACTAAAGTTAGGTGAAAGTATTTTAAGGTTATTGAATAAAAAGGTGCCTTCTTCTAAATAACTATTGATATTTTAAATCTGATCTTGATAAAAGGTCTTTGAAGAAGTCATCTATTAGTCACAAAAAAAATCTCACTGACATTTATTTCAGAGAGTAGTCTTTTGATTGTCTGACTGATTTAAAAAAAAATCTGTCCTTTTTTTTTAAATTTAAATGAATGTAGTATATCATTTAGGTAGATATTTCACTTAAAGCTTTGCACTGTAAATGTAAGGCACTTGCTAAAGGCTAATTGTTCATGCATTAAGAGTTTATGCTTCAGAAGTGTGGTGTACCTCCAACATGTAAGAGTCTGCTTTGATGAGGTATAATGTGGTCTATCTCTTTAGTCTTCAAAGTTGTATATTTTGTCCTTTGATGATCCTTTCTCTTTTGAATATGTTTTTTCTGTTTTTACATCTAAAAAGTACAAGTCAGAGTCCAGAAAAATAATGGCTGACATTACACACAGAGTGATTAACTGCTACTGCCACAAAGTAATAATGTGAAGAAAACAGGTTAATGTATACAGATTTTACAGTAATGAAGTGTAAAACAAAAGTCATAGGAAAGGAGGTAGTATACAGATAATTTTAATTGAATATACATTCCTCCTAAGTTTCATATCATCTGTTCTTGGAGTTCTTGTTCTTCAGTTCTTCATAAAGTTTAGATATGCTGAGATTTTGTTGAAGGAAAGATAGGGATCTTGGGCTTTGCTTTCTGATGCTACACTAAACCTTGAGAGGAACATGCATTAAACTGTTTTCTATAATTTCTCATGAAAATTTTACTTGAGTTGGGTTTTTATTTGCATTGCTTTGGCTTTTCAGTATCTGTTGTGAGAGAACCCAAATGATATTCAACTCCTTGTGAGTTAGATTGATTTCAGCTCTTAAATGGGTTTAGGTATCCCCTCCCAGCAGCTTCTAATGGAGGAATATTGCTGCTGAGTTCTCATCTGCCAGCTACAGGCAGCACTTTCCTGTGAGATGCTACTGTGAGTGTAAAAGAGAGAGCTGGTTTGCTGGGCCTCCCTCCTGTTCCCGCACAGCCCTGTCTGGCATTACCAACTCCAGCCAGCTGAAGCACTAAAGCTATCCTTTTACCTCAAAACTGTGTTTCACTTGTGTTGGGGATTGTGGTGCTACTTCCCGGGTAATAAGTTGTTTTTAATTGAAAAATGATTAGAATTACTTAATGTTGAAAACCATAAGAATTGTTTTGCACATTGAGCATTTGGTAAATAGCTAGTTTATGGAATAAATTATTCATGTGTCCAGAAAAGAATTAAGAGACCTTTTATGAAAACACACTATGTGCTTACATTACATCCAAATTTAACAGCAGCATCTAAAGGAGGTTTGCCTTTTCTGCAATCTAAAATTTTTCTGATTACTTTCAGTGACATACTATTCATTCAAATGACAAAAGACAATGAAAGTTTGGAAATGTATTTTAAACATTTAGTAATTAAATAAGCTGGATTTTCAGTTTGCCGTTCTTGATATAGTTTTTAGTGTACAAATACTGTGCTGTTGGATGCTCTATTTGTAGCAACATGCTTTGAGAAGTCACAATTGCTTTGGGCAGTATTCAGATTAACACATTACTGCATAATGGCAAGCATCTTTTGTGACTAAAATGGATACAAAGTGTACAGAGGACTATCAGTCCAATTTTGCTATTGCAGTTTATATAAGAAGCTTTTCTCAGAAAATACAAAGCAGTCAATTTACCTAAACTTGGTTTCTCTTATGACATATTGTTAGGATTTTTTTACAGTTCTGTGAAAGTGGGTTTACTGTCTAGCTTGGCCACACAGGGGCATAAGACAACTAATATATTGAGCCTAAAATCAGTACAAAGATTGTTCACCAAATTCTGTCTACAATGGAGACTTAGAAATTGTCTCATTTTGAAATTAGACACACCTAGTTTGAAAAAACAACTACTATTTTCTTTCATTAAATGAAACTCCAGTGTTTTTGAAGACTCTTAAGAATTTTCACTTTTGAAATCCCTTGGTACCATCTTTTACATAAATACACTGATTTTTAAAAGATTACTAAAATGCCAGAAAAATTGGCTAGTTGGCAAAACTAGACATTTACACCGAAAGTATCATTTTAACAGAAACATGATTTCTTTTCATATTTAATTTTCTGGTTTGTTTCCTCAATACATCTACTAGCTATTTACCAAAGCTCCATTTTATAATGAAGCCATCAAATGATGGCAAGAATTACTGTAACAGACAATTTTTTTTTTTTTTTAGGTGTTAATAACCATTACTTTGATAATGAAGGAAAAAGATACTTTTCTCTTCCTTGTTGGGGAAAAAAAATCAGAATATTTCTGTAGACTAGATTTGAGTTGTTTTTTTTTTTTCTTTTCCTGACTACATTAGTTCAACACAGCAAGAGGTTTGCTGATATTTCAAGAGAATGTTACATTTACAAATATTACTATTCTAAGAGCCAAGGAAACCACTGTAATGGTGTTAGAACTGACAGTATATTGTCCATATTCCATGATGCAATACTGCTTAATACTGTAATTGAAACTGCCTCTCTGCCCTTTTCAAAACCAGCTTGTCTATAGCTACCTTTTAAAATTTAGTTTGTTAGGATTTTCACATCTGCTCCTTTTTACCTCCATACTAGATTAATAGAATCCCATTTTAAGTATATTTCTGAAATTTGAGCTGATGTGCTTTCTCAAGTAAAAAATACACAATATTGGTAAATACTTGCATTTGTATTCCTAACATGTAGTTTTTCCTCGGTGTATTAAAGACATAACAAAGCTATTTCCTTCTCTTGTTCTTAACTGTCTGTGTCTTGCCTCAGACACAATCAGAATTCCAGAACTAAGCTAATTCCAGTCCTAGATCTGTGTATTACTCTAGGAAGGTTGTCCATATCAAATAATCCTCTATCTTATTTTCTTCCTAAAATTGGAGAAATAAGCCATATTCAGGTGAATCCCTGTGTGCATATATATACATATCTATATATATGTGAACTTCTCTAAACACAAAGGGAAGACTGGCAGCTGGGACAGCAAGTTTTGTATAAAAGGCAGAGAGAAACTCATGTAGCTGTGTATTTGGTCTTTTCTGCACCTTTGCCAAACGTTCCTCACAGAGCACTCTTATGTCCTCTCTGAGCTGCAGACAAGTGCATCTAACTCCATCTATCCTTTGGCCCTTGATTAGCTTCTTTGTGACAAAGTGGGACAAGTAACATGATTTTTCTCATCATCTTTTTCTGTTTCTATTTCCTTTGGAGGAAGCAACCAAACATACTAACTTGCCCCAAAGCTATTTCTTTCCCAGAGGAAGTTCTGTATTCCATCCCATCTTGGCAGCTGATGGGGTTTGGATTTGCTTTTAAATCCCTATTTCTAGGAAAAAAAACCCATTCCTGTAACATTCTGTTACAGATATTTTCAGAAAGAGAAAAGTAAGAGATTTCCTTACAGAACCATTTCTTTTCCCATCTCTTCCAGCTCTGGAGAGAGATACCTTCTGTTACTTCCACCTCAGTTGCTACAGATTTAATAAGGTGACATATGCTTCCTCCATGAATCTCACAGAGCTGTGGATATTTGCAGCCATAACAGGTTTCTCTCAATTCTCATTGTGCATCAACTGCTGTTATCTGATGATGGCAATAAAATTCTAGCTGGCATATGATCCTAACCTCCCACCAGGAAGAAAAAAGAGGATGGATCAGAGGTGGATAATTTGTCTCAATTCAGCTAGTATGTTAAATTCAGAAATTTAAATAATCCTAAATTTAGATATGATTAAATATGCTTTAAACTTGATTTTTTTTTTCCTCACCTGGGTGAGAGCAGCAGAAATCTAAGGTATAATTGAGTTACCAAGTACAACTTTTTGAAGAGAACATGTAAAAAAAATCTCTTTTTATTCTTGAATAACTCAGATGATTCCTGTCATTTCTCAGAACAGCCTAATAAGGTGTGGGTATTATCTTCTTTTTCTGGAAAAAGAAAAGGCAGAGATCACGATATTAAAAATCACTATGATATAGTATAGTTGAAGCATTTGAGAGATTTGTTAAATGGCAAGAGGCCAGTATTTTATGGAAATTGCATGTTCCAACATCCAGAAATCAAGGTTGCTAGTCTTGACCCTTGAGCAGATAATAGGTGTATTTGAGGACAAGGTGAGCTGTGGTGGCTACAACAATAACTAGTCCCATGTATCCATTTTACTCTTTACAGGATGCTGTCACTCTGATAACACCGGTGTGGGTGCTAAGCAAACCTGCTCTATCCTGCCTCAGCTGGGAGTTAGTTTTTTGTGTTGGTGTGCAGCAAAGTCAATACCTCAGACTGTTTCCTGTAGCTCATCAGACTCATATACATAAATATTTCCTTTTTCTCAACTGTGTGGTCAGAAGCTCCTAGTGAGTGTCTTTGGCAGTCTTTTGCTCATTATCAAAAAATGTTATGTTATATTAAAAATGTTTAAAAATCTCAGAATATTCTGAGTTGGAAGGGACCCACAAGGATCATAAAATTCCAGCTCCCGGCCCAGCTCAGCACCATCCCCAGGAGTTACACCATGTGTCCAAGAGCATTGCCCAAACATGCCTTGAATGTGTCAGGCTGATGCTGTGACACCTTACCTGGGGAGCTGTTCCAGTGCCCAACCACCCTCTGGGTGAAGAACCTTTTTTTTGATATCCAACCTAAAACCTTCCCTGACACAACTCCAGGCCATTCCCTCGGGTCCTGTCACTGGGACCACAGAACAGGGATCAGTGTCTGCCCCTCCTCTTTCTCTCATGAGGAAGTAGTAACTGCAGTGAGGTCTGCCTTCAGTCTCCTCTTCTTGAACAGACCAAGAGACCTCAGCCTTGGCTTCCCCTCAAGGCCTTTCACCATCTTTGTTGCCCTCCTTTGGATGCTAAGAGCTAAATCTTTCTTAAATTGTTGGGTCCAAAACTGTACACAGTAATAGTTAACAGCACTCATGTAGCCTTCACCTTCTTTACACTCCTTTATCATTTTAGCTTTTTTCCTTTTGCGTCAGTAATCACATGCACATTTATGGTACTGTCTACTTTCTAATGGCACTTTCCCTTTACCAGGTCAGGAGCAGTAATTATACTGCATTGTAGAAACAAAGAAAAGCAAAGAAAGCAAAACTTTCCCTACCAGTAAAAAAGCTATGTCTTTGTTCCTTGATGAAGAAGTTTTGCTGCTGTTCCTGTCACAGTTATTTATTTACTGAAGCAGTGGAATGAAGGCCGCCTCTGTTGATGTTGTTTTGGACATTTCTTCATTATTTCTTTCTGTTTTGTTCTTTTGGGTATAGTATGATTATGGGTAGAAAAAGAACTAAAAGGCAACCCAAACTTTTTAAAACTTGTGATATCACATCTTACAGATGGACAGAATAGCACAAATAACATTGGGATGTTTGGCTGTGTAGGTCTGGCTAAGATGGGGATTATGGAGGGGAGGAGTACTGCAATTACCCAGCTCCTTTCCCATCAGGTGCTGTGGGACTGTCCTACCAGTTACTAACTACGGACCCATCATCCCTTTACATTTCTCAGCAATATACTCTTGATTTTGCACTATAAAGGCAGTCTGAAGGTTTACTCATAGAAAACACCGTGCTTCAAAATGGTTCAAGAAAGACTGGTGTTGAGCCTCAAATGACNATAAAGGCAGTCTGAAGGTTTACTCATAGAAAACACCGTGTTTCAAAATGGTTCAAGACTGGTGTCTTTCTTGTCTGGAGCCTCAAATGATTTATAGGGTTCTGAGAAAGGAATAAATGAATGTGATATTGACCTCTGAAAAATTGTGAAATCTGAGATGAGTTTTGGAGGTAATGGCATAATTTAAACTTTACCCTGAGATAAAAGCTTTGAAGCAGAAGGAGGTATTTCAAGTCCTTGACTTCACTTCAGCATGTGCTTTGCAATAGGGAGGCAAAGTCAGCCTTCTGAAAGCTGCTTTTTGAGTTCTGCTTTTGTGTTCTGAACCTGACAAGGAATAAATATGAGATAGAGAAATGAAATAAAAATGTTATGTATTGGAGAAATTTGTCCCAGAGTTGCCTAAATTTGAAAGATATTAGAGATTGAAATGCTGAGACATTAATTTTGTTTGTTTTATAATAAGAACTGAGTTGGATATATTGGAAGTCAGAGAGAATTTGGATGGTGTCTTTATTTATAAGAATGGAATATTTCTTGATTAATACACTTTATCCTTGCTGTAATATTTCATCTTTCTGATTAAGATATACTTCCAAATTCCCATCTTCTGGTATTCAAGACAATTTTTTTAATCATGAAACTTCATCAATATTTTGAATAAATAAGTTTTAACTTGTCTCTTAGAAATTAGTAGTCACATATATCATATTAGGAACAATAACCTTTGTTAAAGGTATACAAAACTAAGTTGACAAGCAAGTAATGCAATTATAATTGCTTTAAGGTAGTTTTTACCATTAACCTATAAAATAGGACATATAGTCACAGAGAAATGCTCTAAACCAAGAAGTTTAGTCTGTGGTTTAACTACTGTGAACCAAATAGAAGACTTTTTGGCGTGTATTATGTACATATATTTATCGTAAATAAAATATAATTTCAATGTTAAATAAATAGTAGAATAATAAAATAAGAATATTTCTTACAAATTTTAGTATTTTCCTTCTCTATATAAGGTGTTCAAAATATTTTTAAAGTGACTGAAGGAGATGATGAATAAAACATTACTAAAAGATGGAACCTCAGAATTCCAGGAAGACTTTACACTACAATTATTGATTTAATATTTCTTATCCTACAAAATATATTTTCAAGTATAAATATACAAACTTAATAAAATATCTTTGCCTGAAACAGGATGTTTAAAATCTCTCCTCCCCTCCTACTCTCTCCTTTTCTATACACCAGTGTTTCTCTTTACATTTCTTGATTTTCCTAATATTACATTTCAGGTTGTTGCCCCTGGGTCTTCAGATTGCACCCAGACCAAGTACATTTTGTGTGGAATTGAGGACCCCAGGGTAGTCAGTCTGTCATTCACTTAAGGATCTTCATTTTTTCTCTGCTAATGGTGGCATTTTTTCTGCTACAAAATTAGAAGAACAATGAGTGTTTTAGAGAAACCTCAATTTTTTAGCACTTCTGTATCACAGTGACTCTAACACAGTTCAATCATTATTCAAATAATCTACAGTAAACCTTCTAAGTGCCCTGTTTGCAAGAACTCTTCCAGTAAGACATTTTTCATCCAGCTGTCATAGTTTGGAAGTTTTTGAAAAGTGTCAGGGAGGAAAGAAAAGATTTTAAAATGCAGGAAGGATTACAGTATAAAAAAACTGAATAATTCAAATTATGTACATCCACAAAAGCTTGCTTGTGCTTAACATATATCTTTCATGTTAAAGCTGCTAATTTTAAGACACAGCATAATCAGGATGTATAAGGACTACTTGCAAGCATAAATATCTCTTTTTTTTTTTTTTTTTTTTAAATAAAGCATGAGAAGAAAGTATATTGTTGTTCAATCAAAGAACCTGCCAAGTACAGAGGTCTGAATTCTACACTCACCACTGTCAGCATGTCCTTTGTAGTGCCAGGAAGATCATGTGAACTTCACAGCTGGAGTTCCCAGGAATATACGTCTTATTTAATACCTCATGTGCATCTATGAATATTAATTTATAAATATTTGCAGAGGTCTTATTATCATGGATTTGTAAGTATACATAAATGAAAGTACCAATTAATTTTCTCCCTTTTTTTTTTTTGTGATTTAGGTACATCTCTAGGTATTAGAACATGTAGCAGAGTAACTGAAGTACCTTAGAGATACACCAGGATTTTGTGCCTTGCCCTTCATTTGCACCCTTAGTCTTAGCAGCTGCAAATTTTTTCATATTACTGACTAGATTGTTTCCTTAGGTACTGCCAGCTACATGGCCTATGTGTCCTCACTACAGTGAGATTTTTTCCTTGAGACAGGTCTTTCAGAACCTTTAAATTCAAATATTGAACGTTATTCATATACAAATAAAGAAAATGTATTCACAAAGAAATTCTTAACAATTATGAGGATGCACAGTAAGCATGTTGAAATTGTAGAGTCATAGAACCCTTTAGATTGGAAAAGACCTTTAAGGTTATCAAGTGCAGCTATTAACGCAGGACTGCCAAGTCCACCACTAAATCATGTCCCTAAAATATCATCATCATAATAATATGATATAAAATTTATTATATGACATGTAATATATGACACACGTATTAATACTGTAAACATTGTAATGTAATATACTATATAATGTAAAGTGTAGTGGAGACACTAAGAAATTGGGTAACCATACAAGATACTTGGGGGCTATGCTCACAGGGTTGCAGTAGTGTACAAAAAGACCCTGTTCTCCTGCACAGACAAAAACTTGCTTTTAATTATTAATTAATAATTATTTATTTGTTATTAATTCTGCACAGAATTTTGTGTGGCCTCATGACAGTATACTGGTGAAGAAACCACAAATCTACATTTTTGTGGATTTTATTATTACTTCTGTGCAACTAATGCTAAGGGATTTTTTACTGGATTTTGGTCTTTTGATGTAATCCACTATGAGTAAGTCTGTATCTTGGAGTTCATGGCTGAATATAGAAATAAACCCATTTTCTAATTACCTTTAGTTGGGAAAGTTTTAGAATAATCACTGGTGCCTAAATGCTGTTTCAAAAAATCACCTTTTTTCATGGAAATTATGGAAAAGACATCAGTTGTATTTCATTTTGATCACATATGTGTGATATCTGAACTGCACTTATGGCATATAGAAAAAAAGTGTGTGGGATATATTCACCTTTGATTGGAGCAAGTGGATATTGAAACCAGAGCTTAGATCAGATAGAGATGAGCTAACTAAAGGGAAGAAAGAAAAAATGCATCTTTTAATATGTCTTTGGCAGGACATCAGCTTTACTTGAATTCTGGGAGTTTCATTATAACAGTTCCAAATTTGGAGTGATGTGCTATTGATGTGATATGGTTTTGTCTCCAGAAAGTAATGGTAACCCAAATGAAAATGTGTTGAAAAAGTAGACTGAAATGTAAAGAGTGCAACAGGGCAGAGATAAGATAGGAAACAAAATTTATTGTATAGACCTATTCACTGAGTTGCAGTTATTTCTGTCTCTTACCTATCTGTATTATTTTCTTCTCCCACATCTGTGAAAAAATGCTGCAGATTAATAGAATACCTCATTAAATCCTGTGTCATGTATCCCTTGTGCTATGCAAAACTTCAGCTATGGCAATAGAGCAGAATATTTCGTTATCTCCATGTACCTAAATAAGACATTACAGAAACTAATTTCTTTCCTTATTACTTTAGATGGGATTGAATCTGAATTTATTACAAAAAAACACCTAATTAAAAGTCCAATGTCTTTCTTTGCTTATAACAGTAGCTAACACCAAATAACTTACTTTTGTTTAAGACTTTAAAATGATTTTGCACTGATGGCCATTGGTGGATTTTTTTGCTTTCCAGAGGAGAGTGTACTACTTTCAGTTATATAACCAAAACCAAGAGAAGGTAACATGTTCTCAGCCTAATAAATCAATTTCAGAATTTTTATCAGCACTGCACTGGATTAGTCTATGTATTGAGTAGATCTGGAAAGAAAATTTTGTTTTCTATTATTTGGACAGATTTTGTACTTAATTACTTCATACAGTGTTGTTTTAGAGCATGCTTTATCCAAGACCGAACTAGATACACTAAATAAAGAAATGCTACAATCATTAATCTGAATGCACTTTATACTGATTGCAAATTGACTAATGTTAGCATGAATCTGAATTTATGTTTATATACCTATATACATCTATAGAAAAAAAAAAGGAACATAGTAAGGACCTTTGTATATAGACCTAGACTTTGCCTGTACTTAAAACTTATTGTGAAGTCCAATATAGAAGCATTTCTAAACTGGAAAAAAGGGGTTCTGAAAGCTGCTGTGATGGAGAATAATGTCAGTATCACAGCAGAAGTCTATACTAACTCTGCAGTGAAAGCATAGCCTCCATTTCACATGATTATATTTTCTGTCTGTGATACACTTTGTGCTGATTAGCTGTACTTTCTGCTGCAGGGCTGCTGCATTTTATTTGTGCTATATAATCATGTATAATAAATAAGGTTGTTTGAATATTTAACCAGGAATGATACTACATTTATGCAGGTATCCATATATTATCATGAATTAATTATGGTTCCATAGTTAATATAAATTTTTTTCCTCTGAAGAAGAATATTTAACTTCCTTTCTTGTATGAAGGAAAAAAATCTCAGGTATTGCCAACAGTCTCTTGGGAAAGTTAGATTTATCTGAGTATCTTGGAAACTCATCTTTAATCCTGTAAAATAATATTTTAGATATGTATAAACTGGGTCTCATTTTTTTTTTAACTCTGTGCAAACAGCACAAGGAATAACTATCCCAGTTTCTATTAGGATAACTTTTCACAGTTTCTTTGTGAAATATGATCTGCAAACTGAAAAAAGGCTGCAGCTGGCTAATGCTACTTTCCCTGAATCATTATGGATTTTGATTAGTCAGTTAAGATTTTTTTTTCACTCTGGTGGTTAGTTTTGTTTTAAGTTTTATATTCAGAAATAATTTATTTGTTAAAGGAGGATTCAATATCTATTGTTACAGAATGATAGAATGGCTCAGATTGGAAGGGACGTTAAAGATCATCCAGTTCCAACTCCCCTGCATGGGCAGGGACACATCCCACTAGACCACGTTGCTCAATGCCTCATCCAACCTGACCTAAATATTGTTGTTCTCAGGAAACATAATATAGAAAAATAGGTGTGCATTTTGCCACAAAATCAGTATCTCTCCCAGGCAGCCTTATATTCTTCTGTAAACTGTCTTTCTATATGTTGGTGAAAATTTTGGCTAGAACTAGTTGGAAAAAGGAGCTTTGTATTTGAACTCTTAAAGATGAACATATGTTTACTGTATATCATTCAGAAACTGAGCTTGAGATAATATGGAGAATATTTTAGAAACAATAGTGAACTTTAGATAAACATAATTTGTAGCATGGCAACTTAATGCTTTCCACAAAAAGTCCACAGATGCCTGTTTTGGCTGACCATGACTGGTGGGTTATCTACTAAATAAAACGTTTTGAAGACTATCTTAGGTTTTGCATCGTATTTCTAACTGTTAAATTTAAGGGGTGACATGCTGTCCTACAAATCTCTGATACCCTGACATTTGCATCACTGTGCATAATTCCAGACATGCATTTTTAGCAAATCTGGAATTCAGAAAAAGCATAAGGTAAAAAGTTTCGGAAGAGAATAGTGAAGAGAGATGGAAATATGTCCATGTTTGTTTAGCTAGCATTTAAAAGAGACAGACTAGCAGCAGCTATATGTAGTGATTACTTAAACCACAAGAAGAAAGAAAATTTATTTAGGAGATTTTTAAAAAGGACATGAATGTGATGTAAATAGTGGAAGGCTTCAGCTGAATGCCCATGCAAATTTCTTAACCTTCCACAATATATAATTCATCCCATAGGAAATGGTATAAGCCTTGAATTAGATTGAGTAAATTCTAGAAGATGTACTGTGGGGAAAGATCTTTCATTGTCATGGAAACAAACTAGATGATCTAATAAACGTTTTCCATCTCTAGCTGTGTTCTATTTCTGCCAACGTCAATGAATTCACATTCACATTCACAGATGAATTTAGAAAATGGAGGAATTTTTGATTATTTTCACTGTATGGCATTACAGTATAGTATACAACACCTGAGACTTAAGTGCTATCTCAGGAAGTTTATATTTCATTAAGATTGACTAGGAATTATTGTTTACAAAGCATGAATGCCTAATTAAAACACATGGACTGAATGTCATTATTAATAGAGCAAATAGTGCTACTATTGTTCCAGTTTTTTCTGCATCATGTGATCCTCACTTCTATTATATTTGTCTAATTGTGCTGTCTCTCAGTCCAACGCAAGGCAAGTCAAAGTACTGAAATTAAAATTAATTGCTTTTATTTGTCCTTTATCTAAATTATCCCCTTGACAAGAAAGATTTGTTTTCAGAAAAATGTGTGTACCATGTTTGTATGTTACCTTTTACACAAGATTTTATAAAGTAAAATATTTGCTTGTAGGATTCTCTAAAGAATAATATTGCAGATGAAATATGTGTTTTTTTTCCATAAGGTTAAAAATTAATTTGACCTAGCACCAATTTAACACTCTTCCAAAGAGGCAACTGTCACCTGATCATACCAGTAGCTAAGACATCAGCAGCAGTTGTGTTTGCTTAAATTCTGATTATAAATTTAGTCTATCTTCACACAACTTAATTCAAAAATGAAATATCTATATAAAGAAGTATTAAAAAAAATCCAGGGACAGAATATAGAGATTTTGAAGGCATTCTTAATGCTTGCTACACTTATCTGCAGTTTCTAAATTTTCAGCAGAAAGGTTTTACCCTTTGCTTTGCTAAAATAATTTTCAGTTATGTAAACTTTATGAGTCAGGCAGTGTGTTTACTAACACATGAGATGGAGCTTATATTAAAAGTTCAAAATCTAGAAGGAATATTTCAAAAGTTAACACTGTGCTTGAGAGGCTGGTATCAGGTACCAAGAAGGAAATGAGGCTTTTGTCTCACTTGACTTCACATGCTGCTTAGATGCACCATAGGCCTGCAGTGAAATCAGCAGAGAGACATCAATATTTTAGGGCAGAACCACGTGACAGGTTTTAGGCAGCTCCATTAATTTAACTGTGCAGCTGCCCTGAAGAGGTGAGGCAGTAGAAGGTTCATTGTTTTGGGGAGCTCATTTACAGAGGGATGTGAGTGCAAGGCATGCAATCACTATTCCCTGAAAATTTCCTGGATACCTAGAGCCACACTTCATGTTCCTGGCTGTCATTGCCATCTAGCATTTTACATGCTGAAGATAATTAACCAGTTAATGGCAATTATAGTGAAACTCAGAGTATTCTGAGAAAAGGAGTGTGACACAAATATTAATTATCTCATATGAATATGACCATTAGATGCACTCAGATTTTGAATCAGTTGTCTAAATGAGGTCAGTGTATCCTTCTTATAGGGATTTGAGTAGTTACTTTGGCATTGTAATGCATGGAAATATTTAATGATAATATAAAATCTAAAGAAAACGGAATCTGCTTAAGAATAAGTATTTGTTTATAGCATTAATAATTTCTTTATTTTTCCTTAGGCAAAGCAGTTTTTTCTACTTAGATGGTTAGATTCATACAGAAAAAAAAATCATGTCTCAAATAGTGTGATAGAGAAATGCTATCCTTTTCCTTAGTAATTGATAGGTAGTGTCTAATAAAAACCCCCTTATTCTTTCCTCTGTCTACTATGGTAGTTGATAAGCTGCTTAGAGAATAAACATTAAAACATTATTATGTAAAAGTTAAATGAAATACAGAATATAAGAGTAATTAAATTCATATTACCACAGCCTGAGTCTGCAAAATTAAAATACTGACTGAGGCTACTCAAATATATCTATTGGAATACAAATAAAATCTTTGAATGTTTTATAATGGGGGGTCCAAGCCTGCAGCAACTTTTATTTATCTTTGTATTCTTTGAGAGCAGTGGAACTTTTCAGAAGGTAATTTTATCAAATGATTCATTGAAACACAATTTATTATGGTTTGACAACAATGAGCTCTATACTGTAGTACTTGCCATAGAGGCAGATGCTTTTCAACTCAACTACACATCAGGGTAGTAACTCTCAGAGTTATTTTTTCAAACACCTTCACTGTTTAACACCATTCAACTTCCTGCACTTCATAGAGATTGATTTCTAAGCTGAAAGGTTCAAATATAATCTTGCACAAAGAAAATCAGAAAATATTTCAGACTCATAAAAATTGTCATATTCCCAATGAGAGTACATTTTAAAAGAGTCTCTTTCACCTTATTTGAATTTCTCTTAAATCTGTTCTACATCCATGATAGCCTAAGGATAACTACAGAGCTGCCTACCTTTGCTTTCCTTATGGCTGTCAGCAGCAGCTGGTGCAACCAAAGACTGAAGTGAAAAAAATCAGCATAAAATACAGTCACATTTTCCAGAATATTAATTTAGGCTCTGTGCACCAAAAGAAAAAAAATAATACTAATACTTTAAAAGTAGTAAGCAATGCTTGTCAGATATTTATTTGTCTAAGAAGATGTTTGCATTGATTCTGATTGTGTTTAAAGAAGAGCCACAGGAGAAAAATGTAATATAAGTGCTTAAAATTAAACTTATCATTGTCTATTTAGTTCTGTTTTAACTTCGTTTTATCTCCTGTGCTACAATTTCCAGAAATTTCTCTTCTTCTTTTTCTGTAAAGTAGAGGCCACATAAAATTTAATTGAATAGCTCTGAAACACTATACAGAGACAATCACAATTAATTCACTCAACCAAAAAGCATACTTCACCAAATGCTTCAGAACACATATCCAACTGCACTGTCAGACTGTCTGGTTCCAGATAAGTTTTCTATTCAGTCATCCAGTGAGACAATGTCAGGCTGTAAATTATTGTAAAAATCCATCAAGGATATTTTTCAGAATATGTACACATACACAGGTACACATATTTTAAAATAGATTTAATAATTAAAAATTTGTGACTATCCTAAAGAAGAATTACTTTTTTAATATTTGGTGTACATTTTGAAAACTAAATATGTATGCATCTTGTAAATCAAACAGGTCATAGAAATCTGTGGATAAATATGTAGGTAGTTGATAGATCACTTGACACCTACATTTTTATGACTCAATTTGCATAATTCTTACAGTGCTGAGAAATTCCTGCCAGTTTTGCAGTGGCTCATCACCCAACAAGTGTGTAGTGCTGTGTGAGATTCCTGAGTGAAGCCCTCCAATGCAGTAGGAGTACTCAAAGGCAGAGGACACCCAGAGACACAAAGCCAGCACAAGACCTTCTGACCAAGGACACTCAGAAACACTCACAGAACCCTCATAACACTTTAGTTAGAGAGTGCTCAGCTGCAGCCTGGCATATTTTGTTCCCCTGTTAGTGAAAGAACAAGGACATCCTAGCAGGTGACCACAGCAAAGGCTCAAAGTTGAGAGACATCAAGCAAAGCTCTCCAGGCAGTGGTCACTGCTTCCTGGAAGCACCTGGGAGATGAGGATGCTCCAGGCAATGCAAGCAGGAGATGAGGGAATGAGAGTACATACCAAGAATGTCAAAACCTGCAAAGAATTTTCTTTGCTGGTGATATGGCCTGCTTAACCAGCGCCAAGAATTTCGTGAAATGGAGCAGAGGCCTGTATTTGTTGACTTAGGTATTCATATACTTCTTATAGTATAACTATCTCAAAATACTGCTTAGACTGCAGTGAGTCAAATTCCCAGGTTCCTAAATCTTCTCATTTGCTATATAAGAATGGTTAATGATTAACTTTGCATTTTATTTCCCACTTCAGGAACTACTTAGGAAGCAATTGTCATTGTTCTCATACCTGAGCTCTTGCAAGGAAGCAAGATTATTTTCTTATCTTTGGCTCTGCAACCTTAGCAGAGTCAGATCCTTTTTTGTGATTTTAAGATATGATTTATTAGAAAGCAGGACAAACAGTTGTATGTATTTTTCTCTCCTATATATAATGGATATTTATGCACATATGTAATAAAATCTAGCAGCAGTACATTTAAAAACATATCATTATCTCTTAGAGTAAGAACAAGTAAATGTTTCTATTTCAATTCATTTTCTGTAAATGTAAAGCTTACAAAATTTCAAGCAAAAATATGATTTGAAAGCAGGCTGTTGATGTAGATAGATCTCATAAAATTGGAGAAAATAAAGGAGTCTTTTTTAGGTTAATAGCAAGTGCATCATGAATAATTTATTGGGTTTTTTGTTTACTTTTATTTACTGTTTTATATACTCTCTCTTACATAAAATATTGAGATTTTGATATCTATAATTAAACAACTGTTGATATGGACTGCATAACACTTGCTAAGCACATTAAGCAGTATTTTGTAGATATGTTCTTGTGGGAAGTTAATAATATGCATAATAATACATAATATACATATGATAATAATACATAATATGATAGGTCTCCAATGATGGACAGTTTGAAAGAAGATAGGGGTTAAAAAAATTATCATACCAAGATGAGTATTGTCCAGCTTTTTGACCAAATGGGTGAAGTGTTGTATCTTATAAATATCAGCAGGTCACATACATAAATTGTGAGTAATTTAGTCTAATCATTGTTTTCCCCTCCTTTCTAATCATTCTTTCTCCCACTCTTCTACTCAAAAGAGCTCAAAGGAATCTTAAACCACCAGTGGAGCCTTTATCTACCAGTGGAATCTCCTTCTATGAGTTCTCTTAGTTAAAGATGCTATCAGGGAAGTTTAAAGATACCTGCTAGACTTCAATCTACAACATTAGTAATTTCTGTGTAATCAGCAGCTTTTTTCCTAGTTTTCAACTCTGGGTGGTAGTATGGTAAGTTAAGGTTCTAGCAAAAGATACTGAAAAGTTATCTTCCTTCTGTTTTCTCCTGTTTTTAGTGGGTTAGTATCCAAGGCTGGGGGGGGTAAGGCGGGGTGGATTGGTCAAAATTCTTTGCATGAGATTGGTATTGATAACCTGATGAACAGGTTTGTTGTCAGAAGCAGTATGAGAGAGACAGATTGATTCAAATACTTTCATTTAAATGAAATTGTTTATCTAAAATGCATTTTCAGACTGTAATAAAACATATTAGTAACATAGATGAAGGGATTGAATGCACCCTCACTGAGTTTGCTGATGACATCAAGCTGACATTGATTGACATGCATGAAGAGCAGGATCCATCCAGAGGGACCTGGACAAGCTCAAGAAGTGGGCACATGGAAATGTCAGGAGGTTTAACAAGGTTTGGTGCTGGTGCTGCACTTGGGTCAGGGCAACCTCCAATATCAACAGGCTGGGGATGAACAGATCCAGGGCAGCTCTGCACAGCAGGACTTTGAGGTGCTGGTGGGTGAGAGGCAGGACATGACCCAGCCATGGGCACTTGCAGCCCAGAGAGCCAAACGTATCCTGGGCTGCACCAAAAGCAGTGTGGGCAGCAGGGTGAGGGAGGGGATTCTGCCCCTCTGCTTTGCTCTGCTGAGACCCCACCTGCAGTGCTGATCCAGCTCTGGGGTCCCAGCATAGGAAGGACATGGGCCTGTTGGAATGAGTCCAGAGAAGGGACACCAAGCTGATTAGAGGGATGCAGCACCTTTCCTTGGAGGTTAGGGTATGAGAGAACTGGAATTGTTCAGTCTGGAAAAATGAAGGCTTCAAGATGATCTCATTGAGGCCATCCAGCAGCTGAAGGAAATCTGCAAGAAAGATGGACAGAGACTTTCTATGAGGGCACAGAGTGACAGGGCAAAGGGGAATGGCTTCAAGCTGAAAGAGAGTAGGTTTAGATTAGATATTAAGAAAAAATTTCTTTAGTGTGAGGATGGTGAGGCACTGGAATACAATACCCAGGGAGAGTTTAGATGCCCCATCTCTGGAAATGTTCAAGGCCCATTTGGATAGAGCTTTTAAAAGCCTGATCAGGGAAAGGTGTCCCTGCTTACAGCAGAGGCATTGGAACTAGATGATGTTTAATGTCATTTTTTCCACTTTTCCTCCGACGAATTCCTTCCCAAACCCAGGGCTGGGGGGAGGGGTGGTGGAGGTTTGTTTCTAGGGTCTCTCTTTCTGAGATTCTCCTCTAATTTTGTCCTAAGCCAGGACACCAATCCAAACAATTCTATGAATCTATATTTTTGGGTTTTGATGCAGTAGCCTTTGAGACTTTCCTAAGGAGCAGAGAAGGAGTATGTGCTGTTATTATCAATTATGTATTAACCATTTGTTCGGAGATTACAGATGCCAAGGTAAGCATTGGCAACAACAAAGCTGTATAATGCAAATATATCCTTTCATCTAAATGAAACTCTGTTCTTTATTTTTGCTGTTAGAAGATTAATTTCTAGGTGAGAAAGAATCTAGATATTGATGTTTGGTCTAAACTGCTCTGGGGACATTTAATTGTAAACATAAGTTAAGTAAAAAATGTCCACAAAACTCTCTATTTTGGATAAAAGTATTTTAATAATAATACAATAATAATAATGATCCAGTGTAAAAATTATTTTACTATTGCTTTGTCATCCATAAATAGATGATTAATTACTTAATAGATTGGTAGCTTATTATTGTATAAATTTGCTGAGCACTATTGTATTCACTGTAGTCTTGTTCAATACAGTAGCTCTAAGATGCTCAAATCCTGACAGAAATAATCACTTACAAGTTGTGGAGGAGAGCAATAAAGTAGACCATCTTCCAGCACAGTATATTGTGGAAGTGGTTAAATGATATCCAGCTGGCCTGTAAACAGTGCAGTCAAGATAGTCAACATGATGGATTTAATGATGGGGAGCAAAAGAGGCAGGGCTGTCAGAAGGCTCTTTCCCATGGTTTTGGCATAGGAAGAAGTCTCTCTGTGGATATCATAAATGAAGTGCGAAAAATCTGTCACCTTCTCAGCAGTGTGTGGCTTACTATCGTCATTATGGTTACTGTGCTAAGTTATTATGGTTACCATAATTAAATCTTACATGTGAGAAAAGAGAAAGAACTGAGGATGCTCAAGCAGGACTGGAGGTGTGGTACAGTTTGGAGCAAGAACCTGAGTATATGAAAAATTGAATGGAATTACTAACATTTCAGGAACTGCCCATAGGAATATTGCAATTCCAAAGTTCAGTCATGGTCGAGATAAAATTCAAGGAAATTTAGTTGTGTAGAATACTAATAAAGGAACAATAAGGGTTTTAAATGGGTGAGTTTGACAATGGGTAATGACTAGATGAGTCAGTACCTTTTTTTTTTGGTGGTGACTTTTGGCTTGTTTTTAATGACTTATTCATTTAGACAAAATTCTGTTTTTCAGAGAGGTCTGAATGTAAACCAAGTATGACCAGATTCCCCCATATGGGAGATAAGTGTGAAAAATATTAGTAAAATCATTACCTGTAGCCAGTTTTGGATTCAGTTCTTCTATAGAGATTTTTCCCTCCTGGGAAGAGCTTAAGAAAGCTCTACAGTGGAGTTCAAAGTCTGGAAAACCTGCCTTAAAGTTTAAGAGTCTAAAGATGCAGCATATTTAAAGAAGGTGAAATATTCACTTGGCAATAGGTGATAAGTGTCTGCTGCATGAAAAGTTTTCTTAGGTCCAACAAAATCCATTAACTGCAAGGAAGGTAATATCTCAGACTAGAATAAGGTGGAAGTTTTGTTCTAGGATTCAGAGACTTGACATCAAAATACTCTAAATCACAACTGAATATTTTTCAGAAAATTATTTTTTCAACTTGAATGCAGTTTATGGTCTTGATGTAAGAAATCTTCTAGTCTTTGTAATCTGAGAGAGCACAGAAGTTGATAAGAATAATTCCTTTACCATGTAATTTATATAGTAACTAAAGACCGAGTGGAGGATATAAACCTACAAAAATCTATATCCTCAGAGATTTGAGACAAAGGAAGATAAGGAAGGCTGTAGTTGTAAGGTTGTAAGTATCTGGGTGGAGATAAAACTATGCTGTATAGGGGCAGAGTGTAAATGTGCATAGAAATAATGCAGTCTCCCTATGGACACACGGTGGTTCAAAGCTGGAAATATATCAGGCAGCATGGTCATCTTATAGATCTTTCCTCCCCCAAATATTCCTGTGTGAAATTGTCAAGTTTATTACTTGTGAACATGTTATTTTTTCTCTTTCTACTTTGTCTATATAGAAGAACAATATCAACAATAACATGAAAAAACTGCAATATTGAGCACAAACTGGTGAATATTATTTCACTTTTGAAGCAAAATTTTTGAATTTGATTATTTTGAATTTAACAACTAATCTTGATAATAAAATGTTATACATGAAGTTATTTATTTTTTTCTCCTTAGACATTTGCCTTGTATGACATTCTTTTTTTCCCAGTGAAACAGAATATTGGATTTCAAAAAATTTTGATTGTCTTTTGTCATCCTTAGTAATGCATTTCATAGCTGCTAGCAGTCAAGAATGTAAATTTTAATGCAAGCAAATTTTCCATAGTAGACATTTCAAGTGACATTAATTTTATCATTCATTTTGCTTAAGTGTCACTATCATTAAGCCTTAAGGTGTCACTTACCTGAAAATATTATTTTATATTTTGTTTATTACTTAAATATGTACTGCTGTATGTTTTGTGTTGTATTTATTAGATGCCTTATGTATAAATTTAGTAGCAGATATGGTTTTGGTGCATTTTAAGCTTGTCTAGGTGGTGTGTATTGCTGTTTCCTGTAGCCCCTATCAAAGTATTTATGATTATTCTCATCAGTTTCTTTGCCCTTCTTCATCTGATAAATGTTGAAGCACAGTGGACTCATGGTTTTTTATTGTTTGGACAATATTCATATTTCAGGCAACAGCTTTCATTACAATCTCTCATAGTCTTTCCAAATCATTCCAATTCTAACAAGGTTATTGTTAAAGAAGCACACCCTATCATTTGGTTTCCATTTCCATGCATTAGATCATGTTAACTATTTTGCTTAAGTCAAGGAAGTACCTATTAGGAAATTTGTTTCTCTTTTGATAAACTAAATGCACTGCATTGATGGAGTCTTTATTAAGTGATGTATTCCCAGTGGCTGAACCATGCCTGTCTGTACTTCCTGGAGTTCAATTAGATGTGGACCTGATTTCGAGGTAGGCAGTTGCAATATAAATTTAATATAATACATTTTCTGTAATTAAATTTCCTCAGTTCTTAGTTATAAATTCAAAGATTCTATCAGTCCCTCTGCTCTTTCTTGAAAATTGAAGTGACCACTTCTTAGTTTGGAGTCTTCCATTCTAATTTTATGACTTGCCTGTTTTATCTTGCTGTTAAGAGTTGCATTTTTAGTTCTTCTGCAACATGATTTTTGAAGTTATTCTTCCCTTTAGTCATTCAGTTACTGTCATCCTGACAAGTCCAGGCCTGTTTGGGAGATATGTAAATGTCAGTGTGTAAATAACTATTGGCACAACACCCTCAGTGCTTCAGGGTCTAGGAAATCACAGTTAACATCACCTTGCTCATTGTGTAGCCTATTTAAAGCTACTGTGTACAAACTTATAAACTCTGTATCATTAAAAAATATAAGCCAATCATAACTAACACTAGAGTAATGTTGGTACCAATGGAATGGGAAATATAGTGATCATACCACTTAATAGTACCTAATATCAATATATCATGTGACTTCCTTCCAAGCCACAGGAGAGCAACACTTGCTGGGTGTTTCTGGCAACTGAAAAAAATTCTATTTCATAACAACACTCATATAATTGTTAGAATTCCTGTCCTCTTAATATACTTGCAGAAATACTTCATGCCTTTCTTTGGGATTTTCCTTATGCATTTTGGCTTCATTACTAGTTTTTTGATAACTTCTAGTTTTATGTTAATTCTCATCTTTCCCTCTTTTCTGTTACACCTATGCGACTGCTTTCACTTAGCATTGAAGTAAAGGAGGAGAGGTAAAGGAGAGGTGCTAAAGTGTTCTTAAGAGTAATAGATCATAATTTCGCCTTTTCAGTTCATATTTTTTTCCGTCATTAGATTTGGTTCCTGATTTGAAATTATTTTCAGCTTTGGAGTACAGATTACTTTAAGCCCCATTGTATTACAGACTAGGACATGACTGTCAATCATATAACATATACAAAGTAATTGTGATCATTTGTAGCTAGGATGTTATTCAGATTTAGTTCCTGTTTTTCATCATACTCTCAGGATTTTATCTGTCTTCTTTTAATGAAGTATTTTTTCTCACTATTGACAACTTTCTAAAAAATTCTAGGGACATTTTGGCATTGATAGCCTTCGATGTCCAGTATGTGGCATATTTGCTTATTCCAATGCTACTCCATTATTGAAAAGGTTTTATTTTGTTGCTCTATATGTTATAGTTTATAGTCTTAATGAATTTTTTATTGGCTCAGCTTGTGTGACCAGATGTTTTATAGATAGACTGAAGCTCAACAACCATACATGGAAGTGGTGCAACTGATTGATGCCCTGTTACATGACATAAAGTATGTGCATGATGATGCTCTTGCATGGTTGGGAAATTATAGCAAGCTTGTACTCTGTCTTTTGTTTTTATATGTTAAAACATTTGACATAATTTCATTGAAAGTTATTCAGAGAATGTAAAACAGGTAAAGGAATTAAAAGAAAGTAATTTAGAAAAGTAGATTATCTGACACCCTTTCATTGACATGAATTGTATGAAGAAATGAGTCTTTTTTGAGATGGTGCATTCTTTAAATCCACACCTAGACAAATGTTCAATTCCAAAATGTGATCAGTAACGTCTTCAGAATTAGTCATTAGTTCTTAGTGTTCTGCAATCATCTGCAGCCTATGAAAGGGTTTTGTGGCATTGTCATTAAATCTAATATATATCATTACCAGTGGCAGAAGCCCATCAGGCAATAAGTTGTAACTTGACTTTAGAAGGCAGTGTGGCATCCAGTACTGTATCTATTTCTCACTGATTTTTAAAAGAAGTTTTCATTATATCGGCAGAGATCATCAGAGACCATATCTATCTCTTAAATATTTACTGCTCTTTTTCTTTGGACATCTTTGTTTGGCTTGCTCTTTGGGATGGATAGCCCTTAAAACAAGTATGTGAACAAAATATGGTTTTATTCTTTGGCAGTTTACTTCACTGGCATATTGAACAAGTTTAGAAACTTTCCAAATACCTTACCTATACTTTTCTACTAGTGACAAAACCACCCCTTTATCTGAAATGAAATTCAGTGGATTAAAATGCAAAGGCAAGCAGCATTTTTTTCTCCAAAATGCTGTTCCTTTGCACAATTATTACTTAAAACTGCCTTCTTATAGCCATAATAGTATCTGGCAGATATTTTGCAAGACTGAAGTTCCTTGTGTTTTACTACTTGCCACAGGACATATAAACAAAATGTCCCTTAGGTCACTTTCCTACTTCCCTAGTATTTGCACACTTTCAAGTCAAGCAGCCTATTTTTCTTTCTGTCCTTTTCCTTTAGGCTCCTGTCTACTCAGAAAAAGAGCCAACCTTTGCATGTCCCTGCGAAAAATGTGAAAAAGAATCCTTTTTGAGAGAGAGGAAAGACCTTTAAAAACTAAAATGGAATGTGTGTACCCTGTGGGGAAAAGTGTAAAGGTGATTCCATTTCAAGTTTTCCAAATCAAGGAGATCATGTAGTGAAACTTACTAGAACACTTACACTCTTACTGTAGAAAGAGCTCAGCCAAGCAGGGCTATGGTCATTTATTCGAGACCCATTCAGTATTGCAGCCTATAAACAATTCTTTGTAGCTGAATTCACCCATTTAGTAAATACATTTGCTCTGTCTAAGTGGTGAAATCTTTGTTTGGATGAGAACTCTTTGGCTCCTCTCCACCGGGTTGTGCTGCAAATTAGTGTCCTACCTTCAGACATGTATAAAGGTTCTCAAAGGAGATCATATATCTTCAAATACAACATAGAGTGAAAGGTACTGTAGTTGAGTCCAATTGCTTTCATTGCTGTTTAGGATGCAAACTGATACTTTGAAAGGTTTACAAAATACTGCATGCTACGAAGTACTGTTTGTTTGTCTTTTCTTTTTACACTTCAAAAAAATGAGACATGTAGCATGAGATTTCAAGGAGAGGAAGGGAATGACCAAGAGCTTTACCAGTATCATATATTTTTGAAAGCACTCATAGATAAGAACACTGAATTACCTTAAAAGTAGACAATACTTTATACTCTAGGGAAAGAATAAATGAGTCCCTAGCAATCTGACATACCTAAATTCATTCTTGATCTCAATTATATCCATTAGGCTATCCATGAAAGAGTAAAGAAGATGCAACAGTAAGACAGTTGAGATTTTTTTTTTCATACCATCTGGAGCATGCTCATCCTCCTCTCAAAAATCTGTTGCTAGATAGAGCCAAATTCTCACACATCAGTGAAAACTAAAGTCTAGCAGAACTAAAATCAAATTATGCTTCTTGGAAACGAGAATGAGATCACTGAATGCCATGAAGTGCAGGCCTAGTTAATTAAGATGGTGGAACAAGCAGGATCCAAGCCTTGTTTATCAACATTTCCTTATAAATGTTAAGCAGACTTCTACATGTCTAGAACTCAGGCTCGTATTTATATATCCTGGTCAGATAATACCTTATTTAAAAGTACTGTTTCTATGGGAAAACAATGCAGAGTGCAGGCCTGTATTACTATTTGGAACACAATCACAGAAAATAATTCTTAGGTGATTACGTTACATTTCAGTTTTTAGTCTTAGTTTTTAGTGTTTATTCGTGACTGATTTTTATGTATTTCGTCTTCTTACAGCATTATCCTGTTGCTAAGGTTGTTCCTTTTTCTCAGGATTTATCCCTAATTGGAGACATAGAGTTGTAATATTCCCTCTCGACTTCCATTTTGCGTAGTTAGATAAGCCAACCTACTTTTGTAATACTTTTTAGTGAAATTCTCCATTTTCTTAGACATTCCAGTAGGTCTTTATGACTTTTTTTTGAAGGTGACTCAAAGAATACAAGGTAGTCTAAAAGAAGTCTTAAAGTGCATAGTACAGTGTTACCAATGCTTCTTTCTGTTGCCAGAAGTAACTTTCTGATTAGTCCTAGAACCATGATTGTCTTTCATATCTGGGAACTCTCAATTTTGGCTGATTAACATGAATCATTCTGGACTGCACATTCCTGTGTTTAGTTTCTGCCAGACACTATATAACTTTATAAAACAACACCTGCACAACCAAGTTTTATGACTAAGATGAGAAAAGCTAAAATTTAAAGATTCAGCTCAGGTTGGTTGTAAAATCAGAGGTTTGGATTTTTTTTTTCTATTCCTGAGAATGGATGCCATAAGTCCTCATTTTGGTATCTTTAGGATTCAAGGTCCTCTGTAACTGAAAGAACAATTTAAACTTATTTAAAAAATTATGTGTTTGCTTTTTAAATGAGAAAGGTGAGATTCCTTCTTTTTTTTCTTTTTTCCTGCTAAATACATAGATCATCTAAGTAATATTTAACTTGCATGATCTTTTTTTTTAGAAGCTGTGAATCCATCATCTAAGAGAGGGTAGAACATGGTCAACTAGACAGAACTCACCATCTGATACTTTACAAAAAATTTAGTGACAAATGACAATAAATTTATTGGATATGTTGGAAAGCTAACATACTTGGAGAAAATAGAAAAACTATTTTGGCTGTACAGTTCCCTTATAACTGTGCACCTACTCTAATGCTATAGGACTATGACATATAGTAGTAACGTAAAAGTCTGGTCCCCTGTGGCTATTAAAGAACCACCTTTATGTTTTCTTTTCCCATCCTTTGACCTTTTCAAGGTGTAAGTGAGGCCATATGGGTCAGAGATTACTGTACTTCAGTGATTTGTCTCTGACAGTGGTGAGCAACAGATGTTTAGGGGAGGAATATGAACAGCAGTGAAAGTGTAGAACAGCTCAGCTGCCAAAAAATTCAGGGACTTTTGGAGGCATTGTAATACACGGATGGTGTCTGGTAGATCTGTTCTCACATTTTGAAACAAATTTCTTATTCCATTTAGTGTTTTAGCATCCACAGACTACTACTACTACTACATGTGGATTACATAATGTCACTTTGTGAAATAAAATTTTTTCCTTTTTTCTAGTTTTGAAATCTGTAATTTCACAGTTTCATCTGGTATTTTCAGTTTTGTGAGATGCCGTGTTTTCTATTTATATTTTCCTTTTTGTACATGATTTTATGAACTGAAATTTTCTTCCATCAGCCTACAGTTTCTTTTCAACATTTCAAAGCATTATTTCTATGCTTTTGACAATTGACCACTGAAATGATATTTCAGAAAAATGATCACATTGTCTCAGGCTTTTGAGTAGATAATAGCTTATTTATGGTTTTGCATAGGTTAAATCTGCTTAGGTTTGTTTGTGCCATTTATGGTTTTTTACCATTTAGTATTATAAACCAGGTTATTATCCAAACATTATTGTAAGATCATTGTATAGCAATGTGTAATTTGATCACATGCTACATTTTTATTGAAGTATGTTGAGATTAATATTATGTGAATTAAATATCCTGATTATGCTAAATGAGAGAAGTTGCTAACACCTGAGCTGAAAAAAAGGGGTGAAATAGGATGACTTCTAAAAAATACCATCTATAATGAAATTAATGTGGTGAAATACAGCTTTAAAAATGCAAGTGAATATCTTGTGCAGGAACATAAGAAAGTGCTTTGTCTAAGTTTGAGTATGTGAGTCATCAATTAGCCTGCTCAGAATACAGTTTAGATGACACATTGTCTTTGACAGCTGAAGAATTTTTGGTCTGTTCTCATCTGTTCCATATCCTATCTCACAAATTCACAGTTCTAAAGACACGATTTACCATCCCTTAGGACAGATGTGCTGCAAGTGCTCATTCATAGCTCCTTCAGGTTAGGTGGTGCATCCTTGAGCAGAGTGCTGGACCACTTCCTATGGAATTTTAGATAATAAATAAACAGTGGTTGAGTCAAAGTATCTAGAGTCAAAGTCAGAGTAAGAAAGCATAGATATGGGGGACCCTGTACTTTCTGTGCTCTGTAGGGATTCTGCTGCACCATAGCTTTCTATTCCATTATTTGTTATTGATACTGGGTCATAGTAAAAAGACTATCTGTAAATAAAAGTCAGAGATAGTGTGTTAGTCTGCTTATACATTACTGGACTTTTATTAATTTTCTTGCAATCACACTATAAACAGAATTTGTTTTACATTGCTCTTCCTCATACATCTAAACTCCATAGTAGTGCTTAGGGATAATTTGTTAGTTATGCAGTTGTACATTATACAGAAACTTTCTTTTGCTTTAAAAAACGTTTGGATTAGAGATATTTTACTAGTTGTTCAGACGTCTATTTTTACTCTCAATGCCCTTAAACACCTATACCAACTGTCTTTGAAGGCTGTGTAATTAGCTCCCATAGGCAACTTGAGCTTTTGTTTGAAGCTTCATTTAGGAGAAAAATCCCATGTGAACCATTGTATTTTTTTTAAAATTTCATTTTCCAGACTGAGTTAAAAACTGCTATACATATAATGCTTACACAGCTAAAAGAGGTATCTCTTACCTTCTCTTGCTACTTGTCTTTTTTTCTTTTTTCCTTTGACTAATGACAGGGTCCTCACAGTTATACCTCTTATGTAAATGCGTCAAAATGGTCCTTGCTTGCTGAAGTATTATTTTTGCAAAGTAAATTTTTAGATGAGATCACACTGTAAATTAATTAGTTCATCAAGTTTTCTGCTTGGTAAGGTATTCTTGTAGCCTCTGGCTTGAATGGGCTATTCCTACATAGGAAAAGATGGCTTTAGATGAAAAGTATAATTATTTTTTTTTCTTTTACCTTTTGGTTGCAGAGTAATTTTTTTTTTTTTACTTGGCAATTCCCACTATAAAGGATAAAAGATATTAAGCATATTTTAGGAAGACATTTTACTTTCTACACATTATTTTTGAAAACTGAATGGTTGAATAGGCTTTCTATGTAGGACACAAGTATGCTAATATTATTGTAACAGAATATAGAATGTAGCAAAGCATAATATTGCATACAGTATGATATTCCATTACCAAAAAAGTGAGGATTATTCCATGATGGTATAAAAAGAGGAATTTTAGTCAAGTTTTTAGTGTTTGGGGTTTTTTCCTTCTGTAAATTGCTTAAGAATGAATTAACACAGCAACTTGAACGAACAAAATGTAAATGCTAAAATTTTAGCTGAAGCTGATGTTATTTTGAGATGAATAGCTGACTAAGGTTGCAGTGAACTGTAAAAGCACAATTGAGAATGCCAAGAATGATCAGAATGCAAAATATTTCAGATTTCATTATACTGTAACTACAAGGTTTTTTTATTTGAAGTGCCTAGATTATTTGTCCAGGTAATCTGGATATACTGTATTTAAATTAGACTGTACATTACTGAAACATCCTTTTGTTTCTGAACAAAATTGAACTGTATTACCAGAATGTTCATGTAATATATTTGAAATTTACCATTGAGTCATGTATCTGTTCCCAGTAAATAACTTAAGAACCATTGTACACGCTGCAAGTGCTACTAGAAATTGAGCCTTCATTTGTCTTTAAGAAATAATATGCTCTTAAAATATTCTTATTCCTTTTTTAGTGTTATTATAAAAGCCTTTAGTTTCCAGTAGTTTTATATAATTTTGACACTAGGTCCATTTTTTTCTTTTTTACTTTTTTCTTTAATGGGCTCTAAATGTATATTATTCTAGCTTCTGCAGGTTTCTATGATGGAGGTTAAAAATTACAGTTCTCTGTTTTGATCTTAGCATTAAAATGAACTACTATGGAGATATAATTTTCATTTTGGCTTTAGAATCCCATAAAAATGTGAACTACCTGTGAGATAATTTTTTTTTTTTTTTACTGTCAAAACAAATAATATTGGGTTATATTTTGATTGAGGATGAGGAAAGTAATGTTTATCTAAACTGTTTCACAGCTTTCTGAATATTTGCACTTCTAATCTTATACCTGCTGGGTGCAAAATTAGCTGCTTACATAACTTCCCATTTTATCTTTCAAAATCTAAAAACAATTTTCAAATTTGGATTCAAAGGTCTTTGTAAGAATGCAAGCTTCCATGTAGTCCTTTTGGAACTAGACTAGTACCATGATTTCCCAGTGTGAGAGTGTGTTGAAACTGGGGAAGAAGGTGCTGCAGTTTGATTGAAGGGTGAAAAGTAAGTTGAAGTTTAAAAATTTAAAAACCATGATCAAAGTGATTTGACTTGATGTACATTAGATGATACAAAATTTTCCTTAGTAAATTTTCAAGGTATTTCCTCTTACTAAATAACTTGAATAAAGAGGAAAAAAAAAAGATGGTTGGGGTTGCTTATTAAGGAGGAGATACAGTAAATTAGATTTTTATACAGCTGTGAGTGTTATTTGTTACAATCTCAGCAGACAACAGTTATAGGTGGCAACTCAAAAATGGTTCCTTAATAGCCATGTGTGGCTTTCAAGTGTACACTTAAGCTTTGGTTGTTTAGGAGAGATGCTTTTCTTGTCTCCTCAGCTGAGAATGTCTTAGTCAGGAAATGTAGGAGTCTAGATCTCAGAGTAAAACAATGCTGACTCTATTGAAATGGAATTAACTCATATAAGAACCTCTTCTTCTCCCCTGCACTGTTTAACTATGTATGTTTTGCATAGCCCTGCATTTTGACCTTGTGAACATGAGCCAGTTGGTCTCCCAGCTCACATTGATGCTTAAAATGAGTAAAATACCTTAATGAAGGGATCCAAGTTCAGACCCTGCTAGGGAATGGGGTTTTCAAGACTGACTGCAAAAGTTCCCTACTCAATTCAGTTGGTACTGAACAATGTCTGAATGTCTCTCAGAAAAAGAATGAATATATATTTCACGAGCACTTAAGAAAATTGTTATACTTACCAGCATTTGAAAAGAGCTTTTCTGAATTGGCTGGAACTGTACTGTTGGATTGGTTTTATATTTGGGATAATAATATAGTACTCCAACAAACTATTTAAAAACACATATTGGCAGGAAAATTGCACATCTAAAAGCATTATCTAAAACCATTGACTATTAAAGGTTATTTCTTTGTTTTTCTTTGGCAGGTCAGTCTAACACAACAGACTGCAGAAATGTCTTCCCTACTAAACAAAAATTTTGAATTCCCTTTAAAATTTGACGCAATAGACTTCACTTAATTTTATCTAAACTGCTATCAAGAAATTCTCATAGTAATATGGGTTGATTCATGAGGCATTGATACACCTTAGGAATATGCATTTTTCTAGTATTCAAGGCAATGTGGGCTCACAGCCCACAAAGGCAGTCCTGTCCTGGCCTGCTTCAAAAAAGAGAATGCTCCAGGGAGAATTTACAGCACTCTCCAGTACTTAAAGCACAAGAAAGATGGAGAGGGACTCTTTATCAGAAAGTATAGTAATAGTGAGAGGCAATGGTTTTAAACTGAAAGAGGGTAGATTAGGATAAAACAAAAGGAAAAGAAAAATTATGGGGAGGGTGCTGAGGCAGTGGCACAGGTTGTCCAGAGTTTTGGATACCCCATCCCTGGATATGTTCAAGGCCAGGCTGAATGAGACTCTGAGCAGCCTGGTCTAGTGGAGGATGTCTATGACCCTATGATTCAGTTTCTATGTTATTTAAAGCTCTGTAACCTATATAGAATACTAATTTTGATAAAATAAAATGAAATTGTTTTTATATTTGTAGGTAGACCCTGGAGATACTCATAATTCAGGGTTAGAAACTGAAAAATTGACTGAATCATATGAAATAATTTTATTAAATATCAACTCAAAAATCAGAACCCTCCAGAAACACTATTGATTAAGTAATCAGTGCTCCATTTCTTTTCGGTTTACAAAACATCTTTAGGCTTAGGGCCTTTTCCCAGTAAAGTTTTATGAAATTTTGATTAAAATGTATAAAAGGATATTTGCCTCTTCAGAAATTATGAACTCTTGTTAATATGAACTAAAAAGATATATTTTAAATTTAAAAACTGTTGCTCAAGGTACATCAATCCTGTAACAAATGTTTTATTAGTCCTTTGTTGTTTCCTGACATTTAAATTATTCTGTGAAACCACTTTTGAAATAAATTCAAAGCTCTCTGGGTATTTTGCGAAAGTTCTTTCATACTGTTTTGGAGAATAAGCCAAAACCAGCTGAGGCATTATCAATGAGAAAGGCCTTGCTTTCAGATCCTGCTTTAAACCTAGTGAGGTCTCAGTCAATTCTCTTCTTGTCTCAAAGTTCACATTGGACATTTGGAGGGCAATGTTGTCATCCTGGCTGTCAGTTATTCAGAGAGAAAAGAGCATTCATGCCAGATGGCCTCATCCTTTTTATCAGCTATGTAACGGTGATAGACAGCATGTGAGTTGGGCAGCAAGAAGAGAAACAAGACAGAAGCAAGAAATATAGATGTCAAACATATACTTTAAATCTTTTTTTCTTTTAGAACAATGGAATTGATGCTAATACAGGACAGGTGTCCTTTGCAGCTCAAAAAGCAACATACATGTTAATTCTGGGCTTTGCAACATAAAAAGGGGCAACACTGGGATAATAGTAATGCAAAAATACACTATATTTTCCTCAGCTTTAATTCATGTTCTACAAGAGATTTTATGGTTTTCTAACATTCAGCTTGAAAGATTTCAGAGAAATATCAAAGAATGAAAAAGAGAAGGCTCTGGGGAGACCTGATTGCAGCCTTCAATATATAAATGGACTTAAAAGAAATATGGAGAAAGACTTTTTTTCAGGGCTTGCAGTGACAAGAGGCAATGGTTTTAAATCTAAAAAGGGTAGATTGGACTAAAGGAAAAAAAATTATGAAGGTGATTAGACACTGGAACAGGCTGAACAGAGAAGTTGTGGATGTCTCTAGAAGTGTTCAAGGCCAGGCTGGGTGGGGCCTTGAGCAACCTGCTCTAATGGAAGGTGTCCCTGCTTATGGCAGGGGGATAGGAACTAGAAGGTCTTTAAGATCTCAGAATCTCTTCTTAACCAAACATTTCCATTATCCTTTGAAATGTTCCCTTTTCTAATACTAAATAACTTGCTTATGCAATTTTTGTTTCTCAGTGAAAACACCATCAAAAGGAGACTAAGATGCATAGAGGTTCTATTAAACAAATTATTTTAATATTGTTTAATTTCATGTCATGACAAGTCATATAATCATTGGCAGAGTAATAAAAGTAGACTCTTAAACAGCATCCAGTTAAGGTATGGCTACATAGTAGTATGATCTAAAACTTGTTTAGTTTTAGATCAATATGCCATTCATCTCAATTCATGATGCAGAAGCTGGATCACACGTACTCCACCTACATAGTTGGAAAATTAAGGATAGGATTTTTTTTTTCCTTGTACTCTGATCCTAATAAAACCTGCTTTTCTTATAAACTTATTATGCTTAGAGCATGGCTTTTTTTTTTTTTTTTTGGTTTTTGTTTTGGTTTGGTTTGGTTTTGGTTTTTTTTGGATAGTGTAGTGCTTTTGGCTTCAGTTTGGATTAATCTCTTTTGACTTCATAAGTCTACAGTGTAGAAGTCTGTACCTTAGTTGACTAGTCTTCCTTTAGATTAAAAGGAGATAAATAAACAGTTCTAGGGAAAAATTCATCTCTTTCCCTAAAAGAGATGATTAGATTCTGTAAGTGCTAGAATGTTTCTAGTTAGTTTAAAGGACTGACTGATGACTTAAGGGGCTTGCTCTAGAGTGCCTAAACTATTGTTTTTTTCCAACAAGGTGAAATCACCTAGTCCCTTGAGTCTGTCGATTGTTTGTTCCCTTTGTTTTATAATTTTTTTTCATTATTTTTAATGTAAAAAAGGCACAGGTTCTATTGAAAACAACATTGCTAATGTTTTTAGGGTACTTTTCTTCTGGATTTACAATTGAGTCTTAGTGATGACAATTTCTAGTTTAAACATCATAACATGTAAAGTTCAGTATCCGGCGAAAGTTTCAGTTTCATTTAGAAGTTTTGGAAACTGCCTATGTAAGTCAATGATTGTTCTATTTTTTCCCCCCCACAAAAAGTCATCCAAAAGAGGTGTAGATATCAGTTCTTAGCCATGACAACTGTGGTAGTTCATTTGGACTTAACACAATGTGATACCATGCAACAGGTTCATAAAATAACTTCAGCTTGAAGATGGTCTCCCTTGGCTGTCTTTATAGTCCATAGAAAGGGTCTCAAGGGGATCATTCAGAGAACCTAAAGTTAGTTTTCTGTTCTGAATTTCCCATTAGAATCTTCTGCCTCCCTCCCCACTGAGTAGATTCCCATGTCTGACTTAGAGTGTTTGAATATCCCCACGTAAATGCACGGAGGACTGTAGTGCTCTGGAAGCACGTATGGGTCACTGTACACCCATTAAGGTGTTTGCTGGAAATTAAGGTTCTTGTCCCATATTGTACAGAGGAAGTTAACCACAGGCTATTTTCTTTGCATCTTTAAAAGCAATATCACACTGTAGCTTGTCAGATGGAGTAAAATCTGTTAATTCCAGGGTGAAATATACTATATTTAATTTTTATTTTAAGATACAGAATGATAGGGTTTTGTGTTCATGTGTTATTTAGTTTTCTGGTTCTCATGTTTTCTATATATGCTGAGTTTCAGGTAGGAGTTTTCAACTACATGTACATGCACTCATTATGTGACAGATCAGGTTTTATTGCTATTGAACACAGCAAAAATATATTTATTCAATGGAATTGATTCTGTCTTGATATTATCTTTATACAGTCTTGATAATGTTAGCCATAGTATTTATTCATTTTTAATAGATAAACGTGATTTACTAAAATACCATTATATAGGTACCTCAAAGTAAAAGAAAACATATAATCCCTATGTATTTCTGAACTCATTTGGTAGTAAAATAGAAATTAAATTGTTTAAAACTGATAGAGATAACAGAGTTAATGCAACATAAGACTCAATGAGCAAAATGGATCCAGAAAATCACTCTTTGTTAGCAATATTGAAATTTAATGTACCTTTGACAGCAATAGCTTTATGTTCAAGTTTATTTTTTTAGTGAATTGGAGAAGAAAGGTTTTGTTTGTGACTAACCCTTTCATCACACTGATGATAAAGGTTTATGAAACTCTGAGTTATAAGCTTTTAATGATGTTTCCCTGTAGTTATTTTTAAAAAAGCTTACGGAAGCAAATTCAACATTTTCCCCCTTCTTAATTCTTTTGTTTTGGGAAGGAGCTCTGTCTAGAATAAAACACTGTGAATCACTGGCTCATTTTGTATTTTGAGGGCAGGGATTTTTTTGTTTGTGTGTTTGGCAGTTTTTTGGTTTTGTGTGTTTGTTTTTTATTATTATAGTGCATTATTTTAAAGGAGTATGAACACGCTGGGACTTGAATCTTTACTTTCTGGACTGAATTGTAGGTTTTCTTACAATACTTCTCTCTGGGGTTAATATGAACATTTGTGGGATAGTATTCCTTTACAAAGGCTTATAGGTATGCTGCTCATTTTGGCAGAATTGTATGAGTCATTTTTAGATGGACTTGGAGCATCAAGATTCTGCATATCAGGTTACTGTTTGTGAGTCAGCAAAAATGAGTTGCTGATGACCTGTCATTTGCCAAAGAAAGCGGATGTCAATACCTGTGGTTCCCGGAGGCATCCTGTGCCAGTGGAGCCATGGTGCTTCCTCCCTCCTCACCACTGAGGTGTCTCCCAGCTGGATTCTGCAGTGGCCCCAGCTGCAGGACCACACATCGCCCTCTCCATCCTCGTAGGGAGTAGGGTGTGACCAGGCAGGTACAGCCCCAACAAATACTGATGGCCTTAAGGTTACATGTTGGGTGCCTGAGGTGTCTGTGCATCAAAGTGATTCATCTCACAGACCTCCAATTACTGTAAGGTAAGGAATTATTCACTCTTTTTTTTTTTCTCTTCCCATGATTATTGCTACAAACAGGCAAACTGATTAAGGTCTCTATGTATGCTTTAAAGGGCTTATCTGAGAAAGTGATGACTGCAAAAGCTATCTGTAAGAACAAATTTTGAATTGGTTTCTTTTAGCCTTCAGTTGTAAGAATAAGCTACCAAAAAGTCTGCCTCTTCCCGTGAAATTTTTATATATCTCCGTGATCTGCAGTGACTAAACCATGAGTAGATAAATGAAATATTTATTGCATACACAGGTGGAAGAACTAAGTATGCTTTCAAATATCCAGAGCTGTTGCATAATATCTGGTGATTCACAGAAGAATAAAGATAATAGTTTTCAAAAGATTTCAGTCTCCTTTTGAGGTTTTAAATTCTGTGGTCATCTTATATTTTTTGATATCATGCTTCTGAATTAGTTACCCAGTACCTTAATTATTGTAGATATTTTTTTCTCTTTTGGTGTCTGCACTTTGGAAAATAAATAAAAAGCAGATTGCTTATGTGTTACTTTATATTTTCCTGATGATTCTGTTTTCACTGGCTTTCTCTGACAATTCTGCTGAAAATTTCCATGTTTGTCCAGGGCACTGAATTCTTTCAGAAAGCCATCTCTGACTAGATTCTTCTGTTGTTTCTACTCCAGTTAATTACATTTCTTAAACATAGCCACTGACACACATCACTTTTAGGGTTTATTCAGTAGACCGCGTAGCATATTTTGAATTGCTTAGCTATGTGCTATTATTAAAAGAGACTGTAAAGAACATGTCTTTGTAATACTAGTGTGCAGTTACATTTTATGTATTCAGTGACCCAGTATTTTGTAGCATTTCATATGAGCCATAAGAGAAAATGAACAAAGTCTAAATGCATGAGTCATTATTTGCTGAAGGCATCTTGTATTCTCATTTTTATTGTGCCCCTCAGAGTGAACATGTATGTGTTTTGTTTTGCAGGGATTGAAGGTTTTTCTAGTGAATATCAGAATAAATGTGCAGTTCTCTCCTTTTGCTGTTCTTTCAACCGGAAAGTACAATGCAGCCCCAGCATGTACTCTCCAGTATGAAAAGTATAGAGTTTTAGAGAATACTGACTAAATAATATGGTGATTTTTAAAAACTGTCTCTGTCTGGAAAAAATCCTAACCCTTTAAACGTTCAAGAAATACATACATTAGCAGAATAGAAAACCACCTTGACACTAAGCCAGTTACTTTATATAATTATCTCATTTTATAATTAATACTAGGGAAAGAGAGGTAAAAGTAGTTAAATACTTAATTCCAGAGAGGTGGAAATTTTAATAAAATATTAATGCATTTATTGTAAAAAATAACCTTGGTTCTGAATACTAGAAAAATATAATTTACTTGTATTTTGGTGTATTTTCTGTTCTAAGCTGATAATAAAAAAGCGGTCCAACCTCATTGTCTTGGAAGCAAGGATGTCTATGGATTTAAAAAAATGTGATGTGTAGAAACCTCAAATTAATGAATTCACTGAAGTGTGATTTTCAAGGGAGAAAATACATGTAAAAATTTCCAAGGCTTTCTTACTCTGAGGAGCATACTTCAGGGGCATATTGAACTTTGATAATTGAGAAATTTCCATATAAATGTCTTTGGAAAAGTGACAAATGTAGGTGCAATACTCCAAAGTAGATAAGGAAGCATCTCTCCCTCTCACATTTTTGACCCAGAAGTAATTTTATATCCTGCATAATGTCCCCATTAGATCCTGAGAAGAAAAACAGCAGCAGTTTTAACTACAACAGCACAACATGTTTCATTTTACCATCATTTGTTTCAAAAATGTTTTACAAGCACTGGTAAATTGTTTTCCATTTCAGAAGTAATGTGATCTGAGATTTAAGAAAAAAGATTTGAATTCTAAAGACATTTACTTGCCATGTTTGGTTTTGTGTTTGCTATGAAAACATAACAGAAATATCTGTTTTACTCATCAGAGTGTGGTAAAATAGCGATACTATGATTTATATAAAAGTATAAATCTTAATCTATATAAAGTGGTACAGAGAGTTCATAAGCATGCACTTATTGAATGCTTTGATGTTAGCTGTTTAAAGCCCTGAGAACTGGTTTACAGGGAAACTGTCTGATAGAATTGTCAACACTCTACTGGTTAAAAGATTTGAAACTTTATTAAACTTATGACGTGACTGCCCACTGTCTCAGCCAGCTTTCCTCACACTGACAGATGACTGGATTTTCTTTAAAAATTGGCAATATTTGTTAGTCGTGCCTGGAATTACAGTTAAAGTTATGTCTGCTTGGACATCTTTGGCTTTCTAAAAGTGAGGTTTCCCACCAATACTTACTTGTAACCACTTAAAGGCTGAAGTTATCTATATAAAGAATTTTTTTTCTCCTGACATTCTGTTTTTCATCAGAAAATCTAACCTGGTATGAGATTTTTTTTTCTTTGGTAGATTATTTTTCCAGATTTAGAGGGCTTGGATTTCTTTAGAGGATGCCACATTATTGTTAATAGTGATATCAATAGGAGATGATCACATATGACAAACGTCAGATTATACTTTGTTATAAATGCATCATTTTGAATTTCAACCAATACTTTCATTTTGTCTTATTTTTATCACAACAACAGGAAGGAGCCAGTGAAAAGTTTTAGTAAAGTCAACTACGATAAACAATCCAATGATACATTGGAATAATTATTTCCTGTTGTCATTTCTCCTTTTGTAAAAATCATGTCTTAAATATTGTTGAAATATCTTGAATTCCCTGGATGTGACTGAGTAAGTGAGCTCCATTTCATAACTTACATTTTAGACAGGCTTTGAAACTTACTGGCTGCTGATAGTTATCCTGACTGGATAACTTTTGTGTTATTAGCCACCACTGCAATATGTGTGACAGGAACATCAGCTTTCAAGGAATAGGTGACTAATTCTTCAAAGATGAGACAATGTATGTTCTGCAGTCACAGACAATTGCTAGTGATACTAGAGTAGTTTTTACTCTTTAGTATAATAAAGTCTTAAAAATTTGTTAAAACAGTAGTCTGGATAAATGGAAGATTTTTGTTTCAGTCACTCACAATTTAGATAATTTTCCTATACTGAATATTCACAAAGAATGTTCAGAGTTATTAATGTTTTTCTACATTAAAATTTACTTTGAGAGAAAAAAATGGTCAATAGTCAGGACTTATTTTTTTAAGAAACATTTATTTTAAACAGTTTTTAACATAGATTTCTGAAGTTCAGAGTGCTATTTGGCTGGGTGTTATGGACAAGCTATAAAGAGCTTTAAAATCCCCTAGAGCAGCATTTCTACCGAGATAAAAGTAATAAGAGAAAAACAGATTTTCTGGTGAAGATTATCTCTGTTACAGTAATGGTTTTGGGAAAAGTCATGAAATATGGACTGAGATGTTAGACATTTTTGAGAATCTCAGACTGCTTGCTGTAGTAAATTTGTTGATATCAGAACCATTTTATAGGCTTCCAAAGTAATGAAGAGAATGTAATTTATGGTAGGTGCAGATTATGCTGCACATGCTCTTTGGCTTATCTTCCTATTTCTTTTTCTACAGCTTTCTTTTTGAAGTTGTGCGGATGTATTCTTCCCTCTTTCTTCTGTCTCCCCATTTCTTCTTGTGCTGAAGGCATTGAGGAGTAGTCTGTGGTCACATTCTGACTGCAGAGTAGCTTTTTTTTGTGAAGATTAAATCATATATCCTTCTTATACTTTGCATTTTCCATCTAAATTCCAAATAAAGGTTTTATATTTGCCATGGACTTCATTTTGATCCATTACTGAAGTAACAAATTCAGAAGAATGAAGTGTTTCTTCTAGTCAGAGTATGTGTATGTGTTGGTGTTATATGCATCTTGGTTTCCATACAAGAGAATATGGGCAATGAGCATTGAAACTTCCTCACACAGTTGCAGCACTGGAGGCTTTGCTTAAGTGTTGTGATTTCACCTGAATTGTGTTCATGGCTAGGAACCACTCTGCACAATATTGCATAAGAATGGTGAAAATACTATGTTAAATAATTTTACCTGTAAAAGTAATTGTTAGGAATTGGAGAGTAATTGTACCATTATTCCTCAGTGTACTACTTACTGTAAGAAAATCACACAGGTCACCTCAAGCCAAGAATTCTGGGAGTTTTCTAATTTAAATTGCTGATTTCGATCTTTCTATTTGCTTATTATCCACTTCTTATATCAGTGTGTTTCAGTTTTATCCCCCATGATGATGCTGAATCATTGCTTGGGAAAAGCCTGCATAGTCCTCTTCATATGGAGAGATACAATTCAATCCAATGCCTGTGTTTTGTTGCCTACCTAAGAATGGGGTGTCATAAAAAATAATACAGAAAAATAGTATGATTTGTCAGAAAAAGGGTCTGATGATAAATGCTTTAAAAATATACTTTATTGGGAGGCCTGATTTGCAAACATGTTCTCTGATGGAAGAGATGTGATTCACAGCACTGCATCTGAAAGCTAAATGCCTCTTCTTAAAAAATGGTGTAAGATTATAGAGGTCCTGGATCCCTTCTGTTGGCAATGCTGTGGTTTAAGTAAGGCCACAAGATACTTTGATGGCAAAGAACAGGAATACATGTGGATTCAGAAAGACTAACTAAAATATGAAAAATATATCTATGTAACGTGTATTTCTTTTAATTGTCTCTTTTGCCACCTGGTATTAAGTGCCTCAGTATGCCAGTCAACTAGTTGGGTGTAAGAAGAATGGGAAAGTTTAAAAAATGCATGAGCAGAAAACAAGTTTTACAATAATATGTGTGTGCAGGTTGTGTTGCTGGAAGAAACCTATGTTTGGGTCTGGGACACCAAAACAAATGAACTTCTGCATTAGAATATTTGGAGTATTTACGTCTTGGTGTGCTACATGAAACTAGCATAATTACTGTTAGACAGCAGGTAGCTTGACAGCAGAGGGGATCAGGAAAGGAAATCAAGTCTGAGTTGAAGCTCCCTTTAATAGTCAACAAGCTTAAGAAAGAAGTCCAGAGGATTAATTGTCGCTTGATCTTTGGATGTAATATATATTAAAAACCCCCTCTTCAGCTGGCACTTGAGCTCAGTCATGGAATCATGGAAAACGCTGCTTTTTCACATATCCTCATCAAAATCACTTGTTGTTATTCACTCCTGACCACTCATGTGAGCATTTTTGTAGGGGTTCCTAGTGCTGATATACTTATCCTAACTTTACTCATGCAGTTGTTCCCATTTTTAATAAGATAATCGCCACAGAGACATTTTCAGGCACCTGCAAGCTTGCCATAAACAGTGAAATATGGAGACTTGTACTCCTTCTTGTTAAACACTCTCTAGACGATTTACTGAAAATTAAAGAGTTTGTGAGTATACATCATAAGGCCCTTTGTGATCTTGAATTCTTAATCTTGGTCACCTCCATATTTTTTGAGAGACAAAGTGAGCAGTTGTTTTTGTGTGTGGGTGTGTGGTTTGTTTGGTTTTTTCTTTAAGGTGAGGGGTAATTTATTATTGTCTTGTTGCTAGTCTCAGGCTGATTAGGACATAGGTTTCTCAGTTAACGCCCTCCTTTCCTTTGAGTTCATAGACAAGAAGGTGCCATTGGCAAGGAATGCTGTCCCGTTCCAGACCAGAAGATTCTTTGGGGCAATATCCATTCCAAGAGGGAAGAATAAGGGACAAATAATTTCTAATCATATAAAGCCTAAAAATTATATTTGAAAACTTGGGAGTGAGAATGATAAGGAACATTTGAAAGCAAGAATATTTCTGAGCATGTGTTAAGGCAACTAAATAAAAGGGTATCATGATTTGTTCCTGCACAGGAACTTAGCCTGTACTTACACCGAGCGAATTATAGCTTCCGTAAAATGTACAACACCCCTTCTTGTTTCTAACAGGCATTCTTATTACAGAGGATGAAGTGACAGAAACTTAGATTAGAAATATCCTGGTTTACATTATTTGTCCATCTTTCCTAGCACTGTTTGTTTTGTTTTGTTTTGTTTTAATTTTTTCTTTTATTTCTTTAGGCAGTATTTGCAAAGCTGTAATCTCAATTTACAGTTTTGGGGTTTTTTTTTCGAATTGCTATTAATCACAATTTTGTTATCTCTTTGAGTACAACTTCCTTAGATTAAGAATTTACCTTGATGAAATGCTGATTGCACGACCTACACTTTCTATATAAATTAATTAATGCAAGGATTTTAGTCCACTTCACTGAAATGCATATGCCTATGTTTGTTTGTATCTCCCCTCTATTCTCAAGATAATAGCAGTTCCCAGTCCAGGTTCTTGCAGTATTTATAGTCTCCTACGGTAGTCTCTCTGTTTGTACCTAATTTGCTTAAAATGCCAAGCATCTCACTGTCTCTATTAAAATCTTTCATAATTTTATTTTATGTTATGAATAAATTATCTTTGATAATCTGAAACTAAATTTTCAAATCCAGGTTCTTGTACAAGTTAAAGGCTCTTTTTTAAATCCAGAATTTTTGAACAAAAAATTACCCTTTGCAGTCAGTGAGACAACATGACCCTTCCAACATTAAGTTGACCTGACCTGAAAATGTTGAGAAAGAGAGAAAAAAGAATTTTGCATTAAGGATGAATTACATGATTGCCAACTTTTGCCAGCCCTGCAAAGTCCTCAAGTGTTTTTCTGGACCAGTCTTTGCCTATGAGTCTCAATCTTTGATGATTCTTGACAAAGATTGTTCATGATGTCTGGCAAAATGTTGAATATCTTGGCTATGAATGAGTTTTTCATATTATGTTTCTGTCTTGCAGAAATGTGTGTTATTCCTAATGACTTTAGAAGTTTGACTTTTTTCTCATATATCAGTGTAAAAAATTTCCACTTGACATTACCTTAATGTTGAAGCAGTCTGTGACTCTACCTTGGCACTTGTCTCTGCAGGTCTCTGGGTGTGTCACAATGGGAGGAACAATCCTCTCCCAGCTAGTGCTGGTGCAATGTAACTTTGTTGTACGTAATTTATGGCCTGGTGGAACAGACATCACAAGGCCCAGGTGCAAGTGCAGAATGAACAATTAGCAAGGCAAGGCACTCTTACATCATAAAGCATGAATAAAATGCTTTCCTCGTAGCTTAAATGAATGAGGAAGAGAAAATAAGTCATAATGTTCCTCTATTTTTGAAATGAAATTTATGTTTTAATGTATTTTTATAACATGGAATGCCCTTTTGAAGTCATAGGTAAAGTTTCTACTTTCAGTTAAACCAATCAACTATCTCTTATAGTTTTTCTAAAGTGAAAATTTTCCTCATATGCCAAGTATTTTGATAATATTTGTCAAATGCTAGCTAGAGAATGCTTCTTTATCATTACTGTCAGCTTTCAGCCTTCACTGTATTGATCAGGAACTGCACCTGACTTGTCCATTCACAGAGTGTTTCTAATCTGTTATTGAAGATATTGATACTAGTGAAAAAAAGCAAAAAAGGACGAAAGAAGTGATGTCCATAGCCTCTACACCAATAATATCTTTTGGTCCACTTTTCAAAAAACATGACCTTAAAAACCCTTTTCTTTTCTATGAAGTATTGATGATGATAATTCTCTTAAGAATTTTTCTGTATTTTAAGTGTTTTTTATCTGCTGCAAGAATTTTCTAACAGGGCTATAATTATCCACTTCCTTTTCTTCTCTGCCTCTCCCTCCACCCTCTGCCCCAAATTTTGATGTATTTAGGAATCAAACTCAAAATTCCAACAGAGTAGCTTTGGTTTTTCTCACCTTGCTACAGGACTTGCAGCAGTAGGGAAATGGCCAGCCAGTGGAAAGGCAATAGTTCTTCAGGTTGTGCTTTTAATAGCATATCATCCATATAAACCAAAATAATCTAATCCATTGCTTTGGGAAATATCTCCCTAATGATGAGGGTAAATGAGCTTGGTGCCACTGTAAGGCCATATATAAGGAATTTAATTTGATTTTTTTTTTCCTTCTTAGCAAAGTTTTATTTCTATCCAGCATTAATCTCATTTCTGTAAAAGCATCCAGGAGGAAGGAAATCAAACTACTTGATCATGGTTACTCTTCTCTCATTATAATATATGGATCTATTAATATTGTAACTGTTTTGTGTTAGTTCACCTCAATATGCATTTCAAAATTACTATATACCATGAAATATTCTTTGCTAATTGTAAAAGTCAGATCTGCCCAGCTATCCATTTTTGACCATTTAAATTACAGAAACTAAATTACTGAAACTTGATCATCATTTTCTGCTCTGTCAACTCAAGCATTTTGAATAATTTTTATAGCCTGGCTCCCCAGCCTGTTATCCAGTTCATCTCATACTTGAAAAGTGCTTCAGTGAGCAAACATTTAACCTTTTGTCTTCGGGTCAACAATGAAAGTAAAGTTTAACTTAAAACGTACTACTGTTTCCCAAAATCTGACAATAACAGTAACTGAGAGAGATGAATAATTAATGTTATAATATATTAACATATTAATAATAATTAATATTCTTTCATCATTAATATTGAAAAGATTTATTGAGTTCAAAAAATGCTTAAAAATCATTACTTTACTTTTTTCTTCCATTACTTTTTTCTTGTTTCTTTCTTCTTGATTGATCACATTCTGCTTAAGACTGAGTTAATGAGCATGTTCTGTAACTTTTGTAATGTGCTATTGAAGGTGCTGAGAACCTGTATAATTTGTATAAACCTCTCAGTGTTTGTCAGCTATTGCCATTTGAGTCTAGTTTGTATTGACAGGCCCTCTGGTTATTGTCATACCTTTTCTAAAAACTCTGTAACTGATGGAAAGTAACCAATGTTATGTCAGAAATCTGTCAATACATAGCCTGAACTTCAGTTAGAATTTCATCATTTGACTTTGTAGAATCGTGCTGAAAACAAGTTTATTGGGTAAAGCAGGTAATGCGGGTGACAGGAAATGTAAAGCATGAATTAGTTGGGATGTTTATATACGTATGAAGTCACAAGATGAGCATTCATTTGTCCTGTGGAATATAAAAAGCTGGCATTCTATTTTAGAAGTAAAAGTAGAGTAACTAAGTCTACCTTCATTGCAGTAGAATGTAGAATACATCTATGGACTTTTTAATGTTACAAGATGAGGTTTATTTTAGTTGTTTCATTTTAAATTACCTTAGATTTCCCACAACTTAGAAGAAATATAGTTATATATTTCAGTGAATTTTATTCATTGCCATTGTGTTTCTAGTAGTTCTATAAGGACTTTTCAATTTTTTTTTTTTTTGCTTCCTGCTAGAAGTGGTTGCTATTTTCCTCCATGTGGTCTGTACTGTTGTCATCTTAACTGGGTGCAACCTTTTCGTACAGAAGCTGTGAAACTGCCAGCTTACCCTTTTCACTTCCAAGTGTTCACCTCCACACACTTTCTAGAGGACATCGTGATCTTCCATATGGATTCTTGCAAACATCCATGAATATATTTTCTTCTTTAGAAGGCTTCATATTGAGCCTCTTTTAGAGAAGGCTTGCTCTAGAGCAGACATCTCTAACAGGTGAAAAGAGAATAAATGTGGAGGAATATCCAGAGCTGGTCTCAGCACTGCAGAAAAACAAAGCCATGCTGGTAGAAATACCTATATCAGGGATTTGAACTGAGTGTCTGAGGATGGCTCTTTGACCTGTTGATGTTTCTGAAACCAGGCTGTTATTATCCATGTGAGGTTGTTACAGCATGGTAGTGTGGTGGGAAATTTTTCAGAGTATGTCTGAAAACCCAGCAGCACAGGCATGGTTTCCATCCTAACCTCCTGCCTGAGGGGCTCTGATCTGAAGGAGCTCTGCCTAGGGAGCAATAACCATTTGATCCTGAACAGTCTGGTACATAACAGCTGTGGATTGGGAGCCCACTGCTTAAACTACTGTGGAAAAAGTTCTTTTGCTTAAAAAACATTGTAAAATCATGTCCTACCAATACAAAATATAGGTGCTATCGTTTTTACAGAAATACAACTTATTTTTCTCTAAGCTTGTGGTCTGATTCAATGATAGACTTAGGTGCCACTTTAAAATACAGACATTTAATCCCATCTCACCAATATTTTGAGAATGACAGTTGAACCAGAAATTTAAAGTTTTATGTTCCATGGTAATTTCCAAGAGCTACTGAATGCACCTGTCTCATTCCCTAGTGGTCCAGCTGATGTTCCCTAGCGGGAACACATTTTCCCTGACAGCTTGGTCTTGGAGAAGCTGGGGCAGACAGCCCATCATTCATCGATGAGCCACCACTGATCTAATTCACTAGATTTAATAATGGGCCTTTGCCTCCCATTACTGAGGAAATTGGACATTTTCACAGCAGTTATTTTATGGTTGCTCTTTTATGGAGGCATCAAAACAGCTCAGTATGATCTATTTAATCTCTTCCAGACTGAAATATGAATCACATGAGATATTTTAAAACTAAAGTTCATTGTATGATGTCACATTTATATTGGAACTGTGGACACAATGAAGAGAGAAAGGAAAAACAGAATATATACTGACTTAAACTCATTAGTAAAGTTAGAGTTTTATAAGTTCAACAGTTTGAAACAGCCTCCAGATGTTATTGGGGAAAACAATTCTCAAATGGCAGTTCATATTGCTGATATTTTCTTAGTTTGGTCATCATTGAAATAGCTGTAGTTTTTTATATAATGGTGATAATACCCACATAATAGTGGAGTGTTTCTTTGAAAGAAAATTCTCCCTGTTATCAAACTTAAAGGTCTCCTTTGAAGAACCAGAATACTTCCAGCTGCTGGTAAAGCCACGTGCTGAACAATCCCTGCGGTAAGAAAATGAAACACTTAAAAAAGATTAGACTCAAAATTGGATGAAATTATGTATAGATGAAGTCTATCGTGATATATTCTCTGTGATGGCTGAGCAAATAAACTTTGATGTCAGAATGTTTTTTCTAGGAACCTGAACTCACTATTGTTGAGGTGGAGACAATCTAGGTATCTGCTAAGTCTTTATTTTCCCCATGTCATGCTACTTTATCATGGCTTAAATATACTGCAGTCAGATTTGGTTGGTGCTTTATATTAAACATAATGTATTTGTAATCTAGTTTGCATAGGTAGAAAACTGTATGAAAATGTTTTTATAGTTTATTTAAGGCAAATAAAGAGACACATTTGTTCTCTATTATTTTCACATTTTCAACATATTTTGATGACTGTTTTGAGTTTTGTTTTTGTTTTGGGTTTTGAGTTTTGATGACTGTTTCTGTAAATAGTCCATTAATTTTCACTGGTTTTATTAACTATGTAAGGAAAAATATTTTCAGTTTTATGGTATATGCAGCACATCAGACTGAAACAGATGCCACAACTGTTTTAGCCTAATAGTTGAAAATTATGCCCAAATTTGACTTCTTACAAACTAAAAGTATAGATATTACATAACTTATTGGACACCTAGAACATAAAGAAAATGCTGGAACTAGTATTGCAAAACATGAAATACTGGACCTGCACAATTTTAAAAATAGTTTAAATGAAATGTCCTGACCAGCATGCACATTTGTAGGCAATAGTACTGTAGCAAGGCACTAATCAGCTAAGTACCATAATCCTCCTTATAGGGTAAATTCTTACTTGACCTCCAGCTATATACAGCACATGGTAACAGCATTAAACTATAACACTCCTCTCATGCTCTCAATAGCTTCCCATTGGGTCAGCTTGCTGACTTGGATTGATTGCTGTTGTTTCAGATACTGAGCTTTATTTTTTTCCTAGATGCCTTATATTTTATAAGTGCATTTTGGGGGAAGGGGAGGGTTTGTAAAATATATATCTAAAAATTTGTGTCTCGACTGTTTCTATGATTTCACTGAACCTAGAGGATTAAATGACAGCGCTAGCGAGAACAGAAATTGATGTATTCTCATGAACCCGAGGCTTCCTACTTCCCAGATGTGCAGTGGCTGATCAAAAGGTAAAGCAGGGACGGAAGATGCAGAACGGGTTGTGTAAAAACAATGCCTAATGCTCAGCATTTCTTGTTCTTCTGGAGGGTGATTAGGGAGATATTTTTTACTTTTAGCAAAAAACTCAATGAAACTACTGAAAAGCTTTTTCTTGTGCTTCAGATGTGAATATTATCTTTAAGAAAATCTTTTACTTACTTATAATTTAGTTTCTTAAATTGCATTCTATTTTCTGTGATAAAAATAATTCTTGAAACATTGTATTTCTTTTAATAAAAATAGTATATGTAGAATTTTAAAATATTCTTTTATATTATTTTTATTTTTTAGTAACAGTTCACTATTATATTTACTCATTCTTATGTTAGGGTTTCTGTGACCTACTCTTCTTTTAACACCATGTGTTTTAAACTAATTTGAATCCTGCTGTTAGACAGCTGTTAGTTGATTCCACTCTTCTGCAAATGATTTCTGCGGTGTCAATACTGATGTAAATAACAGGAATGCCCATTCTTAGCAATTATTCTTGAAACCAATCTAATCAATTTACTGTTTATTTTTAAAAAATATTATCTTTCTCTGAGACAAAACTTTTTACTGAAAGAATAGGTGCAATATTGCTTGTTTGTCTATTAAGTGGAAATAATTAGCAAAATAGTAATTTTGAAAATGTTCAGAAGTAGAAATAAAGAAAAATCTTGTTTAACCTGTTTAAAAGAGATAAGCATTCATCAATGTATCTGAATGAATTCTCAGAGTAAAATATAGTTGTTTTATTTCTCTGTTTGCAGTTCTCTAAAATCATATTATATGATTTAAGGACTACCGAATACTCAGGCAAAATAAAGGAGGACAAAGTAATTTCTACTCTTAGTCCAGTATTCCTGTCTCTGATGTTCTTGATTTAAGGAACAAAAAAAAGTGAGCCAAATGTATCACCTAAATATTTGTAGATTAGCAGTTGGTACTTACAATCACCTCTTTTGTTCAGCAGTTTTTTCCATGTTATGACTCTTTTCCTCATGCAAATTGAAACTAACCCTACTACAATGCTGAATTTTTACTGGATTACTTGTATAGAACAAAAATGTATTGTTTCATATGTCTGTGCAATCATGTCAAGTTCAAAGCAAAATTGTTGTGAGTGGTGACTTTAATTATGTTAACGTTTTGTTACTACAGATTTCCTTTCATTCTGTTTATACAAGCTTCCAGTCAGTGAATTCAGATTTTCAGATAAAATCTAATAGAGATCAACATCTGCTCTACCAGTCTCATGCTTCAGTAAATTTTCTAATCATCGTTGTAAACTTAATTCATATTCTTTGGAGATATTTAGTTGGAATGTATTCTGATGGTTCAAAGCATGGTTTCTATAAAATAAAATTGCAAGGCATGGCTGAAATGAGGAATGAAATATTCTCACATGAGCTTTACCTAGTGTATCCCTTAGATAATTGAGTGTTAGATGCACTTCAGAACAATTTTTTTAAAACCATATTGGTCAAATGCAATAAACACCTTTTCTGTTTATCAAAGTAGGCTCTTTAAATTAATTAACTTGTGAATTGTGCACTGATTGCTTGCATTCCTCATCTTTTTTAAGGGGATGAAAAACAGAGGAGAGGGAGCTGACAAATAATAAGTTTAATCTAGTATAAAACTAGGCAGCATAGAGAAACTGTAAAGAGGGATCTTCATGAAAACTGGAACTGCTTAGAAGTCAAAAAAATTCCTCTTTTTTCGATAAGGGAGCCATAGCTACTTTGAAGAATGTGCAAAATCACGTCTCCTGTACAGTATGACTCAGCAAAAGCAGAAGTTATGAGCAGAGAATGAGGAGTTAAATCATTGCCAGCTGGCCTCTTAAACCCACTGCCAAAAATTTTGCAGATTTCTGAGTACGGCAAAGGAAGTCTGTAGAAATGCTTTCCTAAATGAGAGAGTAGAACCCTCTCTGTGAAAGGCAGGCAGCCCTTAATGTTGCACAGCAAGTTTTCTGGGTTCGTTGCACTCACGGGGCTTTGGGTACAAGGTCCAGAGTGTGCTCAGCTCAGCTCCTAGCAGCCTGGAGCTGTTTGGCAAGCTGCTTTATCTGCTCCCTGCCACCGTTGTTTTAAAACAACTGCCTTGACTGTTTGTTGAATACAACACATAGAAATACACAATTTCACATAGTAGAAGAACTACTCTTAAATGGTCACTCAGGGACCAACAAATGCAGCTTCCCTGACAGGAGCCTTATAGTAAAGGAGAGATGAAGCTGTGTTCAGTGTATTTGATGAGGTCTCTCATAAGAAGCCTTCTATCTTCCATGGTTTTTGTGACAAAGTTCTGGTGGAAAATGCCATTTTTTACCTTCTCTGAATTATTCTTTCATGTATTGAATGGATCACATTTTGAGTTAAGCAAAATTACAGTATGTGGAAGACAGATATTTTCAGTTTTAATTTTCCATCTGATTTTATTTCTTGATAATTTATAGGAAAGAGAGAATAAAATTTTAAAGTATTGTTTAGTAAATTATAATTAAGTCTTACAAGTAGATGGCTAATATTCAGTTTTCAAGTAGCTGATGGCTCAGGCCCACTGAGACCATTATTTAATTAACCCAAATTATCATTTTTTAAGTGATCCAAAGCTTCTGATTAATAATGCTCTTCAAGTAAATGCAACTTGATTCAGGTAGTCAAACACAGCTTTAAAATTATATTTTCATGAAGATTTTCTCCAGTTCAAATGTGTATTCTATTAGTCTGAGAAAAGCATTATTAGCTGGAGGCTCTGACATCTACTTTCAACAATGATATAAATACTTTTCATATTACAATGTTTTTTAATGTCTCTGACTTCTGAAATGTGATTGATACTTATTTTTTAAAATTCCCTTTTTTACAGTACATTTGGGCCAATTTTCTAAAAACCTAAATCAAAGCAGAAGAATATTTTCTCTTTAAGAAAGAATAGATGTCAAAGGCTTTCAAGATATTTAGTTCCATTATGGAAATCACAGCCATCAAAGCTGAATAGCTGTCTTATATTTTTCTATGTTATATTTTAATTCTATTGTGATGTGGAGGGGTTGAATAATTTAACTTTATGAGCAGGAATACAGATTACAGTCAAGATATTTGCTTTTCCATAATATTGGTGATATCTGTAGTGGACTGCAAATAAGGTTTCCATCAGTGTGGGGTTATGGTTTTTTTATTAAAAGACCAAATGTCATGTCTTGATACTGCAATAGAAAATAAGCAGGAAAAAATAAGTTTCATATTATGTGTCTGAAAAAAAAGTGATTTATAGAATGTGTGTGACAAACAGATTTTTGCAGGTTGTAGAGTTTTTTAACCATAATATAGATTTTAATTTATGGCTGTTTCAAACAGGTAGCAATCACATGGCCTGGAGGATTTTTCTGAAAAGGTGTGGTAACATTTTCAGAAAAGGTGGTAATCCTTTTGACAAGAGATACAGTGCTTATTTAATCTGGCAACTGGAGGGTACATATCACACCCTTAAAATTCACTTAGCTTTTAAAGTACCAGGGAAGTCCTGGAAAGGCAAGAGTAGCCATTTTCCATGGTAGAGCCACCTGGAGGTACTTGGTAAAAGGGTTTTATTGAGGTATCTTAAAGGTAGTTAATGGTGAGAAATGGATTAGAAAGATGCTCATGAAGGTGAGTGAGAATCAGCTAGTGATCTAAAAATAGCAGCAGATTTTTAATAGTAGGGGCAGGCCATAAGTTTTTATCAGTACTAGTTCCCTCCTACTGTGATTTCATAACTCTGATTTAAAATGTATCACATTCATTGTACAACTCTGTATATAGTAGGTATTTCTAAAATTGAAAAATTGTTGAATATTAAAGGAGGGCTAATTGTGCTGTGATAACCAGTAAAGAGAATGACAGTCTTTAATGCTAAAGGTCTGGTGTCTGAGGGGCAGGATGAGCCCTCTCCTAACGGGAGGTTTCTGGCTTGATCAGGTATACAGGTACAGTTAATTTATTTCTGACAGACAGGACTACAACTTCTGGTTAGTTCAGTAACTTCAGTAGTGAAGCTAGATGACATCAACAGAAATGAAATTAATTAGAAAGGGGGCTTGATAATGTTATTTAGCATAGTCCAGGAATTAAATTAGTTACTTTTTTCTATCAGACTGCTTTCTCTAAAAAAAGCACTATCTTTTTCTTGCATGTGCCCTAGTAGTTGCCACATGCAAGGCAGCTGTGCAAAGCTTTTTCCTTCATAAAAGGATGGAGTAGATTGAGGACCCAGCTGCTTTTCACACTACTGTCAGCCATAGATTGTTTCCTATATTTATGTTTTAAATGGAGGAAGGAAAATGACTGTTTGTAGTAAATGTAGTACATGAGGTTAGAAAATGTTTGTGCAAGTGATATAAAAATATGATGCTAAATCAACATAGCCTCTCATTAACATAGTTCAATGTAGAAAAAGTAGGTGTATTTTTAGTAAGCCTGTTACTCTGATGATAGGTTTCCTTTATGGAAATACATTTTCCTCAGCAATAAGTCTACAATAATGTTTTTTTTCTTATAGAGAAATCTATCTTTTTCATCCCTCTCAGCCTTCCACCCATGACATTATAGCCATGATGTCAGCAGAAGAAGATTGCATCTGTACGAGGTCACTGTGACATGGAGTGATAGATTGATTTATTTATATGTGTATATATACACACATGTTTTGTGTATGTTTATATAATCTTCTATCTGTAGCTAAACCAGTTCTTACTGTTGTGCTGTTTGTATTGCTATAGATACAAGTATGTAGATGTTTAGTATTGAAGCATGTGTACACAGACTGCTCCAAGGCACACGAGAGATTTGTCAAACTAGAATCTGTATGGCTTTGTGTGTTACACCATTCATCTTGGAGCTGATCCTATAAGCCATATATACTAGAATGTTTTAATGCTTTGGAAGATCAAATTGATGCAAAAAATGTGGCTCAGAAGACACATTATTGATAGGTTATATAGACTGAGTATACACAGTGTGAGCATTAACAGTATAGTATGTGTACATTTCATGTGTGCATGTATTTGTCTCAATCTTGCAATGAGATTCACATGAATGAATGCCTGTATCTGATGAGTGCAGATTTTTCCTATGTGGGGGACACAACTGGGGAGGGGAAGTTATGGAGACTTTTGCTATAGCCACAACAGAAATTTTCAGGGATTGAGTGATTTGCTATTAGAACAACTTATTTCGGGATGTGGCATAATTTTCATCATCTGAAGTATTTAAGTGAAAAATATTTATCTTCCTTAAAGCATTTTTGTATCTAATCTCTTATTTTAATGAAGATTTTATGTCTTTGCAAACTGTCTGCATTTGGGTAGTTCTAATTGTCCCTTCCCATTGGCCATTCTGGTTTTAGCCTTGTGAAAGATGTTCATGTCACATTAGAGCAATTCCAGTTGAGTCCCCAATAGCAGAATCTGTAGAGATTTTGTAAAACTTACAGAGGTTATAATTTGTGCTGGTATTAACATGCCACTGTAACAAGACAGGACATCTTAGCTTCACTGTAAGCAAATAGGCATCTGCATGATGCTGATAGAGCTTGTCATGCTTCACACAAAGAGTTTCACTTTTGCAAGATTTAATTAGTTTTCTCATTTGTAGATGCCATTGCAAAGCTAAAGTACTTTACTATTTAAAAGGCAATACTGGGTCCAAAATGTTTCAAGCACAGTTTAGTAGTTCTGTATGGTACCTAAAACAGTACAGGATGCCAGTTTGCCAGTCACCCCACACGCCGTGCGCACTCTGCACTGACAGTTGTGGTTTTCCCTTGCTGAGCAGAGACTGCACTTCCTTCCTGGCTGTGAAAAGAATGTTTTCTCTCCTATCAGATAGACAGAGCCCTTTATACTTTCCTGGGCACCAAGAAGAACCTCTCTCTCCTTCTCCCTTTCACTAAGTTGAAGTGTTTCCTTTCTTCTTCTAGGAAAACTGTGACAACAGCGGGGCTTTTTATTTGCTCGCCTTTTTTCCTGTCCTTCTAAACACTAGGCAGGATCTCCTGGTTGCTGTTGGCAAGGCTGCCCTTCAGAATCAGTGGTCATTTTATGAGTGTAGAAAACATTTTAAAAGGAATCTTAATTATAAAGGTAGAACTAAATACAAGAAGAAAGGACTAAGAACACAAAAATAACTTATAATTTGTATTTTTATTACTTAAATTTTGAGTTGATCTACATTATCCCAGAGAAAGCCCACCTCTCAGTCTCTCTTATCTGGGATCTTTGCTCCACTTTTCTGCAGATCCATGTAGGGTGAAAAGCCAAGCATTAATCAGGACATGTCTGGAAAGCAGCATTTTACATGCTTATTACCCTCTAAGGATTGATAAAGGCAAGATTTGAAGATACAGTTTGGTTTTTTTTCCTATTTAACTGATCCCTTCTAATAACGTAGCAAAAAATGTTGTGTCAAACAGAAAGTATAACATTCATTGTATGCTCCAGACACACCTTTATGAAAATATTACATATAAATGAGTTACATGCTACAATCTATCATTTGTCACTGTCAGAAAAGAATATTTGTTAATTCTTTTCCTCCATCCTCTGAAGCCTCTATAGCTAGATGGTGTCAATGACATCGAAGCGTTAATGCTTTATGTGGCACAGAAACTTGGTTCTGGTGTTTATCTTGCTGAGATGCTTGGGCTAATACTGCTACCATCCCTATAGAGATGGGAAGGATTCTTGTCTGAACTCAGGCATCACTTTGAAACTCTTTCCCTTCACAACACAAAAAAGTGGTTTGTTTTCTGAGTTCCGGAGTTCTGAGTTCATCTGATTTAGACAAGTGCTGCCATTGAATCTTTGTCTGTTTTCTGCCCTTGGGACAAATGATAGTTTTGTGGGAACTGAAATGTGTGTTTTTGAGCAATAACAGCTGCTAAAAGAGTAAACTAACTGAGTGATCTTTCTAGCCCGAATTTCCATGGTGATTACAAAACTCTATGAAATAGAAGTATACGATCGAGTTATATTGTTGTAAAATGATTACAAAGGATTATAAAATTTTGGTACTTGTAAAACAGTCACGACTACAAAGTAGCCTAAGTATTTGTATTCTATATTTTAGAAAGCTGTATTAGCATTTTTCCTTCAAAGCTCTTTTTTATTCAAACTATGCACTATAAGCAGATTTATAGCATGACATGCTTTCTTCAATTTAGCACAGAAAATGTGAGAGCACATTCACAAAGAAGCGTAATGAACAGAATTTTTTTGCATCAGCTGATCATTTTATCTTTTAACTAGCATTAACTGTATGTTTGTGCTACACAAAATATTGACAGAATTCTCTTTCTGCTTTCTTGCCATGATTATTTAGGAAAAGAAGCCCTTCAATATCAAGAGAACAGAGCAGACGATACGACCAAAGGGAGGAGAGAGACGAATATTCACAGTATGCTACATCAGACAGTGCGATGCCCAGGTCACCATCAGATTATTCAGATAGGCGGTCACAGCGTGGGCCTCAGTTATACGAAGAACCTGAACTGAGTGATTACAGGGATTCCAACAGGAGGAGCCGTAGGCGTTCCAAGGAGTATCCGGTAGAAGAAGAAGATGCACAAAGTAGGGAAGAATATGAAAGGCAAAGGAGGGAAGAGGAATACCAGGCACGATACCGAAGTGATCCCAATTTGGCTCGTTATCCAGTCAAGCCGCAGCCGTATGAGGAACAAATGCGCATCCACGCTGAGGTGTCTCGAGCACGCCATGAACGGAGACACAGCGATGTCTCACTGGCAAATACGGAGTTGGAAGATTCTCGGATGTCCATGCTCAGGATGGAACGGCCATCGAGACAAAGGTCAGTGTCTGAGCGCAGGGCTGCTATGGAAAATCAACGTTCGTACTCTATGGAAAGAACTCGAGAGGCTCAGGGACCCAGTCCCAATCGCCAGAGGACCACAAACCATAGCCCTCCTACACCTAGGAGGAGTCCAATTCCTCTGGAAAGACCAGACATGAGGCGCTCTGATTCTTTAAGGAAACAGCACCATTTGGATCCCAGTTCTGCTGTCCGGAAAACAAAACGTGAAAAGATGGAGACCATGTTACGGAATGATTCACTCAGCTCAGACCAGTCTGAGTCTGTCAGACCTCCACCACCAAAGCCTCATAAAACAAAAAAAGGAGGTAAAATGCGCCAGGTTTCATTAAGTAGCTCAGAAGAAGAATTGGCATCCACTCCAGAATATACAAGTTGTGATGATGTAGAGATTGAAAGTGAAAGTGTTAGTGAAAAAGGTAAGATTTCTAATTTTTTGATTGTTTCAATATATAATTTGATTTGGTTTCAGTTTTGGACATTTATTTTAGCTGTTTAAATTGATTGCAACCACATATTTACAACCCTTCACAGATGACTCAACTTTGTTGTGATGAGCATTGGGATTTTTTTTTTTCTGATTTTGTGTTTCTGTTTTGTGTTTGTAAATTTACATCATTTTAATGGTTTACGTGGAAAACAACAGCACAGCTTCTATAAACATTTGGATAAATTAAGGAAAAAACATGCCTGCTGAAAAACCTGTCAATGAAATCTGCAAATTATCTAAAGCTGGGCTGTCATATAAGACCATGGTTTCACGTCCATTAATACCAGATTTGCGTGCTCCTGGATCACAATGAGTGCATATTTGATCTGGATCAAGTGTGGGCGCATGACCGCATTTTTGTTGAATTAAGTGAAGCACATGATACAGACCTTATGCCAGTTTCATGCTGTCTGCTGCAGGTTGAAGAATGTCTGATCTGCAAAAAGACCTGTGTGTATAAAGTTAACCCATTGAAGTTTTGAGACAAATTTAAAATGACTGATGTGTTGGTTTAAACCAATGGAGGTTTCTTTTTCTTGTGGTGCTATGATGATTTTTGTTTTTAGTGCTTTTTAGAAATAGTTTTGGAGTTACTCCAATATCAGAAAGAAAACTAAGATTGATTGAAATGACTTCCCAGCCTATAAAAAGATAATTTATAATCTAAATATGAAAGTATTGGGGACTATGGGTTTAAACTCAATCAAATGAATATTATTAGTTTGCTTACCTTCATGGATGTTGTTTTAGGCTTTTTTTGAGTTATTTTTCTTATACCAGTGAACTTTTATTACTTCTCCTGAATGGTCATCTGCTGTTGTGGATTGGGAATAAAAAATTTACTACTATTTATTATTGTAAATATTGCTATCAAATTGGTTCTGAAGCAAGTAATTAACTCAAGTAAGTGAAATAACTCAGAATTTTCATATGTCAATATCTCTAACCATGGTCTGATAAGTACAGGGCAAGATAGTGTAGCATGGAATGAAATTTCACCAGGTCAAAGTAGACAGTTGCATGTACTTATGTGAAATCATTGTTCTGAAACCTTGATCCCCTTGGTCTTCCTGATGAGTAGAAAAAACTTTTAACGACATAGTGTCCATGATTTTGTTCTTAGAAGCGACCTTGAGGAAAATAGGACCAATCAATACATGGGAAGTAGTAACAAAATGTTTATTTAAGGTAATTCAGTGTAGGAAATATAGTATACAAAATAATATGCAAACAGTATATTTTTGTATGTATAACACACAAAGCATATACATTTAGGATTATAAAAGCATAGAATCATATAGATTGGGAACAATCTGCAAGATTATTGATTACCACTAATTTAGCACTTCCACGGTTTCTAGCACGTCAATAACCCTTGTGTCTGCTGCTGCACGGCTCTCTATCCCCTACCTCCATGGAGACAGCAGAATGAAGGACCCCACTAGCACAGTGTCTCTCAGACACTGGAATGCTGCTGCCTGGTTTAGCTCTAACAAGTCTGGTTTCATGCCTTTCCCTTCAGATCTAGTTTAAAGCTCTCTCCATGAGCCCAGCTAATGCCTGAGAAAAATCCTTTTCCCCTTTTGAAACAGGTGACCCCCATTTGCCATCAGGAGGCCTGGTGTCATGTAAACTGTAAAAATGATCAAAAACCTGCAAAAATCTGTTGGTGACACCAGGCTCAAAGTCAAGTATTGATCTGCTGGATCTCCCTCTCTTCCCTCCTCATTTCCTGCAACTGGGAGGAGAAGCCCACTTGTACTCCTGATTCCTTAACCTGTCATCCTAAAGCCCTGATGTCTGTCTCTGATTGCCCTTGGACTTCTTATTGCCACTTTGCTACCTACCTGAAAAATCCATATTGGCTGAGGGCCTTTGCAGGATAGGAACCTTTCCCTTCATGGCTGGGTCTCAGGGATGCGCCAGACTTTGCCAAGAAATGAGTCTGGTCTACACATTGGGCCTTCTGCTCCCATCAGATGGGAATTTAAAACATGCTGTGCAATTCTAGATTCTCTGTCACAATAATGACCTTACAAAACTTATAGCTTTCACTCAAATAATTCTGCATTTTAAGTGTCAAAGAAAACATTCTTATCAATAACAATAGTTAATAATAATGACAATTTCATGTCTGTCCTGATTTCAGAGGTAGTGAATTATGGCCCTTCAGTGCCTTTGTCCCAAACTGCCCGACCGACCCTGGTACGGAGACAGTTCAGGAAGTCTTGCCTGTAGCTTCGCCGCTACTTAGGGGACGCTTGTGGGTTCTTTTCACTGAAGCACCTTACAGACAGCGATGGTGAGGTAGAGAGGACCCTGCTGCAATGCTTGGAATGTGGGTTTTGTTGTTTCATGATGGAATACAGCCGGGCAGAGATCTTGATCTGGTGGGTCTTCTGGCAGCAGGGCAGTTTCAAGGCCTCTGCACCGTGTTTTTATTTGGGGGAGGTCTTTACAACAGATAAGAAGGGAAACCAGTAAGGAGGATACAAGGGATGGTACAGGATGGGACAGACAACAGTTTTCACCAGTGGGAAAAGGAGGGGCAGGGGACATTTGGAATTAACCAATAATTTGACCAACTTCTTAGAAGTTTCTCGAAGAAGGGGAAAGGTTTTAGGGTAAATGACAGGCCTTCAGGGGGTGTGGGATTTTAACTGACACATACAAACTTCAGGAAAAGAGCAAAGGGAAATTTTGGATAGGGGTCACAGAACAAACCATTATACAAAACTTAACAATAATTACTAAACATAAAAAAGCTAAAAACACACCACCACAGTGAATGAAGCTATATATTTGTTATATAAATTAATTTAAAAGCTTGCAAAGATTTTGCATGAAGAAAAGGAATCTGTTAATCTTGATTGAATCAATGTAAGCACTTTGTCGTGATGTACGGAGTGTAACTGTGTAAGTGTGGCCTAGTGGTGGCCCACAGCTGGAACTAATGTGGAGAATAGCCTTGGTTTTTCATAAGGGAGAAGAGCAACCGCTTGAACTGGGGCAGGATGTGTCTGTTTCTCTCTGTATCTGCTTCTGACTGTGTCTGCTCCTGACTGTGTCTGCTTCTGACTGTGTCTGCTCCTGACTGTGTCTGCTCCCAGCCTATGCTGGGCTCCTGGGCTGGGAGGAAGTGACCCTGCATAGCGCAGGAAGTCATTTCAGCAGTAACACCTGTACCTGGAACCCGAGCCAGCTGGTGCCAGCCTCAGCAGCCCTGCGCACAGAATCAAATAATATCCTCAGGCCCTCCTTCTTCTCAACTGCTCTTTAAATTCCACTGGAGTGGAATTTTTTGCAAAGAGATACTGGGACTCCCTGAGCAAGGGAAGTGGACCTGGCAGCATTGACATGAAGGGCTGAGATGGTGTTTGGTGGGATGAGATGTGCTAAGACCATGATCGGGAGCTGACACTGTGACAGACAGGTTCATTCTTTAGAAAGGAAACAACGCATGAGAACAGTGTTAAATGGACATAGCTGACACTACAAACATGTTTACCTGAAACATAGGTTGTGCCAGAATTAGACATATTTTCCAGAGTGAATTTTGTGCAGGTCTTCACAGATATTGAAACTCTCTTTAGTGACATAACCAAACACCAATTTAACAGATGGCCTCTGCCTTTTTCTGTGAATAGGATGAACAATTCTTTCTCATTGTGTTATTCAAATTTTTCTGAAACTCACAATATTTTTTCCACATTATGTAAGGGACCCTTCTTCACTCTTGCTGTGAATACCAGGCTTCTGGAACTGCAAAGATGTCTCCATTTACAACACTTATTGCCAGTCCTGAGATCAGTGTAGCAGATAGTTCAAAGCTATATCTCCATGACAGGACCTCCTGCTCATCTTAGGAAAGGAGAGGAAAAAAGAAGTTGCCTATATGTTTTGGACAAAAATATTCGGTATATTGCTATTTTCCCTAATAATGAAAGATCAAATTTGCTTGAAATGTTAGAGAAAAACAACTGTTGAAATGCCAATGTTTCTATGAAATCGTAAATTTTAAATGGCTATAAAATAGATTCTCCAACACTAAACCCAGGGATTATAATGATGTATTTATACATATTCTAGACGGTTCAAGTCACCAATTCTTTCTCAAAACCATCTCAGTTTACATGGTTCAGTTTGAAGGCTCTGAGAAATTTGGGTTATAAAAAGAGAACAGTTGTGATTGAATTGTAGTGAAGTGAACACTGAACATCTACAGAGGTCTAAATAAAGCTGTATTTTGTGGTGTTTGTCCAATTTAAGTGTCTTCTATTGTGAGGGACAGTTAGAGTACTTTTCTACCTGCATGTTCAGCTAGATGTTTCTCAGTGCAATTCTAAGGAGCAGGCCTTAGGGAAAGTTTGAAAAGGCCCCCATAATTTGTTAACCAGCATGAAGCAGATGTGAAGCAGAGTGCTACTGGCTAATTCTGTGTGTCCACAGGCTTTACAGGTAAATTTAGAAAATCAAACAGTACCACGGTCCATGTATTTCTTATGGCAATGCTGTCATGCCTGCAGTCTGCCAAAGGACCAATTGAAGAGACTCGGGAAAGGTTGTGATCCCTGGAGTTGTTGTACCCCCACTCAGAACACAGGCACGAGAGTCGTGACCTGCACTGAAGCTGAGGTTCCATCTGCACCTTCCCCAAATGCTTGAGAGTCCTAAAAGCCCTACAAGTCTTTACAAATCTCTCAAACTCCAGGGATTCAGCAAGAGGCAATCTCTACATGGAAGAAGAGAATTCATTAAAGGAAATCTAGGAGCATGATAGTTCTAAATAATGCCCTAATTTGTTCTAAATATAAAGTAGGACATAGTAGATTCTTCAATGATGGTAAACAGTTCAGGCATATGCACACACCATGCTCCCAGCAACTTTTCAGAGCACCCTGTGAGAGGTATCTGTTTGCACAAATGGTGGCTGACATCTAATGTGGGTGGAATCTGTGGTGGGAAAGCCAAATGTGTTTGTGTTTTGTCAGTTCTTAAATTTAGTGTTTGCTTTCACTCTTATTTTATTAAAGCATGATAGTTAGTTAGTTTTTATTAGCAAAGAAACTCATATGCATAGAAAGATAGAATCCCTTAGGTTGGAAACAATCTTTGGGATAAAGTCCAACTGTTAAGAATGACAAGTTCACCACTAAACCATCCACGCCTTTTAAATACCTCCAGGAATGGTGAATCAACTAGTTCCCTGGGCAGTCTGTTCCTATTGCAGTGTTTGACAACCCCTTTGGTGAAAAATTTTTTCCTTATATCTATCTAAATTTCCCCTGCCAGACCCATGAGGCCATTTCTTCTCATTCTGTTGCCTGTTACTTTGGAGAAGAGTCTCACACCAATGTAGCTACTGCTCCTCTCAGGTAGTTGTAGAGGGTGATAAGGTCCTTCCTGAGCCTCCTTTTCTCCAGGATAAACACCCCCAGCTCCCTCAACTGCTGTTCATAGGACTTGTACTCCAGACCCTTCACCTGCTCTGTTGCCCTCCTCTGGACTCGCTCCAGCACCTCAATGTCTTCCTTGTAGTGAGGGGCCCAAAACCAAGCCCAGTATTTAAAGTGCAGCCTCATCAGTGCTGAGTACAGGAGGATGATCACTGCCCTGGTCCTGCTGGCCACACTATTGCTGGTACCAGCCAGGATGTGACTGGCCTTCTCAGTCACCTAGGCATGCTGCCAGCTCATATTCAGCCAGCTGTTCACCCATACCCTCAACACAACATGTGGATAAACTGGAGCAATCTTAAAATATTCAGCATCTCTGTGCTGTTGATTGGAAGTTGCAGGGTGCAGGCTGTGTGAGCAGCAATGTGTGCTTGCAGGACCGGGTGGAAATATGCTGTTCTTTGTCACTAAGCATACTGAAAACAAAAATATATAACCTTGCATGGTCATGTACAAACATATGAAGGACTGCCCTTTTTCATGATAAAAGTTAATGTATCTTCATGTCTGGAACAGCTTCCAGGACCTACTTGTTTATTGCAGTATTGAAACCGATCTGGTAGACATCCAGAGAGATGAGGTCTGTTTGAAAACAATAAGCTTGTCACAAGGTAGAAAAAGTACGGTAGCTCATGAGCAGCAGAAAGCACCTTTCCTGAGTGCTACTGTGAGAACAGTGCATGTCTTATATGAGCAGAGATGCCAGGGAAGTGGGATTCCATCACAGAGCTCTCACTTTTAAATTCAGGGAGATAAGAGACCTGATTTCAATCCTGCTTGCGCCAGTTTCATACATCTTCAACAACTTTGGCTTCAAAGATACACCGAGCTAAATTAGATAGGAACGAGGTCATTGTTTCTAAAATTTGTTTCATTCAGGTTAGAGAGTTCCTGAAAGTCTAACTTCTCTGGAACAAATTATACTAGAAGGCAAAATTTCAGGAATCAGCTGCAGCAGTTGAACAAAAAGACTTTGAATTTTCACACAGTTTCAGTATAGAAATATCTTACAATTCAAAGTACAAATTTTAAATTATCAAAAGAAGAATAATCGATTATTGAAATTTTGCTGAAATGTTTGACATGTTTTATTAAAACGAATTTAGTAAGTGACAAAATTTCTTTTTATTATTTCACTTAATATTCTAGTGTAGGTGATTTTGTTTTGTTTTTTTTTAATTAAATAGACACCTCTATCTCTTATGTAAGGTAAATGTAACTTAAATACATAAAGAGTTTGGCTGGAAATACGGAATTCTGTTATTCCATTTTTTAAGCTTACTCCTATGAACTGGCTCTATTTTAGGTGCAAATATAAGAAATGTTGAGAGATAAGAAATATTACACTTTTCTCTATCTATTTTAAGCAATAAAAGTCACTGCTTTGAAAGTACTTCTTACAACATTGACTAAGAAATATCTAACTACTTTTTAAAATATTAGCATTTCCTATGATATTTTTTCTAGATCAATTTTTTTCACAAATGTATACATGAGAAAAGAACTAAAATGTTTAAACTTACAGACATTTCTAATCGTAGAGAATTAAAAAAAAAAATTTGCCAAACCTACTTACAACCTTCAATGTTCCTTAGAAGTTACGAAAAGAGTGTGATCTTTTGCAGCATTTAGAGGACTCTACTGTGAAATATTTTGAATTTGCAGTAATTTAAACTTGGCATAAGACAATAATATCCCTTATTGAAAAAGCCGTGCCTTTTCCCACTTCCTGGCTGCATATTCACATCCTTATTATCACTCCTACTGGCAGAAGCATTCAGGCAGGTACACACTGCCTCAAGCCAGGAAATTTCTGTGGGATAACTCTAACTAGGCAAAAAGATGGTAAATATTAACATTTGAAGCTTCCTTATAAAACAATGATTGTCCTCTAAGATATTAAAATACATGCTGAAAAGATGGTCTGTAACTGATTATGCCTTCTCAGAATCTGAGAATAGACAGGGGTTTCCTGAAGTAAGGAAGTAGAAATATTTTCATATAATAATCAGAGCATACAGAATATTTTATCATTACTAAATGAGCATGAATAATTCCATGGGACTTCAAACAAAAATGTCTAATATTCAATTTTATTGATTAAAACCTTACCTAAATTGCAGTCTGAACCTTCTGTATACAAACATACAGAAATAATTAAAACTGTAATTCTTTAATTATGTTTTCTTTTACTCTGCGACTGTGCTGGAACTATGACTATAGTGGAAATCTTGTCTGGGCAAAAGATTAATAATCTTCTGAGATGATGCAACAAAAGAACTATGAGTTATTAATAAAATATTTTAGTGCATTTGTTGTATGGTTTCAGGTGAGACTAAGTTTATTATTAATGAGACATGATTTTTAATATTTTTAACTTACGGAAAATTTTTATGATTGGATCGTAGCTTTAGTTTACCTTTTTAACACTAACTGCAAGATGGAGTTTCCCTTGCAATTTGTGAAAATTTTCTATTTCGAAGGTAAAGATGGTTCTTTTTCAGTTGAAACTGTAGACCAGAATTATATAAATGACCAATATTAAAAGTGTAATAAAAAACTTTTTTTGCTTTATCTGCAGCCTTTTAAAAATCTTTTCCAAATTTGAATAGAAGACAAAAGAAACTTCAGTTATCATTCCAATATCGTTTTCACTATCCTTTACCATCTTGGCAGGTGGAATATTTGCCAAATAAAATCAATGAATATCTATTAACTATTTAATAGTTATGAAAGAAATTGTTGTACAAATGTGGCTGGAAAGGGTGTCATCCCAAGAAATGCAAGGCTTCCAATGTAGGTAATTCTTATCTTATTCAATCTGCTCCACTTATTTCAAACTACTATTTCAGATTAACTGAGTTAGAAACCAAATCTTGCATCAGGACTAAATGCTAATAATTAATACAGATTTGGCACAGATAAGGCAAAATGAAGACCTGCTGGATTCTGTGTAAAACATTTCAGTTCTTTACAATGCTGTGATAGAACAAAAAGCCATCATGGGCCTTTTCTTTTGAAGTTTTCTGAATATTTATGTAGATGCTGTGATTTTTATAGTCTTTTTTACAGAAGAGTAAAAACAGAAATAGTGCCAGCAAACAGAAATAATAACAGCATAAAAAGAAAAAAATTACATGTAATATCTCCAGAATACATGACGTGTGTGTTTTTCAAATTATAATTTTCTTCATACTTTGATGAAATCATTATTCTTCTAATAAAACAAAACACTTAAATCTCTCACAGATTAGATTGTCATTTTAGATTATACTAGTGCTTTCCTATGATATATTTAAATTGGTTTTGCAGGTAATTTTGTTACTTCTTCAGTTAACTATCAGAAACTATATGTGCCACAGTCAAATAAATTTACATAATTAATTAGAAAAATGATTTTTAGTTGGGAGTATTTTATTAATTGTATGGTTTGGCCTTCTTTTTCTTTTCTTTTTTTTTTACATTTTCTGTTAAAGCATATCTTTCTGGTTCTGTTTTTATTTTTATGTGTATTTCATTAAGGATAGGATAATCAGTATGGGAGAAATAGAGAAACAAAAGTGAAGGGGAAATAAGCAGCACAGGCTGTACATATGTCATTTGTGAGAAAACTGTTCCTAAAATGCCTTGTCCTTCAGCCCTGTTGTTCCAAGCTCCCCAAAATGTGCCATTGAAGACCTGGAGCTCTTCACAGAAGCTGCTTGAGATTAAACTGAATATTGTTGAGGGTGAGGCCTGGAAGCATATGCTAGTCAGAGGAAAGTGTGTTCTTTCCATCTTTTCACAGTTCTCACTCCATCCAAGCCTTATCCATTGCAATTCACAATCTGGGCACCAGGAAGAGATATTTGATATGGTGGTCTGGGCAAAGTGGCACCAATTTCTGTGTCCTTCTCTGGCTGTAGTTTGAGCTGCAGCTGTGTAATAGCGAAGCTGTTCCTGTGATGAAGGCACTGGCACAAGTGTGAGGGGTGACACACTCTTTGGGCAGTGACAGTGACAGAAATCCTTCCCAGTCAGAGCCTCAGCAGGTGCAGAATGATGAGTGCCTCAAAAATTGGGCCATCTGCCTAGCAATCTGATTATTGATTTAGGAATGCAATTTCACCCTAGTTCTAGCTAAACTGAAAATTCTAGCTAACTTTTTCCAATAATAATATTCTCTTGAAAGCATATTTTAAACCCTATAAATGTGTTTTAAAGTTTTTGGTGTCTGTCATTAGTATCGAAAAGTCATTAATGCATTTCTCCTGTGATGGTCCACTGAAGTTGAAATCCTTATTTTAGGGGCAAGGTAGAAAAATGTGATGTAATGATAATGAGACTTATGATAATTAAGAAAATATTAAATGAAACTATTTGAAACTATTGCAGTCTATCAAATTAATGTTCAGTGATTTTGTTATAAAATTGTGTTGAAAAATTTATTTTGCCTTGGAATACAAAGTACCTACATCTCTCTTAATAGTGAAGCTTTATGCTAACATATAGAATAATATTTTTGTCTTTTTTAATGAAGTAGTTCTATTTTTCATGGAAGGTTTAAAGAGTATTGCACAAAGAAAACAAGAATGTTTAGCCCCCGTCACTTTTTCTCAGTTGTAAATTGTAACTTTTTTGCCATAAAGTACGTGGCTTTGAAATGTGAAAGAATTTTAAAAAATAATTTCTAATTTACTTTGGAAAATATTGCACACAAAATATATCATGCTTATCTGGTAAAATAGTGACCTCTTCCTAACTAGTAGATGAACCTGATTGGGCATCATCACGTTTACGGAACAGTTACAGAATAAAAGAGAAAGGAGAAAATGGAGAACTATCTCTCAGAAATTTCACTGAGTTCCCTCAGCAAGATTGTCGCTACCTACACTGCAGCCTAGTCCCCCTTTGTACAACCCATCAAAGTCCTTACATTACTGAGTGATTCTTCTTCCCTTTACTGAATTTTATATTTTTCTCTTCTATAGTTTTTTCACCCTTCCCTCTTTTTTGAAGCCATGTAATTTTGGCAATGATTTGCTTGATGATGCTGCAGCACTTAACAGGCTTTCAGATGTGAAGATATTTTAAAGAGTTTATTTCTGTTAATATTTAACTTGCTAAATTGGCAAAAGTGCTGAGGAAGTCAGGTACATCTGATTTCTCCATTTCACCTCACTGACTGAGTAAGTTGTTTCCAAGGAACATTTGAGTAGCATTTATGGGCATGGAGAAGTAGATTGTGAAAGGAGTGTGTGGTATTGGAGCTTCTGGTTTATGTCTCATCTGTCTCAATAGACAACTGAACCTAATAGCCTGTGTTCATGCAGCACTATATTCTGTGTTAAAGTATTCTTTTGAAATGTGTAAAGGGAATTGAACTGAATGAAAATGTGCATAAAAAATACCCGTGTCACTCACTGAGGTTTAGACCAGATTGAAGGCACCAATTCCTATGAAAATGTACTCAGATCAGTGGTGTTCTAGAGAAACATTGTATAAGAAATAGTTCCAGTGTTTATACTTTCTGCCTTTCTGAACCTTTAGATTATGAATATCCTTTAGGTTCTTAGTTATATAATCTGTTTACTTGAAAAATGTAAATATATGGGCATTAGTTATATAATCTAAATAGAATCAAATAAAAGTTTTCATCCCAAACCTCCATTACTATTTACTGTTTTGCCTATTTATAGGCCATTTTCTGTATACATCTATAACAAGGAAAGGCTGAGCTCATGATGCGCCATGAAAGATGTTTAGATACTACACTTCTTACTACTCTTAGGAAGTGAATGTATGCAGTACATTTCATTGAATTTTATAATTTCTGGTAATTTCACCATTTCTGCATATTATCATTTGGTTTTAATTTTTTTTCTAAGTTTAGTTCTGAAAAATCTGTTCATACTGAAAGTTGCTAAAAGATGAGTTTTTTGAAAAGTCTTCATGTTCTGTTTTTATCACACAATTTTAACACACTTAAAAAAAGAATATTACAAAGCCATGATTTTTTAAAGCTGGGGTATTGATGTGTTGAAGAAATTGAGTTTATTCTTGAAAGCTTCTGACTGAAGAAGGTCATCAGAATTAGAACTTCAGACTAATATCCAAGTACAATTTAAAGGGTTACTTTTTTTTCCCTTCAGTGTATAAAGTATATTTATAAGGCTGAAAGTTCCTGATTTTCTGACATATGTAATACATTGCCTCAAGTCAATCACAATGAACCTTTACAAAGGCCAAGGCTGGTCGGTAGTTGAAATCTTCATAGATGTAATTCAGTGTAACCAGAGGTAACGGGAGAAGGTTTTCTGCTATTTGCTTTGTGTGTGTAGTATTGCAAGAAAAATTTAATCTCTTCAAACTCCTGAATTTCATTGTAAATATATAAAATTTTCATGGAAACTCAGGCCACTAGAGTGGGTGAACCAATTTAAAGACCCCATAAAAAGCTGAGAAGTCACCAAGTGCTAGTGTCCCAACTCGAGAGACTGAGAACACAAGGCTTTATCTTGAGGTGTGGCTCAATAAGGTGAGCTGTGGAGAGCCAGAAGCTCATTGTCATTTGGAATGAAAGCTCCATTCCTCATCGTATCTCATGATGTTGATCTGGACCAAATCCATCATTTACCTGACTTTTAGTGAGCCATTTTAGGTGAATACATTTGTATGAAACTAAACTGCTACAATCAATGAACACATTCTTTTCACCTTAATAAGTTGGAGAATTACAATGGCATATGCAGGCACCTTTACCAGAACTGGCACAAACAAGCACAGTCACACTGCTGGGACAGCATGGAGAAGGGTGAGAGTCATGCCCAGCGACAAAGAGCTCTTAGATAACTCAGCTGCCTAATGGACCACATTTCCACTAAGCAGTAAATAATAGCATGACTTTCAAGCAACACCAGCAACATCATAGGCAAAATTGCAAATCATAAAGGGTGATGTAAGTGACAGCTTGAGAGATGACAGAGTAGGTGAGAGCCTGTTGGTATTCCTATTTTCCCAGAATTGAAGCCACATATCTTATCTAAAGATAGGTCTGCACTGCAGCCCAGAGCATGACTGCAGCTCATCTTGACAGATGCAAACTAGTTTTCAGAGCAGTAGTTAAAGTGCTGATAGCTGGAGCTGCAGAGTGCTGACAGCTGAGACCCTGGGTAAATATTCACGTGATAAGTGTGTGCTGAGCTGCTGTGCCCGTGTCCTTGTTACTACAGCGGCTCTGCTGGTGCACAGATACCCTGTGAGATAAGCAGCTTTTCAACCCTGGCCTCTGGAAGAAGATGACTTCTCTAAGCAGTAAGCTTGTGCAAATAAGAATCCTTTATGGCACCTGTGGAAGATAAGAACACGCATTTAGGAAAGTGCCAACACTTCATGTTGCTGCTGTAGGTTAAGTTCACAAAATACATGGTTGTGGCAAACTTTGTACCAGAAAAATGTATTATCTACTTAATGCTGTTGTCTTTTTTACTAATAGTTTTCTGTAAGAAAGGAAAAAAATGCAGAAAAAAATAGATACACATTAGAACATCTTGACTTGATTCTCATTCAGCATTTTCTGAATCTGAATTTCTGTTGTTCCCTTCTCTTTTTATCTGTACAAAGTAACTAAAAAGTGGGTGTAAAACATTTAATTAGCACTAACACCTTCCTTGTGTTCACTCCACAGAAGATCAGATGATTAGACAACATGCATTGCAGGGCAAGATAAAAGCTCTATTTTTCAAAGGTGGTAAAGTGTTAAGATGTCTGTGAAATTCAATGAGAGCACAGAATGCTTAGTCGACACCTTTGTTCTTTTTACATATCTGGAAAGAGACTTATACACAGTGCCCTATCTCTTTGAGTCATTTACATTTGTGTTGTGTGAGTGTGAAATCCCATCACCCTGTAGAGGCACTGACCTTCAGTGACTCTGCACAGACACAGATCGCTGCGCATTTTACAGAGCTGAAGTTCCCTTTTTATTGACAACAGTAAATTGTGCATAGTAAGAAGTACTATGAAAGTCCATTGTAATAGTGTAATTTTGTTCCTAATTATAGATAACAGTTGCGGGTCACCTGTTTAAAACAAAACGGGTTGTAGCACTCTCTCAGACTTCCTGCTTTGTCTATAGGTTCTGTGTCAGTGAGACTTGGCTGCTTTTGCTGTAGTTTTCCTTGCTGGATTTGTTCTGCAGCCTGATTTTTTTATTTTCTATTTTTTATTTTTTTTAAGTCCCCACAACAATTCAGAAAATGTAATTCAGCCATTTTGAAGAGTGAGTCTGCAGGAAAATGTCTTGTTTTGTCCAGGTTAAAACACTTAAGACACTAATTTGAAGTGGTGCCTCACCTTTCTTCTGAGGGTATGTCACTAAGAAAACTGGCAGAGAGTTCATTATAAGCCTCTGAACAAAAATCACAATTTGCAGAGGCTTAGGAGAGAATTATTAGTATTTGGTTGCTAGTATCCATGGCTCTGCTGAACTTCTTGAGGCTGCTGTGTATAACTGCAATATATAGGGACCTTTCTTAAGGAATTAACTTGTTTTGTCTTGCATACTCATAGCCACAAAAGGATTTTCCCTTTAAGTGCTCTGAGCCAAGGCAGTACATGATTACAAGAGGAAGACTATGTATTTTGTATTCTTGATGGGTTTTCTACATCCTGCTGACCCCAGGACTCCTTATGTTGGTTGCTGAGAATTATGTTAAGTATTGTTCAGATAGTACTCTCTGCAATTTAATTAAGATCATTATCCTAAGTTATTTTGACTTGTAAAAATATTGTTCCTTAAGTAAATTCTTACAGTTAAGACCTCTGGCAGAGATGCACTAAAATACGTTATTAAGTGATGTTTTTGGCAATAACAAGCCATACAAACTGTCTCTCCTGTTCACTATTGCATGGTTCTTGTCAGTTTATTCCAATGGGATAAGCAAGCTCAAACACCAAAACTTCAGAAATTGCACTTTGTGAAACAAATTTCAATAACTTTTTAGTTTTTAATATATTTCATCATTCTTTTAGCTGCTCTATATTTTTCTGAGTATTTGTTGTTCTTTAGATCTTTCTAGCTGAATGTTTTTTCTCCAATTTTGTTTTGAGAACTCTGATGCTGTAAGAGTAGAAGTTATTAAAGATTTATCTTTGTATGATTGCAGCTAGTACAGTTGCCAAATCTTTTCTAATCATATTTGTCAAGAGGGGTTGTAAATAATTTTCAAATGGATTGGCTAATAGCAAGTGACAAAAGGGAATTCAGCTCAATTGTAGAAGATTGATGGATTTGAGTTTTCCCCTGCATTTTAGGCTTTGGATCTGTATTCATTTGTAGATCCTACTTCATGAGGTTTATTTTATCTATAACTAAAGTTACATATACAACAACTCCCAGAAGCTTTACTATTCTTGGAGGACAGAGTAGCTATGGTGTCACTGTGACTCCTGGTGGATACAGCTGCAGTTCAAGTTGCACAGCTGTGACTGGTCTGTATCACATCAGCTTCTGATGTCCTACTGTTCACTAGAAGTGTTGATACATACATTTGTCTCTCCAATTTATTTTTTATTAAGGTGGGTCTTGCTGGAGTGCAGAAATATTTTGGTTCCACAAGTATATGCCAAGTAGGTGGCATGTTCATTTCCATGCTACCCCAAAACTTTCACACCCTCTCTGGCTTGTCAGAAGGCTCATTAAGCCCTCTTGGATGGCTTAGGAGTGCACAGTAGGTCTTTTTCAAGGCCAGGGATCTGGCCTGCCTATCAGAGGTTTAAATTTGGTATTACATAGCATAATCCACCAAATGCTTTGGCTGTTATATTCCCTGTAAAAATAAAGCAGATTTTGCTGAACCAGACAGCCCCATCGGATCATGTACTTGCAAACTATTTATAATGAAACATAAATATAAAATTGTAGCTGCATTTCCAAATTACAGGCTGAGGAATAGTCAAGCGAGTCCTAATCCTTGACCGCTGCATTTATGTACTATTGTACTAGAACCAATATGGTGCTTTCTAGAGTCTAACATGGTCAACTGACAATGCTTTATTGAGCAGAAGTCTGCTTAAGGACTTGTGGAGTGTTTCTGCCTTTTTATTTTTTTTTTCCTAAACTGTTTTTATAGCTTCACAGAATTTAGAATGAGTAATTACCATTACAACATCTAATGCAGCCTGCTATTTATCACAGTCCATTCAGTGACATGCTGTTAATTTGTTATTGAGCTCAATAACTTGTATTACTGAAGAACATCTCGTGCTTGATCAAAGGGCATTTCTTGAAAGGCATCCAGCATTTGTGTGAAGGAGAGATGAGAATCTGTGATATCTCTTAATACTTCATTTAAATAGATGATTTCTGTTGTCATTTAAGGTGAGGATTTACATTCAAAACGTTCATCTAGCCTTGCATGTGTTTTAAACCTTCAACTTGAAAGATACAGTTTTAATTTTATGCATTCTAAATCATCCTGGTAAAGTCAGTGGTATTAATCTTAAAGTATAAGTTTCTGCACTTGCCTAAGACAAGTGTGTAAACAGAAATAGAGAGCAACACTCATAACTATATGTAATCTGGGCTCCTAGGATTGCTGCAAATGGTAAAACTTCATCTCATTAAACTTGAATACACCTTCATTAATAATTATAAGGACTGAGCCTGTCTAAAAAACCCAAAATAATCTTAGTTCAATGTCTAAACAGATCTCCTAACTGCTGTGCTCTGGAGTTCAGCTAGATGTTTTTTCCATCTTTTAATATGAGAAGTTTTGAATTTAAGAGATAGCAGAAGAAATAAGCAGAACAGATTATATTGTGTTTTAAATATGGAATTATGTTTATATTTGAGAATATCCATTGCTGTGTGCCTCATATGAACTGGCCGATTTGTTTTAGATTTTCAACATAGTCTTCTAGAGGTTGTGAGCTAACCAACTTGTAAATAAATCAATGAAAAATATTTAATGAAAAATATTAAAATTTGATAAAATTTTATATAGAAAAAGATCTGCAGAGAAGAGAACAATAGGATTTTTGGAAAAAGTTTCAAAATCAAATGCATTTAGAGTAAGGTCTTTCCTGCTCTTTAAAATGAAGATCCAAGAAATCAGAAGATAATGGTTATTTCTATCCTTACCATTCCAGTAATAGAGAATAACTTCTATGATGTAATAATGTAACTATTTATTTTATTAGAAAAAGATGCTTAGTGAATTTAGAAGTGAGGGGAGGCAGTGCTGAAATTATGTGAGGAGAAAATAGAGATTCATAAATTAGGCTCAAATTATTCATTAAATATTTTTATGTACTTGAAAATTGGTTATTTACTTGGAATTGCTTAATTCATGACTGTAGAAGTTCAACACAATGTTTTAGTACATCAAATCTAAAAGCTGTATTAATTTGATGAAAAGGTCAGATAATATTTAAAAGGGAAAAAATGAGGTTTATGAAAGTCAAATATTGAAGGATGATTTCATCATCCATTTCCTGATTAATGCATTAGTCAAAGAGTGAGAACAGACATGAGCGTTTTTCCTCTGGACTGCAGAAGAACTTTTGTTCTTTCAGATTTTATTTCCTTCCCCTGCAGTCTTTATTGCTGACCAACACATTGTATGGTGTGGGGCACCCCTTTGGTCAAGCTGGGGCCAGCTGTCCCAGCTGTGTCCCCTCCCAGCTTCTCATGCACCCTCAGCCTCCTCGCTGGTGTGATGGACTGAAAGGTGGGGAAAGAGTCCCTTGCCAGCTCCTGTGTTGTACACCAAGCTCTTGGTGGCACAGGGGATCAATCCTGCTGCTGGCTGGTGCCAGCTAAGGTTTGTGCTGAATCCACCTTCCTTCCTGTCAGTGTGAGCAGGTAACACTCTCCTGAAGGAGCACAGGTTGAAATGCTTTGAGGAAGTACTTCTACCTTAAAGTACTTGCAATGAGCTAAAGCAAAACACAGAGTTCATATAAACAGTGGATACTCAATAAACTTGGCATCACATGCTCTGTGAGACCTTTTTATGTAGAAGTAACATATTGAGACTATTAAGATAAATGAAATATTTAATGTTTGCCAAAAAGAACTGAATTTTCTGTGTCTCTTAAGACTGATGTATTCTGTTACTTGGATTGATGTGAATTTCTAACAATGTGCAAATGAGTAAAATTAGCAATTGAATGTATCCTCAGAGGTAGGTGCCAGCCCCATTCGTGCTCTGAACTAGAGCAGCATTTGCCATCAGCCCTTTCTACACCTTAGTGTGTGACTGGTAATAAACTCAATAGAGTGGCTGGGGTTACCAGCATGATCACAGTTTGCGTAAATACAGTTATGCCCTTTCCAGCTGTGGGCTTGTTTGTGCATCTTTGGCAGAAGGGGTGGAAGAAGAAAGCATGTCGGACTTTGCAGTTGATTGTGTAGATAATGTCTTGGATGAGTTTCAGGACTAATCTAAGCAGGCAGCAGCCCAGAATAATTAGGGTTGGTGAAATTGCTCGGTTGATTATTTTGCATGCTGAGCTTGCTGTTGCTGCTGTAAGAGAGGTTAGTGTTTGGTGCAGTGGTTGCTGCTGAAGACAGGGTGAGGATGAGCTCAGTGGTTGCCGCAGGCTGCAGTGACAGCCATGGCCTGAAGGAAGCAGGAACATCAAACCTGGCCCTGAATCCTTAACCCTCACCTCCATCTCCTCTGCCTCCTTCACCCAAAAACCAGGATATCACTAGCCCTCAGTGAAGAAAATTTCAGTTCTCTCTCCAAAACAGAAACTCTTCTGTGGCTCTGTATGTCTGCTAACATTTCTGGTCTCCTGCAGAACAGAGTGGATCAAAGGATGAGTAGATGTCTTTCTGATGAATTTTATCAGATTATAATCTAAACCAGCACACTGACCATCCTCCCTTTGTCTCTATAGATGATACCTACTATAAGGATGGGAATAATATGTGTCAAGGTACCACTTTACTTTCACTGTTGCAGCAACAGAACAGCTCTTTATGGTGGTGGGCCCTTAAAAAGAGGTTTTTCTTCCACAGAAAAATATTTTTTAAAAATTATTGCTAGCAACATCTATAACATCTACAGAAAATGAATTGATCACTGGAATATTAAAGTGAAATAATGAATGACTCTCTTTCTTTCATATTCTATAACATCTTCGTAGGGAAAAAAAAATCTCACCTGTTAAAGGGACTCTCACATGTGCAAATTGTTACTACTGGGGAAAAGGAGTGGTAATAAAATGAGGGGTTTGGGCTCATTTATGTTTGCTAACTTTATTTCTTCAATTTAGGATCATAGTACTCTAAGAAAAAAAAAGAAAAAATGAGTAGGGAAATTCCTTTCCTATTGGTGATTTTTTTGTTTGACGCAATAGGTACAGGAATATGAAAAAACAATATTTGAGAATAGGTGGGCTTTAATCTCCAGACTTTAGTCGGGGACTATACTAATTGCTTTGCTTTTCTCCTTTCCTTTTGCTATCAGGCTGGACAATATTGCTAACTATGTATGAGTTTCTCCTACTAGTTATGATGGTGGTGATAGCAAGAAGTTCAAAAGCAAGAAATACAAAAGCTGAGCAGTTTTGGAACTGGTTATATAGAAAA